>VYXB01006399.1:304899-339075 GCA_013397135.1 Pachyramphus minor | reverse complement strand
AATAGAAAATAATATAATATAACATAATACAATATATTATATTATATAACTGTATTCATTTATTTAGCAGCTCAATATATTTATTTATTCACTTTCTGTAACCAGCCCAAAAAACCAGCCCTTTAAGGCAGATTTTGAAGGAGGATTTTGGGAGGAGCAGCCACAGTGTCCTGAACAGAAGCCAGAAAAAACAATTCTGCCAAAGGAATATTTCAGTGGCAAGAGGAGTTCTCACCTCAATTACATCTCCCACAAAAAAGGGTCTGGTTTCGGGGCAATATTTGGACATTTCATTGAAAACTTCAATAGCTGAGAAGTGAAATGTTTCCAGCTGAGCACTCGTGTTCTGCAGCACCACCAGAGGCCCTGAGGGACTTTTTTGGGATAAACTGTCTGGTTTCACTCCCATTTGAAGGCTCTCAAAGTTGACTCCACCGCCCATGATCCACACGGATCATGTGGATACAGAACTAAAGCCTAATCCTGCTCATTTCTGACTTCCCAGAGCTCATCCAGTGTCAGACAGGAAAAGAACTTCTCTGTACCAATGGTGATAATTTTGTTTTATTTTATTTTATTTTGGTTTGCTTTATTTTATTTTATTTTGGTTTTTATTTTATTTATTTTTTTTATTTCCTTTCACTTAATTTCATTTAATTATTTTATTTTATTTGTGTCTTTTTATTTCATTTTGTTATTATATTTTATTTTGTTTCATTTCTATATTTTATTTCATTTCATTTCATCTCGGCAACCTTTCATTATTGCATTTTTTATTTGTTTCATTTTATTTCATATTGTTATTTTATCTTATTTAATTTCATTTTATTTTATTTCATTTCACTTCATTTCATTATTGCATTTTTTATTTATTTCATTTTATTTAATTTTATTTAATATTGTTATTTTATCTTATTTAGTTTCATTTTATTTTATTTTATTTCGCTTCATTTCATTATTGCATTTTTTATTTATTTCATTTTATTTGATTTTATTATTTTATTTCATTTCATTCTATTTCATTTTTTATTTTATTTTTTAAAATTTACTTTAATTACTTATTTTTACTGTATTTAATTCAATTTCATTTTGTTTTTTACTGAAAATTTCAGTCTGAGCCTGTAGTCATTCAATTTGCATTTAACTTAATTTAGTGCTACAAACACACACAAAACATCATCATTTTCAGCCCTGGATTGGAAATCCAGTGAGGGCCAGTGGCTTAATCCTGGGAATAGATTCCCAGAGAAGCTGTGGTTGCTCCATCCCTGGAAGTGTCCAAGGCCAGGCTGGAGCAACCTGGGCTAGTGGAAGGTGTCCCTGCCCATGGACAGATGATCCTTAAGGTCCCTTCCCACCCAAACCATTCCAGGTCCATTCTAGCAAGGACTGGGGTCCAACCTGTCCATCGTGTTGGTGGACCCCCAAAAAATTAACCAACAGCTCCGTTTGCTGCAGACAAAACAACTTTGGTTTTTTTGCATTTCAAATGGGTTTAAAAGAGGGAAGGAGCAATTGGGACCCTGAAATTTAACCAAGGGGACGCTGAGCCAAAACATCTGGGTGGGCCAGATCAGTGCTTTGGTGAGAAGGGTGGGAAGGGTTGGATGGGAGACTGTGGGATCTCTGCACTGACCCAGTTCATGTCCACGACAAGTGGAAATGAGCATCACCTCATAACATCATGGAATCCTGCAATGGTTTGGGTTGGAAGGGACCTTAAAGACCATCTTGTTCTGGACAAGTGGACACCTTCCACTAGACCTGGTTGCTCCAAGCCCAGTCCAACCAGGCCTTGACCTCACTGCGCTTGAACTACTCCAAATTTTTTGGCCCCTTTCGGTCCACTTTTTCTTCCGGTAGTTTTCTCTTTCCAGCACCTAAAAAGAGGTGAGTGTGACACCTATGGATGGATCATAGAAATATTTGAGGCAAAAGGGAACTTGAAGCTCATCTCGTTCCAACCCCCTGCCATGTGCAGGGACACCTCCCACTAGACCAGGGTGCTCCAACCTGGCCTTGACCTCACCACTATCGAAATATTCTGGATTTTTTCACCCCTTTCCCTCCACTTTTTCCTCAGATACTTTTCCCTTTCCAGCACCTAAAAAGAGGTGAAGTCTGTGAAGGAATCATACAAAGGTTTGTGGCAGAAGAGACCTTCATCTCATTCCAACCCCTTTCCATGTGTAGGGACACTTTCCACTAGACCAGTTTGTTCCAACCTGCCTTTGACCTCACCACTATTGAAATACTCTGGATTTTTTCACCCTTTTCCCTCCACTTTTTCCTCTGATACTTTTCCCTTTCCAGCACCTAAAAAGAGGTGAGCATGACCTCTGTGGATGAATCAGACAAAGGTTTGGGGCAGAAGGGACCTTCAGGATCATCTCATTCCAACCCCCTGCCATGTGCAGGGACACCTCCCACTAAACCAGGCTGCTCCAACCTGGCCTTGACCTCACCACTGTTGACCTACTCCGGATTTTTTTGGCTCCACTTTCCCCTCAGACACTTTGTCCCTCTCCTGTACCCAAAAAGAGGTGGGTGTGACCTCTGTGGATGAAACAGGGCAGGAGACACATCCATGTCCACGTGCACACGTGCGAGCAGCGGGAGAGCCGCCAGCGCTCCTGGGGAGGGCAAGGAGGGACGAGGGGTTGTTGCCGTTGCTAAAAGAGGCCTAAAATAAATGCAGTGAACTCCGTGCTCCACATCCAGCTGTGTAAACTCAAACTGCAGCCCCTCATGTGGCCAGTTACTTACAGCAAAGGAGAAACGTCTGGCTCGGCACCCGGGGACTTGCCCATCAAACTGTTTCACACTGTTGGTCAAACAAGGCTCTTCAAATGCAAAAAAAAAAAAGAACCACCAAAAAAACCCCCCTCTTCTCTAGTTCCAAGCTCTAATAAATTGAAGGCCTGCACCTCTCATGGCCTTGGAATGATTACATTAATTTTTTTTGCTACATAATCATCAATAAATCAAGCATAGCCCATTAAACAATAGATGCCTCCGAGGCCTCTCTTCAAATGTGCTTTTGATAAGAGTCAGAGAATTTTTTTCTGGGCTTGTAACGTTTTTCTTTCCTCTGTTTGTTTTTTCTAAGGGTCAAATAATGCTGTTAAAAAGAGCAGTTAATATATAGATCTATTTTTCCATATTCCCGTCATGGTGTTTGACTTTGGGAGATTTATGGAATATCTTTTCCCAGTTCAACAATAGTGTGTTTTGTTGTACTAAAGTGGTATTTTAACAGGAGTGGGGATTCTTAATAAGTTCACTGCTGTCTCCTTTCCAAAACATGCCCCAGCCAAGACAGGGAACAGGGCAAATATGTATCAATGTATATAAAGAAATATATATATACACGTATATAAAAACCACTCATCTGGGTATCACTGGTTTATTTTCATATGATGAACTCCTAAAGGTTGGTATGTTCTGGCCAGAAGCCACTGTTCACCTTTTTGATGAGGCAGAAAACACAGTTGCTTAGGAATTAGGAAGAACTAAGTGCTCTGGGCCAGACCTTGGAATGGGGTAAAGGTGTAGGAGCTTTGCCAAACTGGGAGGAACCACGACCTGACCTGCTGCTTTCAAAGAGCCTTCAGATGTTCTGTGTCTCTTCTCTGAAGGTGCAGCTTCAGAAAGAATCAAGAAAGAATCCCACAAGCTCATCCACCCCCCCAAAATCAGACCTGTCTTCTCCTCAGAGTAAAATTGCAACCCCAGTTTGGGAGAGTTGCGTGAGCTCCTCTGTGTCACTGTAGAATCCCAGGATGATTTGGGTTGGAAGGACCTTAAATATCATCCAGTGCCACCCCCTGCCATGGGCAGGGACACCTTCCATCAGCCCAGGTTGCTCCAACCTGGCCTTGGACACTTACAGGGATCCAGGGGCAGCCACAGCTTCTCTGGGCAACCTGTGCCAGGACCTCCCCACCCTCCCAGGGAAGGATTTCTTCTCCTGACCCATTTCACCACGTCTGAGCCTCATATCCCAGGGGAATTCCAGCAGGACTGCACATGCCTGGGGGAAGTTTTCTCCTGCATGAGGGCTGGTTGGTCACACCAAATCCATATAAAGCATCCCTTTCCAAGGTGTCACTCCAAGCTCCTTTCAGAGGAAACCAAGTCAACTCTGTGACTCTCCAAGGGAGATCTGAAGGACACATTGGAAATTTCTCCCAAGATCTCCATCAGGATTTGCAGGATGTATTTTAGGATGAGGGTCTTGGGTGTCTCAGCTGATCTCAGCCCTTCCAATCCTCTGGGGATTGTTGGGCTCTCCCTGGCTGGAGGCAGGAGGAGATGCAGCCTACACTGTCCACCGAGCCAAAAAAGCAGTGGAACACGCCCCAAATAATGGGAAAACTCCTCATCCCAAGCAGCAGAGCGGGTCATGGTGCTGGTTCAGAGCACAGTTGTTGGAGATCTGTCTTATAAAGAACAATTAGGCTTTTTCTTACCCCCAAGAGGATAAATAACTTGGGCAAAGTATCATTTAAGGCAACATCTTTCCCTCTAAGTCCAGATTTAGCTTATTCAGTGTTGGCTGGAGGAGCTGAACACCCCGTTCAACACTGCAGGCTGATAAGGCTCAGCCTAGGAACCATCCCTCAGTCTCACATGTGGTTCTCCCTTCTCAGAGCTGTCAGACAAGACAAAAAGGTCAGCTTTCCTATTTTTAAAAGCTTTGTTTTGGATGATATTCATGAATGTTACTTGTCAGGGGCAAGCCCTGGCTCTTCCAGCCAAAAGAAGCAGCTGCGGTGCTGTTTGACCGGAACACAATCTGCTGCTGCAGAGAACTCCCAGGTGGTTCAAGAGAAAACGAGTGTCAGGAGATCAGATCTTGTCCTTTTCGGGGGTTTTGTTTGTTTTCCTCTGCAATTCTTCCTCCCACAGGGCTCCTCTCGCTCTTTGAACGTCGCTGGATGATTCTCTGCCCCCTTGGCCTGTCTTTCACCACGAGGTCAAGGCCGGACCGTGCCACAGATCCTGAAGCTGCAGATCAGTTTGTGGTTTTAGGAGAAATAAATGTTCCTGGCTTCCAGCACTCAGAGCATTTATCTTTAACTGCCCTTTTCTTCAAAGTTCAAAGGAAACTCAAGGTATCTCCTGATGTGGAGTGAAATAAGGAAAAGGCTCTCCCGGATGAAACACCTCCCATTGGATCAACCAAGAGCAGCTTTAGTCCTTCTGATGCTCCTTCTTTCAGACCAAGACACTGTTTTGGCCTCCTAAGTGTCACTGAAAGATGATTTTTTTAGGCAATTAACAGGGAAAAATCTCCTTCTGCAGATGCCAACAGCAGGAATGCCTCTGACATCAGAGGGATCGGGATTTCAGCCCCCAATCTTCCCTCCTGCCAAGTGCAGCGGAGAAAGCACAGGCTGAGGTCACCCCTCAGGCATTCTCAGGCCTCTAAACCATAATGGTCCTTCACAGACACTTCTCCTTTAATTTGTTCTCGCTGGAAAAACAAATGGAGGGAGCAGTAAGCGAGGTGGGACTGGAGAAAGACCATCACCCTGCAGGAGAAACGGAGCCGCTGGTGGTGCCGGAGGAGGGATCGGTGAGCCAAGACAGAGCACAAGTTGCTGCTGCAGAAATTGTGACAGCTCCTGGCATAATTAAAATTAATCTCTTCTCATGAACTCTCCTTGCCTGTAGCAACCCCCTGTTTCTGACAGACCAAGCAGCATCACTGGTGTTGAGGCACAGGTAGCAAAAACCACAGTGAAGAGTCTCCAAAGCAGAAGTGAAGACACCACTTTTAGTTCAAATACAACTGAATTAGGTCTTGAAATATGATTTTTATTACTGTGAGCAGGTACCCAAACCCTTGATCTCGTATCTTGCTTATGACTGGGCCTGTGGGATTTTTTTCTAGGCCTTGAAATGTGTAACTGAGAGAGGCATCACTTCATTTTTTCCAGAAAAAGGGGAAGAAAAGGGTGAAAAAAAAAAAAAAGAAGACGAAAAAGAAACTAAGCTTTCATCAGATCCAAATCCAAGCCCTGTTTGGGTTCAGGTTTAGTTCAAAAGTGGATGTCTAGGTCTTGTTTTTCCTGAGACATTTCCCTCATCCAAATCCAAACTGCTCTGAATTTGTCAGTGGGGAGCCTGAGGACGAAATGGTTCTGTTTGACTTTAATCAGAGCACCAGACCCACCGTCTGCCAGAAACACTGACCTTTCCCAGTCTGAGGCAAAATTGTCCTGAATCTGTCCCATTTTCCAGAAAATCTTTGCTGGCACTCCTGCTTTTTAACCTTCCTTCCCCACCAAAAAAAAAAAAAAATCAGCTTAGGTGTGTTGACCAATGGTTTTGTTTAACACTTGCTCTTACCTGACCCACACAACAGAATCTTCCTGGACTGAAATAATTAACTCAGCTGATTCTTGCTTGAACTTAGCAGTGGGTGTTATCCTGGTAGCAAACAAAAAAAACCCCAATCAAATTAAATATATAAATAAAAGCTTCACATCTGCATGGAAACTGCTCCCCTTACAAGAGAGGTGTGGATCTCTCGTGCACTATTGAAACTGGTGCAATCCTGAGTGACCTGCTGGTTTCCTCTGGGAGTCTCCTGTATATTTATTTAGAATCTGATCCATCAGCTGGAAATAACTTTATGGAACATCTCACTTCATTATTTGCACTCAAACTGCAGCTTTGTGTCCTGATGGTGCAGTGTCAGGTGCAAGGAAAAAAAAAACCCCAAACCTGAGAAAACATCTTGCTTAACGTGTCTTCCACACTCATTTCGGAGTAAATGAGCTCTCCATGGATGCATCACTTCTAATTACACCCCAAAATACACTTTGGGGTGTCATTGAGAGTCTGGATGAAATCCACTTGCAGGAGAAACAGTTTATGCAGTCTTGGTTTTCCATTAGTCTTCAGGCACTTCTCCCGGGAGACTCCAAGGGGAAGGTGGTTGGATGGCAAAGGAGAAGGAGAATGGGACAAGGAAGAGGGAAATGGTTGGTGAATGGATGGCTCAGGAGAAGGATAAAGAGTCAGGACTAGTTTAATTTCTAAACCTCAAACCAGAAGGGAAATTAATTGAGGATAATGGATACAGCAGTGAGGTGGGATTTCGGCTGTGAGTCCCACTCCTTCCCTCTCCTGCTGCTTCGCTGTGAGACCTTGGATAACTCTCTTCATTCCTGCCTTTGCCTTTCCCTGTATTTACCCTGCTCATTGGGTATTCCTGCCATGCACTGAGGCAGCACAACCTTCCAACACCATGGAAATTTCCATCATTTCCCCCCAGTTGCATCCCCAGAGGATTTGTGTTTTCCATTGGAGCTCACCACAGCTTTTTGGGAAGAGCTGCTTTGATGCAGTTTCTCCTGGCGGTGACCCAGGCCCATCCCACCCCGATTTAGTTGCCCGCAGAGATCCACAGAAAAGAAACTCATGGAGGACCTTGGATAATCACAGTTCTTATTCCAACACCTGAGCTGAATTCCTGAGTTTAAGAGAGAATAATTTTTTCCTTTGACAGGGAAAACATTCCAGCAGGATCTTTAGAACTCCAGTGCCTGGCTGCCCCTTGCTTGGAAACCACCACAGGTTTGGGAATATCATCCTGGCTTCATGTGTCCTTGTTATAACCAGCCCAGAAGGTCTCCATGATGAATAGTGATAGGACAATTCCTATGTTTTCCAGGAGAGTCAGCTAAATCCCATGTATTCCAGGGAACTGGACATTTTACAGCAGTTTAAACAGTCCTGTTTAATTTTGAATGGAGACACAAATATGTATGAGGTGAAGTACGAGGAGAGTTTTGTGACTATTTCCAAGCCAAACATTAAATTAAGGGCTAAATAATAGCAATAAAAAGGTTTGTTGGGCTGCTCCCTTCTCTCCAACTCCTATTAACTTTTAAGTGGTTAAATTCCAGAAGGCAAATGGTCATCAATAACACTGGCAGATAAAAACTGAATAACTTTATTTCTCACAAAGGATGAAAATATTAATCTTATTATTGATTTTTATTTTTTTTTTTACTTTCTCAGATTAAATAAAATGATATAAAGTCAGAAATGTATTGTTCAGAAATCATGGAATGATAGAATCACAGGATGGTTGGGGTTGGAAGGGATCTTAAAGATCATCCAGTGCCACCCCCTGCCATGGGCAGGGACACCTTCCACCGGCCCAGGTTGCTCCAACCTGGCCTTGGACACTTCCAGGGATCCAGGGGCAGCCACAGCTTCTCTGGGCAACCTGTGCCAGGGCCTCCCCACCCTTCCAGCCAGGAATTCCTTCCCAATATCCCAGTTAAATTTCCCTTCTTTCATGTTGACCCCATTACTCCTTGTCTTTTCCCTCTGGTTCCTCACGGAGAGTCCCTTTCCAAAGTCACCTCCTCAAAAGCTGATTTAAATCCAATCTTTGCAACTTCAACAACCTCTTTTTTTTTTAGGATGATTTTTGTTCAGTTTAAATGACATTTGAGCTGCTGCATCTCACTTTACTTACATGCTGGAAAAAATATGTGTATGGAAGAAAATCCATCCTTTAGATGATACTGAAGGGGTTGTAACCACATGGACCACGACCATCAGGCAGGGGAGTTAAAAGAGATTAATGAACAAATGTTTCCATGCACAGAGAAATATCTTAAAACAGGGAATTGCCTCAATGTCAGTGCAATCCTGGAAGAAGGAGTCAGAGCAATCTCCCATTCCAGACTGGAATATCGTAGACCAGTCATAATTAGGAACCATTAGTCTGCCATTTTCCCAAACCTAAGGATTCCAGAGCTCTTAGAATCACTCCAGAGACTCATTATTTTATATTTTTTTTTGCACAAGGAGACCATTATTGTCTGGAAAACGAATGAGAATCAGGATTTTTTCACTGTTGTGGCTCTTTCAGGATTTTTTGGGAAGGTGCAGAAGTAAGAACAGAGAGGACACTCAGGACAGCGTGTAAATAAACGCAGCATCCCTCTGTCATCCCCCCTGGAGGGATGGAAATGGGTAGAAAAGGCCTTTCATGGCCAGATTTTCTTATTTATTTAGTTTTTAATTAGTGATGAAACCCGTCCTTCACTTTTATGAGGCAACACAAGGGGCTCTGTCAGGCCAACCTGACCCAAGAGGGGTTTCTTGGCTGAATTTAGGACACTGGAGGGCTCTGGGCTGGGAGGAGCGAAGGGAAAGGCACTGACAGCACATCCCAAAAAATCTTTGTTTTCTAATGTTTTTCTGGCATTGTTTTATTTCTTTTTTTTTTTCCCCTAAGTGTTTCAGGGTTTCTTGAATTTTTTCCTTATTTTCTAAAGTCAGTTAATGGACTGTGTGGGGTACTTGACATATCAATGCCATGTTAGAGACAGCAGATTTAATATTGTAAAGGCAAAAATCTTCTGAGCTCAAAAAATAAAATAAAATAAAGTAAACTAAACTAAACTAAACTAAACTAAACTAAAATAAAATAAAATAAAATAAAATGAATAAGGAAAGAAAATTAAAGAATTTAAATAAAATAAAAAATCCAGGAGAAAAGTGTGTTTTTTTTTAAAAAGAAATAAAATAATATTTTGAAAAATTTCCTCCAGAAATAATTTTGTTTCTTCTTTCTCAATATGTTGCTTTCTATCAGAAAAAACCACCTGACAGTTTTCCAAGGAAAATGGTTTTCCTGCTCTGAAATCCCACCTTCATCCATCACTGCAGACATCCTGAGATCTCTGGTTTGAGTCAGTCACGTGTCCCATGGGAGGCAAATCCCACCCAGGAGACAAACCTTTCTTAGAAGAGTTTCAGTTGCCTGATTTCCTGATACAAGAGCATCAAACACCAGGATAAAATGATTTATTTTGTATTATTTAGGTTGGAAAAGCCCTCTAAGATCACCCAGTCCAACCATTCCCACCACTGCCCCAAGTGCCACATCCACAGGGCTTGGAAATCCCTCCAGGGTGGGAACTCCACCCTACCCTGGGCAGCTGTGCCAGGGCTGGACAACCTTTCCAGGGAGAAATTCCTGCTGATTTCCAACCTGCCCCTCCCCTGGCACAGCCTGAGGCCGTTCCCTCTCCTCCTGTCCCTTGTTCCCTGGGAGCAGAGCCCGACCCCCCCCAGCTCCCCCCTCCTGTCAGGGAGTTGCAGAGCCAGAAGGTCCCCCCCGAGCCTCCTTTTCTGCATCATTTCACCCCTCCACTCCATCCCAGTAATCCAGGGAATGCTGGGGCCACCACGCCCAGCTCAATGTTTTGGGGACACTGCCCGAATTCCCATCATGGTAGGACAGGTTTCTCTCCTGGTGTCACCTGACAGGACACAAATTTGGTCACCACCACAATTCATGGGAGATACCACATCCAGCATTCCCAACTGTGACATCAAGGACTTCCCAACCACCAGTGATCCTGTTATTTTATGTCCCTGTTTTTCAGCTTGGACACAAATATTAACAGGGTTTGGGGAATGATCAGAGCATTCCCCAGCCAACAGCACTGGGAAGATTTTCCAGTTGGCACCACATCCACTGGGAATCTTCAGGCGCTTGTGTCCAGCTGAACTGAAGGAAGCAGCAGCCAGAACCCAGAGTGAAACTCAAGCTCCTTCTCCAGAGTCACCGGGATCCAAACTTCATCCAAACCTCAACATCCTGCTGAGGAATATTTCCAAAAGTCCCCAAAACTCCAGAACATGGTGTTTTTTTTCATGTGGACAGAGATTAATTGGTGAGGTTCCAGATATCCCTAATTGGGAGGGGAAGGGGGGGTGTTCAAACAGGATGGAATTCTCAAGAATTGTTCATTTTTAGGTTGACATCAACCAATATTTGGGGCCTGAGCACATTTGGGGGGTTCCTGCTGCTGAAAAAGGCAGGAGTGCACCGTGGGAATATTCCAAAGTCTTGTCAGTGGCTGCTCCGAATTTTCCATGGAATCTGGAATACATCCTATGATCAGACTGGGGTTTCCTGAGTGTCCAGTTGTTGGCATCGAGGATTTGAGGGATCTCCTGGTGTGTGGTTGTGATTCCTGGGTGGATCTTTCTGCTGGAAAATGTTTTTTTTTTTTATAGTTTGCTCCTCATTTTATGTGTCCAATATGGCCATAAAAAATTTCTGAAAGGGAAAAATAAAAATATAAAGTAAAATAAGTAAAGTAAAATTGAGTAAAATAAAATGAAAAGGAGGAACAATAAAATAAAATAAGTAATAAAAGGAAATAAAAAATATAAAATGAAGAGAAAAGAAAAGAAAAGAAAAGAAAAGAAAAGAAAAGAAAAGAAAAGAAAAGAAAAGAAAAGAAAAGAAAAGAAAAGAAAAGAAAAGAAAAGAAAAGAAAAGAAAAGAAAAGAAAAGAAAAGAAAAGAAAAGAAAAGAAAAGAAAAGAAAAGAAAAGAAAAGAAAAGAAAAGAAAAGAAAAGAAAAGAAAAGAAAAGAAAAGAAAAGAAAAGAAAAGAAAAGAAAAGAAAAGAAAAGAAAAGAAAAGAAAAGAAAAGAAAAGAAANAAATAAAATAATATAATATAAAATAAAATAAAATAAAATAAAATAGCTGCTTTTGTGGGTCTATAGTGTAACTCAAGTGGCTCTTTTGCTCCCTGTACACCCAGATCTGGTGCTCCAAAGAAATATGAACCCAGGGTCACTTTACAAATCTTTCAGGTAGAAAGATTGTTTCATACAACCCCACCAGCCCCCAAAAAGAGAAATCCATGGTAACTGGCTGCAGGAGAGCCCAGAGGAGGGACTGGGACAACACCCCCAAACCTGAAGGCAGCTGAACACCCAGGTCCATCTCCCTTCCTGTCCAAACCTTTGCTTCCCCATCAGCTCAAGCACAGCAGCGTTTCCCAGATTTTTCCTGATCCCTGTTTCAGTCTGGCTGCTTCAGAGCTGGGTTGTGTTCTGGATTCAGCAGGAACATCATTCCATGGGGAGAACCCATGGAATGCACCCTGAGATACATCCAGGGCTCTGCTCTTGGTTCTCACTGTGGCCTCGCTCAGGTTGTGCCCAACGAGGGCCCAAAGCCCAGACTTGTCCTTGACTTTATTTTCTTTCCCTCGAAGCCAACAGGAAAATATCAGTTCCTTTTACACCTTCTCGGTGTGTTTGTCTTGAGCTTTGCAGCTTTGCTGCTGCTGTTTCAAGAGTTTGGAACCTGTTGGAGTTTTTCTGATGCCCAAACTCTCTGGCTGTTTGTCAGGTCTTGGAATCAAAGGATCATTAAGGCTGGAAAAGAGCTTTGGGATCATCAAGTCCAACCTTTGACCAAATATCCCCATTCCCACTTAGCCATGCCATGAACTGCCACATCTCCTTGTTTTTTGAACAATTCCAGGGGTGGTGAGTCCACAGATTCCCTGGGGGGCCTGTTCCAACCCCTTTTTGGCTGCAGCTTGTCATGAAACCAGGAAAAAAGGGAAAATTTAGGAATCTTTTATACGTTTTCCTTCTATAGGCCTCTAGAACACAGGTAATGGACTCAGTTATGGAAAATTATAATAAGATTAAAAGACTTTTAGGTAGAAAATGGACATGAGGTTTGTCTGGGTGCTCTGATTTGATGTTGTTTAAAGGTTGAATTTATATAGGACAATATATATGTGTAATTATATGCAAAAAAGAGTGTGCAGCTCAAATAAATCACAGATATTACAAGGTAAGGACAATGAAACTGTGTAGAAAGACAAAGGTTGTGGCTGCCCCATCCCGGGAAGGGAAGGGAAGGGATAAAGAATTAGAACAATATGGTTTCAATGCATTTTTGTCACCCTTTGGCCTCAGTGAATTCCTTCCCTCCCTGTGAGAGGTTGGGAACACCAGGAGTTGCACTGGCACCACTGGGACTTAAATCCAGCCATTTTAACTGCTGAGTTCACACACCCTCCCAAAGCTTTATCTCTAATTCGGCTTTTAGTTTAATCCAAGACTATTTCAGTTCTTTTCTCACAGCCACCAGCATTTCAAGACAACTCTCTAACTCTGAAATTAGAGCAGTATAAAAGCTGCTACTGTTCTCTGGATGGGTTGGAGCTGCAGCTTTTCCTTGGCAAGCCCTGGGACAATATTTGGAGGTTGTTGATTGGGAGCTGTTCACTGTATTAATCATGGAACAAACACTCACAGGGACTGCCAGGCCTCATAAATCTTCCTAGAATGCAACCTCCCACCATAAACACATTCAGAAACACTTCAGCAACCCCTTGGAAGATGATCCTTAGTTTCCCATCACAGGCTCAATCCATCAGTGGCAAGTCAAGAGGATTTTCAACTCTCCATCCCATTTTCCCTCCCAAGGGATGAGTGGAGGATAAATCCCCGTGGCCTCCCAAAAAGCTGTTTGCACCTTGTAATTACAATTACTGCTGAAGCTCTTCTGCACACGAGATTAGAATTTTATTGTGCTGAGCTCTGTGTATGTTCTGGAATTCACAACAGGCCATCCCTGCCCTCAGAAACTCCTGAGGAACTCCCAAGAAACTCCTTGTTTCTGTAACAAAGAAACACCTGATCCAGCAGAGTAGGAGCTAAAACACAACCAAACTTGCATAATATTAATAAAGAATGTAATGAAGTCAAGAATTAACAGATTTTTTTTAAAGTTTCTTTCCATTTTTGATCATTTAGGGTAGCATTAAAACAACTCCCTTGTGGAAATGTCAGCCTGATGGAAAGATATAAAGGCACGAGGAAGCTGCCAAGTTTCTCCGATTTTGAGGTCTAAGTGGAATTAGATCATTTAATTGGACCTTTCACTCCTGCCACGATGTTTTGTCTCACCCAAACACACTTTGGACAAAGCTTTTAGCAAGGGATATGGGTTTATTCTCACTGCAGTCCTAAAATGAAAACTGTGGTGGACACCAAGTCATCCCTCACACCTCAGGGTGTGAGTTCCAGGGATTCGGCTGGATCATGGAAAGCCTGGTGGACCCACTTTTCTGGGAATCTTGCTTTACACTAAGTGCCTTCCAGTTCTGATTAGAGGAGCAACTTCCTCCTAGGGAATTGTTTTCCTGCTCCCAGAGACATTCCTTCCACTCTTCCAAGAAATAAAGACCAAAATGGTTTTGAACGGAGACGAAAGTCGTGCTGAGGAGGGGGTTTGGTCTAGAAGTATCTCAATTAAGAAGGGTCCATCTGCTCTGCAGTTCCAGGGCTGGGAATTGGACTTGGATGATCCTTGTGGGTCCTTCCCAACTCAGGATATTCCATGATTTTGTGAATCTCGGACAAAATCACACGGATCTGGAATAAATCCATGAGAGTTTGGCTCTTAAAAACAGACAAGTAACTCCACCCTTGAGATACCTGGAATTTTTCCTTCCTAGCAGGAACAGGGAAAAAGAAATCTAAGGTGAGAATTGATTTATTTCAATGATTGGAGCTGGATGAGGTGGATCTGGGAAAAAAGTCTTGTCCAGGACTAGAAATTAAAAATAACCCTTTTGTGACAAGGGGAAACGTCTTCAAGTTTTGCCAGGAGTGGTTCAGGTTGGAAATTAGGAAAAAATTGCTTATTGAAAGACTGGTTAAGCATTGGGACAGGCTGCCCTGGGAAGTGGGGGAGTCACCAGCCCTGGAAGTGTTCAAAAAGGGAGCAGACTTGGCACTTCTTGCTATGGATTAGTGGGAAAGGAGGTATTGGGTTGAAGGTTGGACTTGATGATCTTGGAGGTCTTTTCCAACCTGAACTATTCTGTGATTTTATGATCCCACAATTCCATGACCATCCCAACCAGGTAAAAGTTGGAGAGTGGAGGTTTGACACAGAAAAGCTGCATTTCAAAACTCCAAGATAAAAAAATGCATCAGGACAAAACCTGCTGTTAATTCTTGAACCCATCACATTCTTTACTAATATTATGCAAATTATATAATTTGGCTATGTTTTAGCTCCTACCTTGACCCAAGTGATTACATTTTCCCCTTCCATTTTCTCTTGTCCAAATTTCCCTTCCCTGAACACAGGATTGATTTAAATGCTGAGCTGGTCAGAATTGTACCACCCTTTAAATTAGGAAGAATTTCAACATACCAGCAACGTGATCAAAGCTGAACTTAAAAGCTTTTTATGGCTTCATCTGCAGGGTCAGGATTATTCTTCAGTTGATAATTTTGTCATAATCCCTCTGAAAAAAAATAAACCATGGCGCTCAAAAAGAGATGAAGTTTCATTTTAATTACTATGAAAATAAATTGGGTGTGTCCATAACATGAATTTCCATTGACATCCTCAGGATGGATGGTTAAACAGCACTGTACTCTCTGCTGGTGGCATGTTTTTGGAAGAAGGGATTCAGTAACATCTTTATTCCTTCATTTTTATTTTTATTTTCTCAATGTCCACTGGATTTTTCATGGCAAGGAGACATAAGGACTCCAAAGACTTGGAAGAGCAAACAGGAAGAGCTCAAAGACACCCAGCAAACACATGGCAGCTCTGGAGAAACAACCCAAATCCCTGAATCCACCTCAGACCTTGGGGTTTGGCCTTCATTTCAATTAAAGTGTCATCCACAGACTTTTCCTTGGCAAGGGGGGACACGAGGGTTTCAGTTTCTGTGATCCACTGTTTCTGTGCTCAACACCTTCCTCCAAAAGGGTTGTCTGGGAATCTGAAAAGGGCTTTGGATTCAGCTCCAGCAAATTGGCACCTTTGGACTAAGAAAGGCAAAATAGAGTGAAGGTAAGGAGTGAATAAAATATGTCCTGTGTCCCTGGCTGAGCCTGTTCTTCTCCTGCTCAGCCCAGGCTTTGCACAGCTTAAAGCCTTTTCCATGAATCCATCTTTCTTTCCTTTTCCTCTCTTTTCCTCCTTTTTTCCACCTACCAGCTAAAAACAGTGAAAATACCTGTTGGGAGTTATTGTGTGGGCTCCCAAATATCCAATTCTTCTTGGGAAGGGAAATCACCTTCCAAAATCCACTGGGTGAGGCATCGACCCGCTGAGCATCAACCAGGACTGACTTTTGCTTGGATTGCAGATCACACCCAGAGTTGGGGTGATTTCAAACCTAATTTCAGGAGCAGTCAGAGAGGAAAATTGAATGAAGGGTTAAATGAAGCCACATGTACCCCCTTCTGTTCAGAAATAAGCTCAGCTTTTGAACCTGCATAACTGAGGCAGTCTGTAGCTAAACCTGAGTCACACCAGCTGGAATAAGAAGCAGTGAAGGGTTTGTGGGGGTTTTGGTTTGGTTTATTTGTCCTACCTAAATCCTGAGCAGTTTGTCACTGTGTTTTTCCAGGATTTTTGCTGTAAAGGTGTCAGTTCATATGACCAATTATTCCCTGATTTTCTCCCCTGGAAAGCTCTGCAAAGATCTGTTTCTGTTTCTCATAAATCAGAGAATTCACCTTCTTCCCCCATCCAGCCCTTTTATTTTAGGGACAGGACAAGAAGTAATGGGTTCAACCTGAAAGAGGGGAAGTTTAGGTTGGATATTGGGAAGGAATTCTTGGCTGGGAGGGTGGGGGAGGCCCTGGCACAGGTTGCCCAGAGAAGCTGGTGCTGCCCCTGGATCCCTGGAAGTGTCCAAGGCCAGGTTGGATGGGGCTTGGAGCAACTTCTCTTGGAGAGAGGTTTCCCAAAATTACACAGAGATGCTGGGTCTGCAGCGGATTTCAAAGCTGAGCAAGGATTTCAGGGGGTGAGGTTTTCCTGGTTTTAGAAGGAACTCCAGGTGAAGTAAATTGATAATATCCTGCTTTAACTGTGTCCTTCCAACAGTTGTTGGGGTTTCCTGAGGGCATTTTGTGGACAGAACAGCTCCAGCAGTCTCAGGTATCCTGTTGTCAGGGTGCAACGAGGGCCAGTTGTTCCCTATGGAAAAGGGAAAACAAGGACAATAGTAGGGGCAGCAGGAATCTCCAGGCAAATCCATGTGACAAGTTTAGTGGGATTATCCTTATTATTACTGTTTTCACTTTTGGTTGCTGTTGTATTTCATCATTTTTAATCAATAGTGACTTATCTTGCACTCTGAAGTGGTTAAATGAAGGGGAGATGAAGGTTCTCCTGACAGAACTATGGAATTAAAATGGAAATCCTTGGAGTTCTGTTAATGTAACAAAACATCATCCACCTTTTTCCCATTCATCTTCTTTTCCTTCATAATTATAATAGGATGTTCTTCCAGAAAATCGCTCTTGTTATTGGGAAATTTTTCTTTACTTACAGCCTAAGTTGCTTCTGATGAGGTTTAGACTGATTTATTATAATTAAAATTATCTTATATAATATTATTTTGATAATTATTTCCTCTTCAATGTTCTAATTGATTCATGAACAACCCCCCCTCAATAGATTAATGTAACAAAAATTCCTGCATCATTCCAGATGCTCACTTTTTAATTTCCAGGGATTCCAACTACTCCACTGCCAATATGAATTCCCCTTTCCTCCCAGGAAGCCCTTGAGCTCCAGCACATCCATACAAGTAGGTTTTTCCCATTTTTAATGTGCAAGAAATTGAGACTTTATATTTCTGACCTTGAATTGGGAAATTCTGGGCTACATATCCAGTGTCCCCTGAGTGTAACCAGAATGGGATTTATGTGGAAAGGGAGAACCAAAAGTTGCCTTTTCCCACAGAGGAAAAGTTTCCCAGCTGCAAGAAAAAGTGGAATAATGATCCCACTGTTCAGACACACCTTAGGAATTGATTGAATAGAGCTGACAGGCACGATTTGGACGTCTGGAAATACATTTGTCATCGAGGGATTAAAAATGGAACAGGTTTGGGTTACAAACACCAGCAGCAAATCCATTTCCCCTCACGTGATGCTGCCGGGGCCGGGCTGTGTTTTACCTCTGTAAGCAGCACAGCATTCCCGCCTGGATCCGTCCTGGAGCTATCCCAGTGTCCCAAACAATCCCTCACATGCTCTTTGAACCCCCAGAGCAAGGTTTATGCTGTAGATTAGGTTTGCTTAACATTAACTCCCTTCCCCACCCAAAAATCTGACGTCGTCTCCTGCGCTCCAGGAAACGAAAGGTCGGGGGACAATGACCCATTTGGGAGCTGTATCCTGATATCCAGGGGCACTGGTGGGATGCTGTGGCATAATCCAACAGTCAGAGGTCATGTGGTTTATTGGGAAACCTACAACAAGCTCAGCCTCTCCATAAACCCACTTACTTGTTAGTGGTGTGATATTCCAGCAAGAAATGGCTGTTACAGGATATCTGTGACCTCATCCTTTATCCTGAAGCTTCTTGGCTCTTTATAATCTCTGTGAATGTCAAAGGGAAACTGGGAAAGACCAAACTGCTCTTCCTCAGATCGCAGTGAAAGTGCTGACTGAGCAGTTTGTTCTGCCTTGGGATATTTCCTGGAAGCAGCAATCCCGTGCTTTATGAGCTCGTGGCTCAGCTCCACATCTGTGCTCAGGGAGCTTTCCAGTAGTTCTGGGATGATGCAGCCCATCCATATCAGCTGCTTTCCGTGCTCTGACTCACCAGGAATCACTGCCAGAGTGAAAAGTAACCAGAGAGGGCTTGGCTGAAGTCTGGTCACTCTGCATCAAGTGTGTTGACTGTGATGAGAAGTGGAAATTAATTAGTGTTTATTGGTTTTGTGGGGGGTTTTTTGGGTAAGTTGCACATAGGTTGAATATCCAGGAATCCTGTAGAGACTGGAAACCAGGGAGTGCTTAAAAGCTGTAATAAAAATGTTCCTCTCTTTACCTCCCAGACAGAGAAAGCATCCAAGAAACACACCCTCCTCCAGCCACAGACCTTGGGAGAATCCTGTGCTCTCACGAGATACCAAAGGGATCCTTCTGCTGCTGAAGAGTGGGAAACATTAGAAGGAGTTTCCTGGAAAGGATGTGGAGTTTCCATCAGCAGATGCCTTTATGAGAAAGTGAGATAAACATCTGTCAATATTAATACAGGTCAAACTTGAGCCTGGCTTACAGAGGACCCCTCTGAGCTCAGAGGGCTCAATTGCTCAGGGAAGAATTATTGTGTCTTAGTGCACAAGTTTCTGAGGAGAGAGAATTCTTGATCACTTAATGGTCAAAAAATCAGCTAATCATGACAGAGTCATTCTCAGTTTGGCTGGAAACACCTGCAGAACATGGAAAGCCCAAGCAGGGAGAGGATCTGTGTCCCAGTTTGGTCTCTGTTCACCTGAGCCATGGAACAGCAGTGCCAGAGGGTGCCAGGAAGGTGGAAACACCTTTTTTTGGCCAATGCTGGAAACCCTTGACCTGCTGAGGTCAAAGGAGATGGTTCTGCCTCTCTGCCTGCTCAGGTGAGACCCCACCTGCAGAGCTGCCTCCAGCTCTGGGGCATCAGCACAGGAAGGGCCTGGAGCTGCTGGAGAGAGTCCAGAGGAGGCCCCAAGGTTATCAGAGGGATGTGATGGAGCAGCTCTGCTGGGGGGAAAGGCTGGGAGAGCTGGGATTGTTCAGCCTGGAGAAGGGAAGTTTTGGTGGGGAACTGATTGTGGCCTTCCAGGACCTGAAGGAGCTGCCAGAAAAGGTGGAAAGGGACCTTTTACAAAGGTCTGGAGAGACAGGACAAGGGAGAATGGTTTCAAACAGCCAGGGGGCAGGGTTAGATGGGATATTAGGAAGGAATCCTTGGCTGGGAGGGTGGGGAGGCCCTGGCACAGGTTGCCCAGAGAAGCTGTGGCTGCCCCTGGATCCCTGGAAGTGTCCAAGGCCAGGATGGAGCAACCTGGGCTGGTGGAAGGTGTCCCTGCCCGTGGCAGGAGTTGGAATGAGATGATCTTTAATGTCCCTTCCAACCCAAACTATTCCATGACACATAAAGAAGTGCCAGAGATGCAGCCGGAGCTGCCGGAATTTTTCCAGCTCCATTCCTCGGGACACAATGCCCACACTGACACTATCTCTGTTTCTCTTTGTCCCTGCTTAAGAAATCCTTACCCACACCCTCCTCCAGGCTTCCTAATCAGGGTTAGAGAAACAATCCCCATTATTCTTGGTCACCTCGAGGCCATTTTTGATCAGATATGTCCATGAGAACACACATGATGTAATTACCCCCCTTCCCAAGCCCAAAATAATAGCAGTGATGATAATAATTTATGGTTATTTCTCTTTGTGTGTTTGCCTGTTTTGGAGAGTTGATTTAGTGAAGAGAGACATGTTTTCAATTAAACAAAAAGGGGATTTAAATTGACATTAATCTCAGAATTAAAGGAGGAGTTTTCCTCTCAGAGGTCAGTTCTTCCTGGCAATGGGGGGGGGGATGTGTCATAATAAGTTGGTTTTAAGAATTGAAAGCATTTAGAGCAACCACACTTATGGTTGACACTTAACTGCAGTGCACTTGCCTTTCCATGCAGCAGGAATGGTTTTCCATTGGTTTCCAGGTGGTTTTCCACACTGGAGATAAGTAGCTTTATGTTTAAGGAAGGGATAAAAAGCATTTGAGCACCTGCAGTAGTTTGTGCTCAAAGTTCTCACCAAATCCTTGGATTTAAGCTGAAGTTCCTGCTCAAAGATCTCACCAAATCCTTGGATTTAAGCTGAAGTTCCTGCTCAAACTTCTCACCAAATCCTTGGATTTCAGATGAAGTTCCTGTTAAATTGTACATTGATGCTTTTTACATCCTTATGGATGTACAGAGAGCCATAACCTGTGCAGTGTGTTACCAGTGCACTATAAATTCCTTTTTTAATTAAACATTTCAAATGAAAACCCTTAAATTAATGAACCAGTTAAAACATGGAGTTAAAATTAAGTCCAGAATCGATATATTTTCCTTTGCCTGTTCTCAGGATCCCTCACCAGCGAGTCTGAATCAGTTGGGATCTGCTTTCCAGCATGGAAAGGCATTTTCCTAATAGTTATTAGGAATTCGGTGCTACTGAGTGGAAAGGGAGATATTCCCTGTGGGATAACTGGTTCTCTTCTTCTTTTATTTATTTAGGGGGGAATTGGAGGTTTTGGTGAATAATAACCACACCCTGATGAGAGGTTTAGATGTAGAGGCCCACGGAAAGCACAGGGCAGTTTATAACACATTAAAGTCCTATTAAACCAGGATTTTTAAATCCTGTGCCACTGATTTATCCTGCAGGGTGTCACTGAGCTGGGGAATAAAGGAAGGTGTCCCTGCCTATGGCAGGGGGTGGAACTGGATGATCTTGGAGGTCTTTTCCAACCCAAACCATTCTGGATTCTCTGATTCTTTGAAGAACAGGAGATGTTTGGAAGCTGTGACCTGCTCCCAGGACTGTCTCCACTCCATGACCTCCCACCTTTATCCACAACCTCCTGTGACACAGTCTGAGATGTCATGGGCTTTTCCTACAGAAAAAAAACCCCAAAAATGTATTTTACAGCCACTTTTTTTAGACTCTGATTGCTACACAAATCCACTGATCACTCAGCCACGTTTTCAGCATTTATTGCACATTATTTTTGCTTTGATTTTCAGGAACGTCTGAGTATCCAGAGCTTCATGTCATTCCCATTTCCCATTCCAGCTGGCTGAGGATGTTGGCAGGCAGGTTATCAACCCAGATGTAATTTATTATTATTGCCTTCTCCCTTTGTCCAAACATTTTTCTAACCTGTTAAGCTCTCTGTGATCAATAGCTCCAGATGATTTTTCTTTTGCCAAGAGTTGAGCTCAAAATGCCTTTTGCTTGATCAAGGAAATATCCACAGGGGCTTGACTTTGATATGGAATATTATATTTGGGTCTTTTGATTAAAAATGGGGGGGGAAGGGGGTGGAATTGGTAAGAAGCCACCAACTGATAGCAAATTCCATCTCTGGTTACAGTAGTTTTACTACACAAAATATAAATGATGTTTCAGTGCTTTTCTCTAGAATGATTTGAATCAGATTTAGATTCTTTTGGAAAATTATGTTTCCTAATAAGTTTTCTGCTGCTCTTTCAAATCCATTTTTACTCGCAGGTAAAGGGGTTTTTTTCAGACTAGATTGTTTAAATAAAAATAGAATTTCTAATATAATATCTTCTTCATAAAAACTTTATTTGCTGTTCTCTTGTGACTTGTTATTATTTTTTCCCTTCATAACATTAGAAATGAAATAACCACAGACTGACCTTCTCCATCAAACCAAAATGCAGCCTTTAAAAATCCTTTAAAAAAAAAGGAGCACAGAAAAGTAAATCCATTAAAATATCGATAAAATAGAATGGAAATATTGCAACATTTCCTTTGTGAAGCTTGAAAACTGCTTTTCAGTGTCTGAACTTTTAGTTTGTATCTTGAGTAGCTCTTCCAGAGTTTTGTGCCCTGAGTGAACTCTTCTGCTCAGAGATTGCACATCCGAAGGTTTCAGTGGTGGATGTTTTGTTCACTCTTAGTTTTTTACCTGTTTTTTATGGTATTTTATTCTTTTTTTCTCTCACTCCTTGTCTTTGTCTGGAAATATTTGTGGGCATCTGTTGGACCTCTGTGTTATTAAACCTTAATTCCTTCACTTTGACAATTCAGCTGTTCACAGAAGTCCTGTGAGAAGTCATGGAATCCCAGGATGGGTCAGGTGGGAAGGGACCACAGTGGGATGTCTGCTCCTACTTCCCTGCTCAACACACGGCACAGAATTGTGTCCAGATGGGTCTGGAATATCCCCAGGGAGGAGACTCCACCCCTGTCCCTGCCTGGACAATCTGTTCAGTGCTCGGGCACTGCACAGGAACAAGTTCTTCCTCGTGTCCAGGTGGAACTTCCTGGGCATCAGTTCCTGCCTGTTCCTCCTGTGCCATTGTTGGGCCCCCCGAGCAGAGCCTGGTCCATCCTCTGCCCCCTCCCTGCAGCCCCTGAGGGACATTGGGGACATCCCCTCTCAGTGTCCCCTCTGGAGGCTGCACAGCCCCAGCTCCCTCAGCCTGTCCTGCTCCCGGAGCTGCTCCATCCCTTCAGCACCTCCACAGGAGAATCATCTTCCAGCAGCTCCATGTCCCTGCTGTGCTGAGGAGCCCAAACTGGACACAGCACCCAGATGTGGAATTTGGGAGCATTCAGCTGGTCCCTTTCCTCTGGCAGATTTGCTTAGGCCAGATCTACAAGGTCAGGTTTACATTTTCCCCGTGGCAACTGTTTGCCATGGGAGTCACTGCCTGGTTTTCCAGGAGTGTATCCACAGGTCCAGTTACTAGAAATCTGTCTCTTAGCTCATGTGGAATTTGAATAAAGGCTTATCAGGAAAGATGCAACAAGCAGAGCCTGCTGTTAATTAGCTTTGCTCAGAGCTGTTGCCTTTCTTTAATGTTGGTTATTTTTGACAGGATCCTTTTGTGGAGATGCTGTTGTTGTTCTCAGCACCAAGCCAAGCCTTAGATGCTCTGCAAGGTTTCTTCCAGCACCAGGGGGGGTCATCAGGTCACCTTTTTTCCTAGTCAAGAGCTGGTCATGATTCTCATCCCTGTTGTCAGATGTGAGGGCTGATAAAGAGGCAGTGAGCAGAAAAATGTGATTTTTCATCACTTGTGTTGCTCAGCAAACGTGTTGCAACAGAAGGCAGAAGAGTTTGACATCCAAACCCCAAAGCACTTCACATTCTAACCCCTTCCTTCTGCCTCTCTTCTCCTCCAGGAACAGAAGGAGGTAATTTCCAAGGTCAACATGTCCCCTTTTATTCAGATATTTCTTTGAAAGAGAAAGAAGGAAAGAGACACAATTATCCCGACCTGTGAATTCCAAGTTTAAAAGGACTCTGATGAATAACCCTCCCCTCCTTTGAAAGGCTCATTTCTAACATACCTCAGGAGCAGCCAGATCTGATAGGGAATATCACTCAGGGTTCTTTCATGTAGCTCATTTCCTAATCTCTTTGCTCCATCACTGGAAGGTTAATGGGAAAAACAACATATTGGGCATATTGCAAAAAATCCAAGTTGTGTTTACGTGGACACACAGCTTTCATGTGGAGACAGCAAACAGATGGTGCCCTGAGCAGAAATCACCTCAATCTGAATTTCTTTTGCCTTGGTGGGACAGGATTTCATCCTCTGCCTCGTGTCTGGAGGCAGCACTGGGATGAGGGAGCTCTGGGGTCCCTGCATGGGAAGGACCTGGAGCTGCTGGAAATGTCCAGGGGAGGCACCAAGGGGATCAGAGGGATGGAGCAGCTCTGCTGGGGGGAAAGGCTGGGAGAGCTGGGATTGTTCAGATGGAGAGGAGAAGCTCTGGGGGGAACTGATTGTGACCTTCCAGGACCTGGAGGAGACATAAGAAATATGGAGAGAAACTTTGGACAAGGACCTGGAGTGACAGGACAAGGGGGAAAGGCTTCAGACTGAAAGGGGTTAGATGGGATATTGGGAAGGAATTCCTGGCTGGGAGGGAGGAGAGGCCCTGGCACAGGTTGCCCAGAGAAGCTGTGGCTGCCCCTGGATCCCTGGAAGTGTCCAAGGCCAGGATGGAACAACCTGGTCTGGTGGAAGGTGTCCCTGCCCATGGCAGGGGGTGGGATGAGATGATCTTTAAGGTCTCTTTCAACCCAAACCATCCTGGGATTCATTGAAATACCTGCAGGTGAAGGACAAAAGGAGATGGAACCAGGGTCTTCTCAGTGATGCCCAGAGACAGGAAAAGGGGTAACAGGCACAGACTGAAATCCAGAGAACTCTGTTTAAACAGAGGAAAGCTCTTGTTTATGATGTGAGGGTTGAACACTGGAGAGAAGTTGTAGAATCTCCATCCCTGGAGATATTCAAGAGCTGACAGGACACAACATCATTCTCCAGCTGGGTTGGATGGCACAATCTCCAGAGACATCTCCCAGCCTCAGAAATTCCAAATACTGCTCTGAAGGCTCCAGACCAGGAGTCTGTGCTCCCTGTTTGGCTGACAGAGGAAAAGATTGGGAATCTTCCTGCAAGGACCAGGCTCCACCTGCAGCACCTTTCTGAAGAACATTCCCTAGGCCAAGGAAAACAAATAATGACCAGGCAAAAAAGGCAAAGCAAATTAATGCACCTTATATCTCATCCTGAAGGTAAAAATTTAAGTCCTGGACAGAAGCCAAAGAGGAGGAAATTCCAAAGTGAGAGGGAGGGGGAGACCCTTGACAGAGAAAATGCTGAATTCCTGGTGCTCACAGAAGCTCAGGACAAAGGGGAGGATCTCTTTCCTCCTCCCTCACACAACTGTTGCTGAGTTTCAGCATTTTGGTTTAGATTTGGGCTGAAGTTGATTTTTTTTCTTTTTTTTTTTGATGGTCTCACAGCTGTTTGGAGGTTTTAAAACAAGAGTAAAGTGGGTATAAAATGACAGAGCCCAGTGAGCACTTTGCCAAGGTATCAGTAACAGCTTCAAATTCTGCTCAGAAACGTGAAGGATCTCGTCCAACCCATGAAATCCATGAAAAAGGACTTTCTCTGAGGTAGGAATGGTTCAGTCACGGTGATTAAAGCAGATATTGGATGGATTTTGCTACAACTGCAGAAATCAAAGTGGAATTGTGAAAGCACTGAGAGCAGCATCCCACATGGATTACCAGGAGTCAGGACGTGCCAGCACCAAAAAACCCTAAATATTTGCTCACCTCCATCACTTGGTCCAACCTGGAAGGTTTAAGGCATGAAGAGACTTTAAATTCTGAGAGTAAAACACATAAATAAGTGTCCAACATCAGGGTGAACGACTGGGCAGAACAGAAGCTGTTTTCATCTGTCATTTTTGGTGATGGAGATGATGGAGAAGGAGCCTCCAGAATCCAGCCTGGAGTCAGGAGGTGGGAATTTCCAGGCAGCCAGTCAGTCCTGACTCCCTCAGAGTGCTGCCTATGAAAGTTTTAACTTTGCCTTTTGAAGGACATTTGGAAAAAAGTAGAAATTATCTTTTTTTATCTCTTTCTTTCTTTCTTTCTTTCTTTCTTTCTTTCTTTCTTTCTTTCTTTCTTTCTTTCTTTCTTTCTTTCTTTCTTTCTTTCTTTCTTTTTCTCTTTTTGCAGGTGAATCATTCAGTTAATTGGTAACATTCACTGACATGGAGATATATACAGATATATAGAGATATATACAGATATATAGAGATATATACAGATATATAGAGATACACACCCACCTGTGCCTGGGTGAAACCCCACACCAGCATTTTTACTCTTATATAAATCACAATTCCTCTCCTTGTCTATTTTCAATGTGGTTTTCTCTATTTATATCAGTATTAAATGTAATTTATTAACTTCACAGCCTTGACTGTGTGAATACATTCCCATTTATTAGGCACTGGCAAGGCAATAAAACACCTGTTTCATGAGAAATACAGTATTTTTCTGGAGCTTTTGTTGCCTTAGATGGAATTACTTTGGGAAAATCTTCAGAGAGAAACCATATTCCAGCCACATTCTTGCAAGAGGGGTTGGTGTCAGCATTGGGGGAAGTTATGGGGTTGTTGTTTTCCTGGGCCTTACTGGAACATCCAGGGAGGAGAAGGAATAAGAGGGAGGGAAGAACAAAATGGAAATTGGGAGAGAATGAGGCTCCAGAACTCTTAACATCCACAGTCTGGGTGGGTTTTCAGGCCAGAAAAAAAACACCTTGTGCAATTTTTTTGCCTTCAAACACAAGCAAAGGACAACTGAAAACAAGTGAAGGATCTGTGGGTGTGACACACCCCCAAATGTGGGGTTGAAGACCATGGAAAACCTGGATTTATCACATCTTTACTTGGAGCAACTCCAGTCCTCTTAAACAGGATTTTAATCCCGGAATCATGGGAAAGTTTATGTTGGAAGGGGTGTCCAGGAGTGTCTTGTCCAACCAGATAATTCCTTTTCAAGACCGATGGTAAAGCTGCAACAAATCCAACTCAATTTTTAAGTCCAAGGATGGAGGTTGGAGAGTTTTCTATGGAATTCTTAAGGACACTCAGGAAGGACAATCCAGCTGTAAACCCTGTCCCAAAGCTGATAATGACCCCAGCAGGTTTAGGGTTAAAGATTCCAAGTGGCAACAGGCCACAGGGAAAACCAAAAATCCTAAAAGCTGATTAGCATTGACCCAATGTCAAATAAAATCCTGCTGGTGAGTTCAGTGGATCCAAGGGAAACAATCCAGTTTCAAGGAATGCTGAAATATTTAATTTTCTTTTTTTTTTGGTAAAAAAAAAAAAAAAAAGTTGAAGGAAAACATTTTGACAGATGCATTTCCATGGAGTGAAAGAAGGAAGAATTAATCTTCAGATCCTAATTTGGAATGAAAAGTGATCTTGCAGTCTTAGAATCCCCCTCCAGATTCCAAAATTCCAAAGTTCAGCGTAAAGAATGAGTAGGGCCTGGGGGAAGTAGGAGATCAGGAAAGCAGATCATAACAGATCTTCTGGACTTTGGAATCTGTGGATCTATTACACGTTTCAATATAGACACAGTGGGCTAAAAATAACCATGTTTGTACCCAAAACTTTGGGAAGGAATTGGCAATATTCCATTTATTCAGAAAACAATCTCAAAAACTAATCAAATGGGAACTCTCCTAAAGCTCATTATAAATAATTGCATTAACAGAAGGAAAAACTCCCTTAAAAATCGTCCATGGATCCTTGTCCAACCTTAGCAGTGCTGGAATTCGCTCCCATGCTTTGGGAATACACACCTTCATTTTCATCACTTGGATTTCTTCCATGTTCCAAAGGTCCTGGCTGTGACCTGATATTTCCTGCCACTATTTTCCAGTTTTTATCCAGGAGAAGCACCAGCCTACAACTCCCTGGGAGTCGATGGATGTCTTGGAATTCTATGAGGGATTTATAGGAAAATTGATCTGGTGAGGGAGTGTCTTCCACGGATGGCTGTTAAATTCCTCAGGGGATGGGCACCAGGACTGATGCCAGAGTTCCAGGAGCCTGAGGAAGGGGGGGATTTTGTGGCATTTCTGGGCCCATTATGGATAATTTCGCTGTTTTGAACACCTGCCAAAAACGAAATCTTCCAAGGCAATGCCAGTTCAGAGAGAGTTTAAAGCCAGGGTGTAAATCCCGGGATGAGATGGGTTCCAAGGTGATCCCTCATCCAATACATCATTAAAGCCCACTTGGAAGATCTCTATTTTCCCGTGGGAGCAGAGCTGAGAGAGACACCAAAGGCATATCAGGATGAGGAGACAAGAATTTGGGGATACACCGTGCCAAAAATCAGGGATCTCGCTTTACCTCGAGCCTGTTTGCAGCTGGAAAAGCTGCCACCAACAGCTGGAAAGTGCCACCCACAACATTCACAGGGTTCACACACCCCCCTGGGCTGATCAGGTGTGAAATAGGGATGGGAAATAGCTCCTAAGTGTCCCAAATTCCTGGCTCCAGAGAGACCCACCCGGGGCATTTCATCCCTGCGCCACAGAAACTCCGCGGGAACGGGAGTCAGGGCAGACAGAAAGGCAGCTCCGTGGGATCACCTGAATTTGGAGCTCTCTTTCCACAGCTGGAAAACACCAAAGGAATCCTGGGAAAGGGATGTTAAAGGTAACAGTCCTGTAAAGTGCCTTTTCCAAACGTGTTTCACTTTTGTTTTCCTGCTTTCTCACCCACAGGTCTGACCTGACTGAAGGGAGAGGGGAGAGATCACATCTCCAGCTTTCTGTTCCCTGGGAATCAGTGAAACGGAGCCCAGAGGGAGCCTTGGGATCAGCTGCTCCCCAGATATAATCAGGAAATCCAGGTGGTCCAAGAGGAGCTCCAAGAGAGGTCTCCTAAGATAGAAAATACCAAAGGAATCCTGGAAAAGGGATATTAAAGGTAACACTGGGAANCCATTTTAACTGCTGAGTTCACACACCTTCCCAAAGCTTTATCTCTAATTCCATATGTTCTAATTCTTCTAAGGGAAGGGAAGGTCTCCCCTCTGTGCTGTCCTTCATGGGCAGTGATGTTCCTGACCAGGGACGATCACCAGGAGGGCACTGAGATCCCACTTCCACCCACCAAATTAAACCCATCAAGCCTGAAAGCTGGGGAGTCCTAAAATGAAGAGTGAACACACACATAGAGAAGCTTCATTTTTTATTTTCAGGGATCAAGAGTAAGTCATTCAGCCAGCCAGCCCTCCAGCCCCTGTGGTTCCAGAGGGAAGAGCCAAAAAGGCCTGGGAAGCAGATTTATCTCGTGTTACTGATGGTGGGCTGGACTGGTTGAAGGAAGCTCAGTCCCCATTAGCACAAGGGATGAGTGCTGGAATGTTACCTCCCTGTGTGCTGCTCTGTTTTCCAGAGCTCCTGCCAGTGGGAATGCTGAGGGAAAGGTATTTCAGTCCTGGGATGGTTGTTGCTTCAGCTTAGATTAACTCCAGCAGGTAAAGGCCGAGATGGGGGATTTCTGGGTGAGGGGTTTTCCTCTCATCCAGTTCCTCTAATTCCCACAATTCTTTACAGGCCATTTTTTAACAGGCCCCTTGGAGTGCTCTGGAGTGCTGAGATACTCTTGTCTTAGCAGGTAGAATATCCTAAACCTCCTCACTTCCATGGTTTAATGGGTATGGAATATGGAGCAGCACCTCCAAGCTGGTCCCATTCAGGCACGGTCCTCTTTTTAGGAATTGCTTTAATTTTATTAAACAAAAAGGCAAAATAATCTGGATTTTGAATGAATTTTGGCTTTTGAGAACCACAATCTGTTGTTAAGGGCAAGAAAAACCTGTTTCTAGTTAAAGGGGGAACTGTTTTCCTGCAAGTGTCTTCTCAAAAGCCGCTCATTTGGTTTTAATTTTGACCAGAAATAAAAACAAGTTGAGAGGCTGTTGTGGGTCTGGCCATGTGAGAATCAGGGATTGTGGTGCTTGAATTCAGCATAAAAACGAGAGTGGGGTGAGGTGACTTGGCTCCAAGCAAAATCCATTAGCAAAATAACCTGTTTTGGGGGAAGGCCAACAGGATTCTTCGTGGAAGTGTGCGAGAAAACTTGAAGTATGGACTGATCACAGTCCCTGGGCTCCTGACAAGGAAAACTATTCGGGGGAAATCCTAAAAGGTACTTGATTTAATATAAAGCTCTTTCCATCCCATCTGGATGGGAAAAAAAAATCCCAAGTACGTGGGTGATTTCTTGCTGAAGTGCTGCTCAAAGGCTTGGGATTCCAGGACGCTCCGGAAACGGGAGAGATTGATCAAAACCCACGCTCCAGAGCCAAACAAGGCTCAGCAAGAGACAGGAGGGAAGGAAAAAGCAGAGAGTTAATAAGTCCTGAGTGATGGAACACACGGATTTTGGTTTCCTGGAGCACAAGGACTCACGGTTGCAGAGTTTTGTGCGAGTTCAGATAAAAACAGTCCCTAATTTCGGATTTCTTTTAATCATCTCCTGCCTCTGTAGATCCCTTAATGCTTCATGTGGGGCAAATTTCAGCTTTATTTTGGTGAGACCCCCCATAGATTCTCTTTCCCTTTCCTCACCACATTTTTCCATCATAACTGTAGGAACCCTAAAGCTCCTTGACTTCTGTTTTAAACTTGACAGTAGCTGTCAAATGGATTCAAAAAGTGTTGAAAGAAGAGTTTGTAGGGATTTTAGACTTCACAAACAAGACAAAATCAGTGTAAATACCTGAAGATTCCTGGTACAGTAACATGTTTGTTGTTCCAAAGTCCTGTAGCAACAACTTTATTCCATCCACTCTTATTTTTACAGGGGGTTTTGATTAGAAAACTCTTATTTATTTTTTTTTGCCATCTGTCAACTTTTTTAGCTGTAAGAAAGCTAAAAGAGCAAAGATCTACAGGGTTTGAGTAGTTTGGGACTTTCCCAGGGGGTTCCTTGCGAAGATTTTTGGGGGGTGTGATCCCACCAGACAATGTCAGGATGAGGGAGCTGAGGATTGGCACTGGGATAATTCCTTGAGCTCCAAGTTCAGCCAGAATTAACCTGCCTTGCCCTGCCTGGTCACAGGGGTCTTGGGAGGGTCCTTCAGTGCTCCCCCACACGAGGCAAACCCTGAGAAATCTCATTTAAACCATTTTTACACAAGATTTATATTTTTAAAGACACACATGATCAAAACTCTGCTACGAAGGAGCTTCGAAGCAGGTGGAAAATCCTCCTCTGGAATAACTGTGCCAGGACAAAGCTTTAGCACGGGGATATTTTCCAAGACCAGATTCCCATCTCCTCCTGCAGCTTGTTTGAGGCAGGAACTGAGAGCTGATGGTCACGGGAAGGAACCTCCACCCTGCAAGAAGTTGGTAGAGCTGCTAAAATGGAGGTGATTTCAGCTCCTCACACCTGACATGGTGCTGAGAAACCTCGCTGGCTCCAAGTTTCCCACATCTATCCACGAAGTTCTGACAAGCAAAGAGTGATTCCAAGTCCAGGATTAGGGTTTTAAACCAGGCTCTGCCTCTTAGCACAACAACCATTTTAGGGTGGGCACCTCCTTTGGGTGCCCTGTTGCTCTTTTTGTTTATTAATCCCTAATCAGGGTTTATTTTTCACCTCCATCTTTCTCTCAGCTACTAAAACTCTGCCTCAGGGTGGGATTTCTGTGCCTGACACCAAAGATTTGGGCTCCAGCAGAGCAGGACCTCCTCCATCTCTTCTGGGACCATTAAATGTGCTGTAAAAGAACAATATATGCCAACAGCACCATATGTATTTATTACTCAACCTCTTACAATAAGTTTCCACCAACATTTTCCATCTTTTTAATTTTTTATCTGCCTCCCCTCCACCCAAGGCAAGGGCTGCTTGCAACAAAAATGAAAAATTTTTAAAATCAAATTAAATCCTCTTTTATTTCAGTTAATAACTCAATTTTTTTTTTTAATTTTGAATTTCAGTTGTATTTTTATTTGCAAGTGTTTTTCTTAAACACCACTGGTCACATGAAACACCAGCTGAAAAAAATGCAAAATAAAAGGTGGATCTTTGGAAAAAAAAGTGATGTTTTATTTCTGCCAACCCCCAACTACATTTCTCTCAAAAGACCACAGTTTGTTTTGCATATTTATTTATGTTTTAATGGAGAAATCTTGATCTACTGAGGTGGATTTATTCTCCCTGCAGCAGAACAATGAGCTGTTTTTCTTTAGTTAAAAAGCCAAATTTTTTCCCCTCAGACCGAAAAAAAAATGGATGAATTTGTTCCTCTTTATCTCAATTTATCTTCTCCCAATCCCCTGGTGCTTCCCACAGGGTCAGGAATCATCCCACTGCAGAGTGGACTTAAGGCAAAGGCTTTTTCACCTCCTTGGAGTCCCAGCTGGAATTTTGCAATGCCAAAGATATCCAAGATTCTGTCTTTAAATTATTTTTGAGGGTTTTGTGTCAAGGGTTTAATAAGCTCTGGAATAGTCAGAGAAGCTCAGGATGGTTTGGGTTGGGACCTTAAAGATCATCCAGTTCCAACCCCTTTCCATAGGCAGGGACTCCTTCTGCTATCCCAGGTTGCTCCAACCTGACCTTGGACACTTCCAGGGATGGGGCAGCCACAGATTCTCTGGGAAACCTTTCAATAATTACAGTTAAAACCCTTTATATGTATTTTCCTCCTAAAATTAATTAATATTACATCTAAGAAATGTTCAGGTAAAGAGTATAACTTGAGAAAGGAAGGATTTTGAATGGTATGAGAGATTTTTCCAGCTCTTGGCTTAACATTTAAAACCGACTCTGATGCCTAAAAATAAAATGGAAAATAAATAAAATAAAATTTTTAAAATAAGTAAAATTAAAAATTAAAAAAATACAACAAAATAAAAATAAATTAAAATTAAACTAAATTAAATTAAAACTAAATTAACTCAATCTGGGTGGGATTCTCCTCGTTTTAATCCCCTTGTCAAAACCAGGTGCACAGACCCCCTTTTTCCCAACAGACCCCCACAACCACCTCCAAAGAGCAACACACCCCCTTCAGATAATTCCATTGGGAATGAAACACCTTCTGGAGGTGACTGGGAGTCACCTGTTGGAGATGTTCCATTTCCAGGTGACCAGGGTTAGGTGGGAAGGATTTCACTCTCCAGCTCCTTCCGAAGCCCCACCTAAAATTTCTGGATCCAACTGTTTCTGGGGTAGTGGGAGCACGTGGAGTCCCACCCTTTATTAATTTGAAAGAAAAAGAAAAGGAAATGTTGCTTTTCTAATTTTAATATATATTTTTTTAAATTTTATTCTTTTGTTCTGTCGCTCGTCTCCCTGAATTTCCCCCTCTACAATGAGCAACCAGCAGCCAGAAATGCAGATTTATGGCAGTTTTACCCTCGGCAAGAGACTCTTTCCTTGAACATTCTCAAAAGCTGCCGTGGTTCCTCCACTCCTCCAACCTCAATGTACACAACAAATTCCTTTTGTTTGTTTTTTTTGTCACTTCCAGGCTGAAAGTTGGTAACTAACAGCAAATGGGGGTTTGTTTTCTACGCCACGGTTCTAATATTTATGTCCTGTGTGGGTTTATGGCTCTCACTCCCTCCCTGTTTGATTGAAGAAAGGCCTCTGATGGCCATTAATTCGATGATGTATCTGGAAGAAACTTGCCAGCACTTGTCTCCCAAAAGATTGGGATAGACTGGAATGGGTTTGGGACACTGCCAGGGAATTGGGGTTGTGGGTTTTCGTGTTTATTTGGACAGAAGAGCTGCATTTTATGTCTGTATAAGAACAGATGAATAAAAAGTAAAAGGGAAGAAAAACAGAGTGAGAATAAACAATCACCTCTTCACAGGGAATAAAAAGCAATTTTCCCTTCCCTCCCTGAATAATCAGGTCCATGTATTGGAATTTGACAGGTCCCAGGGGATGGGTGGGTGACAAGGAAGGGAGAGATTGAGAGGGTGCAAAAGGCCAGGGTGGAAAAAGGGTTTGGAGCAACCTGGGACAGTGGAAGTTGTCCCTGTCCCTGGCAAGGGGTGGGATGAGATGATTTTTAAGGTCCCTTCCAACCCAAACCATTCTGGGATTCTACAAAATCGTAATAAAGTTACAAACCAAAATAATTAAATGAAAAAAAAAGCAAAATGCTGTGGATCATTAGACACTTGCACACACACCAACAACAACCCCACCACCCTTTCTTTGCACATTATAATTAATTAATTAATTAATTAATAACAATACCTGTTATAAGGTGTGTAAAGTTTATAGCACCACCTGTGGCACAATTATCCAGTTTGTGGGATTTTTAGGCTTGTTTTAAGTGAGCAAACAAACAAAATGTTGCAGCCTCATTATAGGATTCAGCATTTGAATTTACATATAGATATATGTAATTAAATATATACAATAATATATATA
>VYXB01006399.1:274980-304808 GCA_013397135.1 Pachyramphus minor | reverse complement strand
ATCATATATATATATATATATGAATTTTATTAAGTATATCCCTTCTGGTTCAGCTTCCAGGTTTCATTTGAAGAGGAAGATGAATCTCTTGGAGGTGTCCCTACCCATGGAAGGGGGGGATGGAATTAGATGATTTTTAAGATCCTTTCCATCCCAAACCATTCTGGGATTCTAAGCAGATCTCCCTCCTCTCCTTTTATGATCATCAGAGATGATCCAGAGGGTGAATCCATCTCACCTGTCAACGTGTAGGAATTATACTCCATGGATAATTGCTTCTTTTACCTTGATATGGGGGAATTTATACAATGAAATGTGCACATTTATATATAAATGTGCATATTTATATATAAATAAATATAAATAAATGAGGCATGATGTTGTATTATTTATTATATTAATTACTAGAGTTTTGGGGGAAAAAAATGACTTTTCAGGAAATCCTTCCCTGTGAGGGTGGGGAGGCCCTGGCACAGGTTGCCCAGAGAAGCTGTGGCTGCCCCTGGATCCCTGGAAGTGTCCAAGGCCAGGTTGGAGCAACCTGGGACAGTGGAAGGTGTCCCTGGGGTGGCACTGGATGATCTTCAAGGTCCCTTCCAACCCAAACCATCCTGGGATTCTTCCAAACCTAAAAAGGATATTTTCTCCTCCCTTTCAGCTGTAACAAGGGAGGTGAGGAAATAAGAAAAGCCAACACATGTCCTGGTGAGTTCAGCGTGTCTGACAAAGAATTTGGGCTGGGTTGGGTTATATTCCTGGGTTTTATATACCATTTATGGGCTGCAGGCTCAAAGGGGCCATAAATGATGTGCAGAAAGGCAAAAGGAGGCAAACACAAGCCAAGAGTGAGCAGTGCACTGAATACAACCACCCAGAGCTCAGAGACAGGGAGAGGTTCCCTCTGATACCCACGAGAGGAAAATCCTCTGGGATATCGAGGCCACACTTAACTGGCTTTTGAGGGAATTAATAACATGGCCCTGTCTGCAATAATCTCAAGGCCTGAGGTTTATTCCAGGGGTTTGTTCCTTTAAAAGGCAAAAAAACCCAAAAAGGAATATGATGTGGTGTTTGTGCTAAAGGAAGGAGTGGGTGGAGTTCTCTCTATAGGATGTGGGATCATTAACAGCATTTATCAGATGGCTCATGGAACATTATGATTTCATTGTCTGGGGTGACCAACAGACTTGTCTCCAAGTATAAACATGCAAAACCACTTAAAGATTGAGGGGTTTCTTGGAAATATTTCCATAAAAATTCAGCAGCCCCTTCTTCCTCGGTCCTCTCCTTCTTACAGAGATCCACGGGGCAGGAATTGGGTGTCCATTGGGATATTTCACCAAACCCAAATGCAGGAACCGCCTGCCAAGGACAAAAATTCCCCCTCAGGTGGTTTACTACGAACATAAGAGAATGAATCCCTTTAAAATGTTTAAATTCACAAAATTCAGGTTGGACACAAGGAAGAATAAATTCCACTGGGACAGTTGTTGAGCACAAGTTGCCCAGGGAAGTTGTGGAGTCTCCATCCTTACAGATATTCCAAATTCTGCTGTTTGGGGTGACCTCCTGGAGCTGATGCTGCTTTGAAGGGTGAGATTAGACCAGGTGATCTCCAGGGGGTTAAACCAAGGAATATTTCACTTTTTTAAATATGAGGGTTTGGGTTTTGGTAGTGGGGTGGTTTTTTTGTTGTTGTTGTTTTTTGGTTGGTTGGTTGGTTGGGATTTTTTTTGTGTTTTTGTTTTGTTTTGGTTTGGTTTGCTTTTTGTTTTGTTTTGGGTTTTTGTTTGTTTGTGGGGTTTTTTTGTTGGTTGGTTTGGTTTGGGGTTTTTTTCCAGTTGGATATTTTTTTGCATAGAAAATATTTTTTTTTTAAGAGAAACTTGATTTTGTTGCTATAACAACATTTTTATGGCAATATTGTATTATTTTGGATGATTTGTTCTGAATGTGGAGACACAATCTGCTTGCAGGAGGAGTGCAGTAGATAAACGACTGGGTACCATTTCAAGGCACCATCTGTTGGATTTCAGCCAAAATCCCCTTTGGAAATGTATCCCTGGCAGATTTGAGCCCACCCATGAGGAATGAGACTTTGGTTGGGGTCACACAGCCCAAAGTGCCGTTCAGATGAGAGACAACTGTCAAATAAATCACAGAATGGTTTGGGTTGAAATGACCTTGAAGATCATCTCATTCTACCCCGTGCCATGGGCAGGGACACCTTCCACCAGCCCAGGTTGCTCCAACCTGGCCTTGAACACTTCCAGGGATGACAAGAGGGCTCTTCCCACCCAATTAGTTCCATTTCAATTAATTAAAATCCGCTCAGAGTGTGAGATGTGGAGCAGTGGCAGTGCTGGTCCCAGAGAGCAGCAGGTCGAGGCAGGGTGGGCAGTGGCCTGATTCCCAAAAACCCTTTCAGGAAGAAGCTGTGTCCTGATGTGGTTGGTATTGCTGTGGGAGGTAGGAGGACTGGAAGTGCTGGTTCCTCCTTGGATCAAGTGGGTTCAACTCCTTGTCTCTCCACCAGCTTTACCTGGCCGCTGGGGGATGGAATGGGATGGAATAAGAGTGCAGGGAAGTCCATCTCCCGCTCCTGCTTGTGCCATGAGCCGGATTCCACCTAAAGCCGAGGCCTTCCCGGGAGAGGAGCAGTAACAACAGGGTCATGTCATGCCTGGTTAACCTCAGGCACAGGCTGCCCATCTGCAGGCAGGCTGAGATATCACACAGAGCACTTTGCCCCTGCTGTGGGGACACTTCAACCTCCTCCCTCGCTCCCCGAGTCGTGTTTTATTTTCATTTGTGCCACCGAGGCACAGTGACCTGAGGGATGTTTGGTGAACAGGCTGTTTGGACAACAGCCAGGATAATCCCTGCACTCCATGTGGGGGAAAAAGGAGACCCAGAATAGAACCATGGAACAACAGCAGGGCCATAATGTTTGCATTACGGTCTCAGCCTGGGGTTTGAGGGAAGCTCTGCACCTCTGGGAAGGGAGTCACGGAGGGCAAAGACGTGTTTTTGGGCTTGGCATGGCCTCTTGTCCCTGAGGGAGCACCAGGAGGATCTGCCTCAGGCTGTGCAGTTCAGAAGGGTGGGACAATGTGCTCCAAGGGCCTTTGGGCAGAGAGACCCAACGAAACCATAATGAGGGGCTTTAATCAGAACCACAGAGGGGGCTCCTCCAAGCTCCCAGTGACAGCCCTGATGTGTATCTCTGGTCCTGCTCTCCCAGAATTCAAAATGCCCTTCAGGAATTATAAAAGAAAAAATGCTTTTTCTTCTCCTTCTCCTTCTCCTTCTCCTTCTCCTTCTCCTTCTCCTTCTCCTTCTCCTTCTCCTTCTTCCCTTTTATTTTTCCTTTTTCTTCTTCTTTTTTGCCTTTCTAAAGTTAAGTTTTCTTCCATCTGTTCCAACACATGATTCTCCCTTGTGCAAGAAAGCAGGAGGATCATCTTCAACACCTACTTTTGTTATCCAGTTCCACTGTGTTCTCAGGAAAATCCTTATTGACCAGATTTCCTAAATGGAGATATCTCTTAATTAAAAAGATATTAAAATGGTTAAAAAGTGATACTTTCNCTTCTCCTTCTCCTTCTCCTTCTCCTTCTCCTTCTCCTTCTCCTTCTCCTTCTCCTTCTCCTTCTCCTTCTCCTTCTCCTTCTCCTTCTCCTTCTCCTCCTTCTCTTTTTTTTTCCTTTTTCTTCTTCTTTTTTGCCTTTCTAAAGTTAAGTTTTCTTCCATCTGTTCCAACACATGATTGTGCAAGAAAGCAGGAGGATCATCTTCAACACCTACTTTTGTTATCCAGTTCCACTGTGTTCTCAGGAAAATCCTTATTGACCAGATTTCCTAAATGGAGATATCTCTTAATTAAAAAGATATTAAAATGGTTAAAAAGTGATACTTTCTGCACAAAATCATAAAATACAAAGGGCTGTCTGCTTCAAGATTTATCAAATTGGGATCTTCATCCTTAACTGGCCTCACACACCAGTTTCATGAGACTTAAGAACCTGAGCACAGCAGAAAATCCTGCCTTTGGTTTAAACCAGGGAATAACATTTTCCTCACATTTGTTAATATCCCAAAGATATTTTAACATATATCTGTTGTTAAAATTTTTAAATTTAACAACATTAAAGAGAATGAATCCCTTTAAAATGCTTACATTCACAAAATTCAGGTTGGACACAAGGAAAAATAAATTCCACTGGGACAGTTGTTGAGCACAGGTTGCCCAGGGAAGTTGTGGACTGAAGTGAGGGATAATATATAAAAATACCTGTATCACCTCTCTACATTGGGAAGACAACTCTTAGAAGCTGTTTCCTCCCCCAGCACAGTTCCCTGAGAGCATTCAGGGCCAGCCCTGCCAAATAACTCACTAAGCCAGACCCAGGAGGGAGTTTGGGGGCTGGGACAGGTTTAAGACCTGCCTGTTAACCAGGAGGAACTTCTCCCACGGGCGTGCAACACTTTGGGCTGGTGCAAAGGCTTCACACACTTGTTGTGACAGATGCTGAGCAGCCAGGGCTGGTGGGAATGACATCACCCTCCAACCCCACCCATGGATAAAGCTTAGGAAACAAACCCAACCCCCTTCCTTGGGGTTTCTGTTATCTTGGAGTCTCTCTTTCCTGGCTGGAGAGCGACAGGAAGCCCTCAGTAAGTGGGTAATAATAGTTTCCTGTTAATAGGAAATAGCAGGCTCTTGGAAGTGGCCATATGGCTGAGGACTAAAAAAAGGACCCCACAGCTCTCTGAGCATGTGTGGGAATCCCACAGACCTTTGAAGTCCATACAAAGCACACAGCCCCTTTAATTCTTCTGTAATTGCCAGTGTCAATAGTCAGCAGGGATCATTTTGTCATTTATTGTTTTAGTCTGGGAGCAAGAGTGTCTGACAGAGGCAAAAGTGGCAGGGAGAGAGAGGAGAGAGGGAGCAGAGCACTCCAAGCTGGGGGATAATCCCTTTGTGTGCTGAGAGGACAGAGAAAACAGGAATCTGATGGAAACAAAGGAGAGGGGGGAGAGAAGGGCACAGAGGGCACAGTCAAACAGCAACAAGGCTCATTTTGAGCCTCCTTGGCTGGGGAATTGCCAAGACAGTGGTGGTGGAGCCAGAGGAGAAGGATCTCTTGGCATGCAAAGCAGACAGTGTCTCTTTTTGAACGACTCCTCTTTGCTTCAGTGAAAGTCCCGCTGAGTTTCCACCGTGGCTGGTTCCAAAATTTCTATTTCCTATTAGCATGAGCCTGTTATTACTCACATGCTAATTCTGGCCAGGGAAGGGCAGGAGGACTCCAAGTAGCCTTGGACTAAGATTATCAGGAGAGTTATGAAACTCTTAGGGTTTTATAACAGGAGACTGACATTCTGTCCTTCCAGGAGTTAAGCACCTATTTACACACAGAGTAAATATTTCAGCTCTGAGCTGCCCCATGGATGTGGGGCCTTTCCTGAGTTTCCAAGAGGAACTTTGACTTCCTTACACCAAACACTGAAAGAAAAGGAGCTGAAATGTTCTTGGAGGAAGTGGGAATTCACTGGGCTTTGAGCAGGACTTCACTGGAGGTTTCTGTCACAGAGGTTGGGAAGATGCTCAGCTTTTCTGGTTGAAAATACTGAGATTTCCCGTGTTCATTTTAAACTTATGTGTTAATTTCAAGGAGAAGAAGGGTCATCTTTTGTGTCAAAAAAAAAAAAGAAGAAAGAAAAAGTAGTTGAGGTTATAGTTGTGGGGTTTATGGGGGCATAGGAAATGTAGAATGGCTTAGGTTGGAAGGGGTCTTACAGTTCATCTCGTTCCAGCTCCCTGCCATGGGAAGGGACAACTTCCGCTGGAACAGATGGAAGGTCCTGGCCTTGGACAATTCCAGGGATCCAGGGGCAGCCACAGCTTCTCTGGGCAACCTGTGCCAGGGCCTTTCCACCCTCCCAGCCAGGAATTCCTTCCCAATATCCCATCTTACCCTGCCCTCTGGCAGTTTGAAGCCATTTCCCCTTGTCCCATCACTCCGGTCCCTCTCCAACTTTCCTGTAGCTCCTTCAGACACTGGAAGGCCACAGTCAGTTCCCCCCAAAGCTTCTCCTCTCCAAGCTGAACAATCCCAGCTCTCCCAGCCTTTCCTCCCAGCAGAGCTGCTCCATCACATCCCTCTGATCACCTTGGGGCCTCCTCTGGACTCTCTCCAGCAGCTCCAGGTCCTTCCTGTGCTGATGCCCCAGAGCTGGAGGCAGCACAGGAGGGACACCACTGTGCAAACATCACAGGAGCTTTGGATGAGGTCACTGATTTAGTGGCTGCTGCCAGGACACAGGTTGTGGCACATTCATCCCATACCAGGAATAGAAATCCCTTGGGGACCTTTCTCCATGGAAACTTTCCCAATTATGGGATTTGAACAGCTTCCAAATATAGGTGATTAAATATAGATGATCCTACAATAGGTGCAACCTGAGATGTGCTTTGGTGAATTAAACATTTATGAGTTAAATATCTCTTCCTTTAAACCATTTGCTTCCAGTTCCCAAAAAGTCTCAGAGGGAACTGGGATATTTAATCCACACTCAGAGTCTTCTGTCATTTTTTTAACCACACAATATAAAAAACTCTTCATATTTAATAAGTGCAGCTCAGCACATCTGGCTCAGGGTGCTCATCTGCTCCTCTTTGCACCCTTTTTTGGAGGATTCAAGCCTGGTTCTGATACAGAAGCCACAAAAACTGAAAACCTCCTTCCACTGAAACAAAGATGAGTTTTAGTGGAAATCTTTTACATTTTTGACTGATTTTTTTTTTTAAATATTATTCAGCCCAAGATATTGCTGAAGCAATTTTAATTCTGCTCTGGGAACCATTTTGTCTTGACCACCTTCTTATCAAAGTGGATTGGATACCTCTCAGAATTCCATTGCAGTGAACTCCACATCTCTCATGCCCTGGATTATCCCGATCTCCAAGGCAGGACATTTTTGTCCCCATCAGTTGTGTGATTTCTCCATGATGACCACGGTGTTTGTTTGGTTCTTTTCCATGTGCCTCCATCAAAAATCCTTCTTTTTGCAGACGGGTCAAACATTGGACTCCCTGGAGATCAGACTCCTGTGCTCGGGTTTGGTTTTACATCAGAGGTTTCCATGCTCCAGGGAGATCTGGGGGATGGTGTTTCCTGCTTTCTCCTCCAAATCCTGAAGCCAATTTGCCACTTGGGTTGATATTCCAGACACTTTGATTAAACAACTGCTACTGGCCTTTTTTTCCCACCCAAATCTCTACAAACTCCATTTAAATCTCTGCAAGAGCTCGAATTTATTGGATTCTCCAGGTGATGTAGTTAAATAACTGTTGATATCCCAGTGGGAATCTCTTCCAGACATTAGGATTAAATAACTGCTGGTGTCTGTTTTGTTGAATTCTCCACAGTCCATGGCCCAGAAATTATCAGCACTTTGCTTATTGAACTGGTTCTATTGAAGTAATTAAATATTTTCCTTCCCCTTTGGAAAATAAAGTTTATCTGCAGTGAGCCTTTGTGGGCCTGAAGGTCTCATTAAGTCGGTGTGAATTTGGTGTTGTGGGCAAATGATAAATGATGAAGTTATTGAGCAAAAGAAACATCTCCACATTTAATTTCAAATGGCTTTGAAGCCAAAGATGCCATTTGAGGTCACACCTTTTTTTAATCTGACATAGACTTGTTTTAATACATCTTTTAACATTTAACACACTTTGCACATCTTTAGCTTGAGTATAAATGTGAAAAATGCACAAAAATTCTAAATTCCTTGGTGGAGATGGTTCCAATTTCTAACCATAAAAGTGACTCATGTCTCATCTCCTCATCACAGACCAAAAGGGATGAAGGACGTGGGGAAATTCTGTTCTTCTACCTCCCACCTCCTTCTGTTTGCTCCTGCTGGACGTCTTCCAAACGGAATTCCCAGGTTTATTTCTTTTTTTCTAAGGATTCTCTCAGCATGTGGAAGGTTTTTCCTGCATTTTCCAGCAATGGGAAGCATCAAACTCACGGGGAAGAACCTCAGGGTCAAACCATTCCCATTTGAAAATTGCAGTTAATAATTACAGTTTAAACATTACGATTAAAAATTCCAATTTGAAAATTACAATCAAAATTTAGAATTTGAAATTTACAAGTCAAGATTTCAATTCAAAATTACAATTAATAATTACAGTTTGAGCTTTACAATTTAAAATTGCAATTAAAATTACAATTTGAAAATTATAATTAAAATTGTAGTTTACAATTATAGTTTAAAAATCACAATTAAGAATTACCATTAAAAATTACAATTTGAAAATTGCAATCAATAATTACAGTTTAAACATTAAGATTAAAAATCACAAATAAAAATTACTGTTTAAAATTACAACTTGAAAATTACATTTAAAAATTACAATTTGAAATTTACAAGTCAAGATTTCAATTCAAAATTACAATTAATAATTATAGCTTGAGCTTTACAATTTAAAATTGTAATTAAAATTACAATTAAAATTATCATTAAAAATTACAATTGAAAAGTACAGTTTAACCATTACAATTTAAAATGACAATTTTATATTACAATTTGAAAATTATAATTTTAAAGGTAAAATTTAAAATGACAATTAAAATTGCAATTAAAAATTACAATTGAAAAGTACAGTTTAAACACTATTACAGTTTAAAATTACAATTTTGAATTACAATTTGAAAAATACTATTTAAAAATTAAAATTTAAAATTACAGTTTGAAAATTACAATTAATAATTGCAGTTTAAAATTACAGTTTTAAAATCACAATTAAAAATTACCATTAAAAAATACAATTTGAAAATTGCAGTTAATTACAGTTTAAACATTACGATTAAAAATGACAATTTTAAAATTACAGTTTTAAAATCACAATTAAAAATTACCATTAAAAAATACAATTTGAAAATTACAATTAATAATTGCAGTTTAAAATTACCGTTTTAAAATCACAATTAAAAATTACCATTAAAAAATACAATTTGAAAATTACAATTAATAATTGCAGTTTAAAATTACCGTTTTAAAATCACAATTAAAAATTACCATTAAAAAATACAATTTGAAAATTACAATTAAAATTGTAGTTTAAATTACAGTTTTAAAAATGACAATTTGAAAATTTGCCAGCAGCATTACAAGTCTGCCTGAAATATGCTGAGAAAAAGAGAAGAAAACTGAGGTTTAGAAAGAGAAAATAATAAAAAAATAAAAGTCTGGTAAGAAAGTTTTTCCAGCACAGGGGATGTGTGGGAAATAATTGGTGAGAACTTTGAATTGTTGAGAAAAATGCCTTAAAGGTCCATTTCCTTTGTGCAGCCCAGGTCAGGGACTTACAGGGAATCAGGGAAGACAGTTCCCTAATTTAGCTGCTTTTTTATGGATAAACAGGTCACTAATTCCTGCAGGCAGTGCTGCAGATATCTTTGGATTTTTAACCTGATAAAGGGGTGATTTATATGTGTGACATCGATTAAGCAGCTTGGAGAAACATTATTTGTCAGCACAGCCTTGAAGCAAAGACACTGATGTCCCAAAATCCTCCATCATTCATCCCAAAATCCTCCAGCTCCAAATCTCAGTTCTCATTTCCCCGGATAAATGATGTGAAGAAGTAAAGAATGACCAGTCAGGGATCTCTTTGAAGGGTAAGCACTATCCAAAAAAACCCCAAACCAATCACTCCCATCATTTATATCCCTCTCCCTCTTTTATTTCTTCATATTTCAGGGATAGAAATTCAGTGGGAAAGAGAGGTTGGGATATGGAATCTCCTCAGTCCATCCCTTGTTTTGATTTCACTTGGATAATCCTTAAGAAAACACAACCTATGGGAGAACCAGGCCCTCCCTGTCCACTTCAAAGGAAATTTAAGCACATTATTTAGATTTTAAGGAGATGTTGGGCAGGAATTCTTGGCTGGGAGGGTGGGGAAGCCCTGGCACAGGATGCCCAGAGAAGCTGTGGCTGCCCCTGGATCCCTGGAATTGTCCAAGGCCAGGTTGGATCTTCCACCTGGTCTGGTGGAATGTGTCCCTGCCCATGGCAGGGGGTGGCACTGGATGGGCTTTAAGGTCCTTTCCAACCCAATAATTCTATGGAGTGAGCATTGAAAGGGAAGCTCTGTCCCTCTGTATTGTTCTGCCTGTTTACTTCCATAGCTGTGCTCCCACGAAATGTGGAATAATTTTTAAAATACCCTCAAAATAAATAAACTCAGTGCTGCTCTAAAAACGTTTTGATTTTTTATTTCTGGGGCAAAAAAAACCCCAGAAATAAATTAAAATTTCAGGATATCTTTCCCCCCACTAAATTCAACACTCAGACTGAGCAATTTAACTGTTGTAGTCCTGCTGTTTCTATTTTCCAGTCAGAATAGGCCATGCCAGGATGGAATTCTCTTCTGTGTTTTAGTTTAGGGGGTTTTTTGTCGTGTTTTTTGTGAGGTTGTTCCACTTCTGGATGTGTTTCCATGGGATGTGTTTCTGTGCACACATCAGTGCCTTTGGAAAGCAAAGCAGATATTTATGACCTTTAATAGTTAAAAAGATTTGAGACCCTCTTCCTCTGACAGTGGTGATGTGGAGACATTCAAATCCCTCAGATGTGGCACCAAGTGACATCTGAGACATTCAGGATGCTCAGGAGAGGAGACAAAAGACTCATGACCAGAGATTTTAGGGAGAAAAAAAGCTCTTAATACCCATTTTGAGTGTGAATATGACAAATCTCCACAACATTTCTGCTCTTATCATACAATCATTACTTTAAATATTATATCACACCTATGGAAATTCAGATTTTTAACATAAATCACAGAACATCCCATCCAAGCGCAGCTCAGATAATTTATTTGGGTACATGGATAGAAAAAGCAAGGTTAGATTAAATCAAATAATTTTTACAAGCAAAGTTGTTTTTTGAAGAGGAAAATAAACTTTTTCTCTAGGAAAAAAAATGATCATTTTGCATTATTTTTTTTTTTAATGGTTTATTTTGAACTTTCCTTAAAACATAAGTAAAAATCCCACTTTCTAGAGAGGGGGCTGAGTTAAACAGCTGAAATTAAACACACATTTCATTGGGATTTAAGTTTTCCTTCATGGAAACTTTGGAAATACCAAACCCAGTGTAATTTCCAGAAATGGAAATCTTTTGTTCTAAACACACGTTTTAATGGGAATTGTCCTGAAGGGGTTTTTGTTTTCAATGGGAATTGTCCTGAAGGGGTTTTTGTTTTCAAGCAGAGGACGTCTCTCAGCGTGCATGAACTCCATACACCCTCCTCTATGGAATTAAAATTGGGATAATTGCTCCAGCTGTCCTGTGCTGCTCTGGGAGTTCTCCAAAGATTGCATTGGAGAAGATGGGATGCCTTGGAGACTCTTCATTCATGTGGGCAGCCTGTTTTGTGGGAATCACGGAGCGCTGCCTCTGTGGTGACGGTGCAACTCAATCCCTCAGTCCTCCAGTGTCATTCCCTGATTTCCACCAGGGACTGGAACAGGACCTGGAAAGTCCAGAGAAGATTCCAGAGGGATTTATGGGCAGGTTTTCTCTGCCTTGAACCAGGAGAAGTTCGGATTTAAGGAATGGGAAGCAGATCCAAAGGGAAGCTTTGCTTGTTTTGGTTTTGTTTCCCTTTTATTGCTGATTTGTATATTCCCGACCTCTGGAACATTTTATGGGATCCTTACATCCCAATAACAGTATTTAATTTTGCCAGGGGGTGTTTTCCTCTCTAAGTTTAGATTTGCAGAATCCCTGCTTTAGAGACAGGTCAAAAATAAAAGTACAATGAGGAAAAAACAAGGATATCAGGAGCTGGGACCGCTCTTCCACGTGTTGGATAAAATCCATAGGGATGAAGAAAGGTTGGGAGCTCCCTGAGTAAGACATAGAATGAATATTCTAATACTAAAATAGTTTTAAATTATAAAAGTCCAATCCTTAGTTCTCAGCACCTTTTTTTTTATCCTCTCTTAAATTGTCTGAGATGGAATTTTAAGGTAGGAGGACACACAAAGTCCAAAGAAATTTTTCTTGCTTAAAAAAGTACAATTTTTTCAGGGTGGAAATGATGAAACACCCTGAATTAAGGGAAAACATGTATTTTTACTTTCCCAATCTTTATGATAAAGATTATTTTTATTTTCTCAATCCTTATGTTATAGATTATTTTTATTTTCCCAATCCTTATGATATAGATTTATCCGAGCATTAATCACGGATTTAAAGGAACATTTCCACCCATTTGCTGCCACAGAAAAGTCCTGCAAATAATTACTAAAATATCTCCTCTCTAGGGAGAGAAAATTTTTCAGTCCTCACACAAAACCAACACCCATCCTTTATTTTTTGTGTTTTCTGAGCCCATTTCCTTTTCATTTTGCATCAAAAATAGCATCAAAATAAAGAATAAATATTATTTTTCATGCTTTTTCTTTTTTCATATTAATTGCCAGTAAATTGTCAAAGAGCCAAAAATCAGATGTTCAGGTGCAGGTTGAAGACCCAGCTGGGTTTTCCTGTATCCACAAGCCCCAAAATCAGGTTTCCCCACAAAAGGATTGAAACTTTCCCACCTTCAGGCTCGTTCAGAGGATGCTGGAGTGAATGGGAAAAGCAGATTTCCAACTGAGCAGTGGAAGGATTTGGTTTCCCTGTGTAGGAGAAGCACGTGGAACGAGGCTTATTTTAAACAAGGGAGCCTGAAGTGACATTATCCTCAGCTGAGATAGCTCAGGAATTCTGCCATCCCAAAAATCCAGGGCAGGATGGGAGGAGTCTTGTAACCCATGTGAGCTCCTGAGGTTAATGAATTTCAAAGCTGGGGGGAAAAAAAGAAAAATAAATTAAAATTATTCAGGTTTGTCCCTTTTTTCCCAATATTTGGAGCCTGTCAGGCTGTGATGAGTCCAGAGGAGGCCCCGGAGCTGCTGCCAGGGCTGGAGCCCCTCTGCTCTGGAGCCAGGCTGGGAGAGCTGGGGGGTTCCTCTGGAGAAGAGAAGGATCCAGGGAGACCTGAGAGCCCCTTGCAGGGCCTGAAGGGGCTCCAGGAGAGCTGGAGAGGGACTGGGGACAAGGGCTGGAGGGACAAGGAACGGCTTTAACTGAAAGAGAGTGCTTTAGATGGGATATTGGGAAGGAATTCCTGGCTGGGAGGGTGGGGAGGCCCTGGCACAGGTTGCCCAGAGAAACTGTGGCTGCCCCTGGATCCCTGGAAGTGTCCCAGGCCAGGTTGGAGCAACCTGGGCCAGTGGAAGGTGTCCCTGCCCATGGCAGGGTGTGGAACTGGATGAGCTCCAACATCATTTCCAACCCAAACCCTTCCTGGATTCTGTGATTCTGGGACATTTGTCCACAGGTCACCCCCACATTAAGGACCCCAACACCCAAGAAAAGCACCGAGATGCATCTTGGCTGCAATAAATGTGTGGAAAAGTGGAATGATGGGGCAGAAAGAGGAATGGGAGAAGGTGGTAACTCTGCACAAGGTTTGCCTTTGCATGAGCTGAGGGTGGGCTGTGGGGTTTGAACACCAAAAAGTCCTGGAAAAGGGATGTAGGAAATCTGGGTGAATCTGGTTCACCCTCAAAGCTTTGGATCCATGGAGAATTCCCAGTTGTATTCCTTATGGTTAGAACACTGTCCCACACAGGACATGCTGTGTATTTTCATGGGTGTTTTCAAGGCTTTTCAGTGAGTCCCAAACCACTTCTGACCAAGCTATTTCATGTCCAGGAGAGGGAACAGAGCTGCTTTAGCACCAAACACTGGCTGAACTAACACTCCTCCCACCTTGGCCAGGACAACTCCCAGAATACACCTAAACTCCTCCATAAGGTTAATATTTCCCTCTTCTGCATCCCTGAATCATTTTATTTCCTTGTGGTGACTTTATTGCAGGAATAAACCCCTTAATACCACCCCACAAGCAGCCAGTGTTCCTTAGACAACACTCCCACCCCCATAACCTGATTCCAGCTTGAAGAATCGTATTTATAAATATTTCTTTTTAGGTTTTTCATGAAAATTAAATGGGAAAAAAGTGAATTGTGAAACTATTTCAGGACAAGATGAACACAGAAAATGTCTCTCAGAAAAGAAAAAGGATGTTTTCATTTGTATTAAGGAGCAGCTGCCCTTAATTATCCTAAATGTGAAATAAATTCTAAGAACTCTTAATTATGCTGAAAGTGAAACAAAGTGATTTGACAATTGTAGAAAATATTCTAAAGTTATCACATCCATTTTTAAGAGTGAGACACTTTTGATGCCCGAGACAACATTAATTGAATTAATAGAAAGAGAATTAATAGAAATAGAATTAAAAGGGAAAGATTAAACACAAAGAATAAACAAGACATTGCAAAATGACAAAAAAAAATCCTCCAAATATTTCATTGAACTTTTTGCCTTGGGTTGTTCTGTTGTTGGGTTTTTTTTCCCAAATATTTGCTTTTATCCCCTGATTAAAGACGAACAAAAAGATTTTTGAGAAGAAAAACCTTTTCCATTAAAAGAATGACGTGGGTTTCCATGAATCTCCCGGATTCCCAAGAACTCCTGGAAGGTTATTCCCAAGCAGCCACTTTTGGAACACACATCTCCCCTCTGATTTTTCTCTCCTCCAGAGCAGTGTAACGACATCACGGGAGCATTTGCCACAAATTCCTTTTTCCCTCCACCACAAGTGAGTTTCATGTTTTATGGTTGCCATAAAAGTGCTTTATGTGGCTTTTCCCGAGGTCATTTAAAGCTCAGGAGCTGCTGGAAAACAGGTCTGTCCTCAGTGTCCAACCCAAGCATTGGCTGCAGATCGTTGGTGGTCCTTTCCCTGCCCCAGAGGGCTCAGAAATCCAGAGGCAATTGGCTATTTTATGGATTTGTTTAGTGGATAAGGAGAAGGGAAGCATGGCCTGATTTGTTTGGCCAACCTAGAGCTGAAGTGCAGCTCCATGGGACTCTGTAGGCACCACACAGACAATTCCCAACGCTTTGGTCAAACACAGGGGCAATTTTGGGCTGTCACCTGTGGAAAAAAATGGGATCTGAGCAGTCCAAAGGCTGCTGGGAGCCAAGGTGTGGATATCCACCAGAGAGATGTCTTTGGTGCACACAGGGAGGGTGGTGAATGGTAAGAAATCAGGCTCCTTCTGGTTCAGGATGGTTGGAGAAGACTCCTGGACACACTTGTAGCTCAGCTCCTGTTCAAAAAAAAATCCAGGCTCTGATCTACTTTACATCCTTTGTTGAGGAGACTAAAAGAGTTTGGGATCTTTGGTGGTCCAGAAACACAGCTGGAAGAAACTGGAAGCTGAAAGGAGATTAACCAGTAGAAAACACCCTGGTGGGACCTTTGGGAAAGCTGTGGGATCAATGTTCTTGGGGATTGATCCGTGAAAAGAGTCTGTCTCAGAGCTGGTAGTTGAGGGAGTGACTCAATTGGTATGGAATAATTACATTTGGGTTCTCAGGATCTATTCAGTTTGACCTTCAAAAGCATGGAGGGAATCATGGAGAAGGAGATGGTTCTCCTGCACCATCCTTATCCTTTCCAAAGAAACAAGTGCACCTCTCCAGTCTGGACAGACTGAGATGTCCAGACAGCTCTTGTGTGCAAGATGCAAATGAAGTGTTTTGGACTGGGATCCAAGAGATGATTTTATTTGACTTTACCTCTCCCATTTCTCAAAAAAAAAAAAAAGTCAGAAAACCAGCAACAAAATTGAAAAAATCTGAAGTAGCAGCAGTGGATGTCTACAAGATCTTGTCCAATTCCTCCCTCTCTCCCTGTCTTTTTTCCAATAGTGCAGCTCTAGTGTGCTGACCTGGAAGGCTGGAAGATTTCCTATCATCCCATTCCCACAGATTGAAGAAAAATTGCCTTCAAATCCTTTTTCAAAGCCAAGAGGAAGGGAGGTGGGGGAGGCAAAGGGCAGATTTCTCACTTCCTGGCAAGTGCCTTGGCTTCCAAGGGCCGTGGTGGAACCCCCAGGTTAGTCAGAGCCTGGAGACACATCAGATGGTGCCTTTGGTGAATGGAACATGTCAAAAGACAAGAGAGCCCATCCCACAGTTGGGCTCCCAACCCATGTCATCAATTAACTCATTAAAAAGTGAAATTAGGAGCAGCGTGAGACACGAAGTGAAAAACCTTTGCAAACGAGGCCTCCCCACCGAGCCTTTCAGAGGTTTATGGGAGGTCCCTCTGCCTCTGTCCTGCTTTCCCACCACCTCCTGTCACTTCCTACATGAACTCCATCCCCTCAGAATCCCAAAGAAAGTCCCTTTTCTCCATCACTTCCGAGGTTTCATTGTGACTTTGCTCCCAGCCACAGGCAAGGCTCCAGCTCCCCTCAGGGAGTGTCCCCTTCCATCCTCATGCCCAGGGCTCCAAGCCAGATGCATCTCTCCCCTCTCTGCTTGTTCCCTGTTTTCCAGGAGCTTTTCCCAATGGAACCAGCTCAGGTATTTTCAGGAAGGAATTTCTTCTTGCTCCCATAAGGTTCTGCCTGGCACAGCATCCTGAGGGATGATTTTCCAAGGGAAAATGAGGCTCCCCCATAGCAGGGTGAAAGTGGACAAGAGAAGTACCAAGGATAGAAAAAAAGAAGCAGGTGAAAGAAACTGCCAACTTAATTATCAAGGGGGTAATTACCAAGTTAATTATCAATTATCAAAGGGAAACCCAACCCCTCCTGATCTCACTTTCTCCTCACATTTTCAAGGAAGCAGTGGAAGTCTGGCTGGCAGGAGGATTTCTCCTTTGGAGCAAACACTGACAATCCAACAGTAATTAATAATCCCAGAGTGGCATCCCTGGCACACACTGGGCAGGATTTGGAGCTGTTTATGTCTCTTGGCTTGATTTTGCCCCTCTTGATGCCAAACCTTTGCCAAGGACTAACTGAGGCACTTGGACAAGCCTGGAGCTATTTTTTTTTCTGCCAGATGTTTTGTATTTGGAATGGCACCTTTGGAACTGCTTCTGGGGTGTCTTCCAAACATTCCCCCTGTCCACGTTCAACTGCTAAAGAAAAACTCCCTGTGCTGAGCTTTCTCCCCCTACAACCATCCCAAAACATCCCACATGTCCAGTGTGGTACGTGGATACTCCGTGGAGAGCAGGGGGTGGTTCTTGCCTTGCACTGAGCACTGAGAAATGTGGGAAAAGGAGCTGAAAATCCACGTGGCGTGAGGTGGGGAGGAGCAGGAAGGGCTGTTGTGTCCATGTGGGATGCAGACCTGGCTGAGGAGTCCCAGGATTTGATAGAATTTCACTGTAACCTCCCGACAATCTGCATTTTGATTTCTTTACAGCAACACAAATCCAACCTGCTTTGAACAAAATCGATCCCACCACTCTTTCCATGACCCCAGGTGTTCGTGCCAGGATGTACCTGCTGCTCACATTCCCTCTTGGGCAGCTCTGCCATGAGGAATCAGGGCATCCATGTGCTGAAAAACACCTTCCTCTTTTTTTGGACAGAGTTAGTTTTCACTTGGATCCTTTCCCTTCCCTGACTCAGTGTCCGTGCAATGATCTCAACCCTAAATAAAGAATGGGGCAGGACTGGGAAGGGAGAGACAGGAGGGAGAAGGGAGCACTGGCTGGGAATAGTGTGGCAATACCACCCTGAACTGAATAAAATTAAGGATTTACAGGGATCATCCACCACTGTTTTACCATTTTAAATTAAACGAGTTCTGCATAATGATGGAGCAAATGTATCCAAGGAAATGGGCTCAGAAACCACAAAAAATAAAGGATGAGAGTTCTTTTCATGCACAGACTGAAAATGTTATTTTTCTCTTCTTAGAAAGGAGACATTTTAGTAATTATTTGCAGGACTTGTCTCTGCCAGCAAATAGGTGGAAATGCTCTTTTAAATCCATGATTAATGCTCAGATAAATCGATATCATGAGGACTGGGAAAAGTGAGGAAAGATTTGCAGGTCCCACTCATGGAGAAGTTATGAACTCTTGCATAATAATTAGGCTCAGAAATCAAATTAAATCAACATTAAACCAACTAAAACTGCCTGACTGGCAGTGCCAAGGTGCCCGTGGGGATTGATGGATCCTCCTCCCACATTTTGCTCCCCTGATGGTTTTCCCAGAGTCGGTGACTGGGTTCACTGAACTTGAAGCCTCTCCCCTTCCATGGATCAGGTCCATGGATCAGGTCCATGGATCAGGTCCATGGATCAGGTATTTCTTCCTGGCACGGCCACAGGATTGTTCCTTGCCAATGACTCAGTGCTGGCAGCAGGGAAGGCGCTTCCTGAAAAAACACGTTGCACGTGGAGAGTTGTGCAAGTTGGGCACAGAAACCTCGGCTGCCTTGGCAGCAGGGACAGGGAGAGGAGGCTGGAAAGGGAAGAGAGGGGCAGGTGCCAGATTTTAGCTGCAGATATCCTGGAGCTGGCCTTGGTGGGGCTAAAGGAAAAATAAAATAAACCCCCCCGAAGTTCTGTTCTGCCTCTGTCAAGAGGTGAGTGTGGGATAAAGAAAGGGTGACACGAGAAGGAGGGAGGAAAAGATCAGGAGTGGGATTGTGGCAGGAAAAAAGAGCAAGAAGGTTGGTTGCCATCCCATCTGGATATGGGTCTGGAAGTGAGAGGGATATACATCATGTTTAGAGAGGGTTGGGGTAGGAGGTGTGGGTTGAAGTCGGTCCCTCACCATGTGAGCTAATGGCAAAAATCAGTTAAATATCCCTTAAGAAACACAGGTGCTCCCTTAACCACACATGGAACTCCTCTTCAGCATTCCCAAATTCCTTGGGAATATTTTATTTTATATCTGTGGATATCAGCGCCCCTTCTCAGCCACAAAGTTTAAGTTTTCTGTGAAATTTAGCCTAAAATTGAAACATTTGAACATCTGCACACGCCACTCCTCCAGCTGGTGAATTCCTAATTCGATTGCTGAATATCCAGGATTTATATTTATCCTTGTTCTGGAAAGCTGGAGACATGGATGGGAGGGTAGCACAGCTTTCATTGATGCTCAGCAAGAGACTTGTTTGAGTTTGTCCCGTGCCACAGGTCTTTCCTTGGGCAGAACATTCCTGTGGAGCTAAATGTGGATTCTCCATGGAGGTATCACCACGTAATGGTGTCAAAGGAACCATTCCTGCCCCAAGTGACCCCTGAAACTGGGTTCCCACACTGCCAAATTCCCAAGAGCCTTCTTGCCATGGGAAAAAAAAAGCCACCTTTGGATTCTTGCAGTTGGTTTATTTGGATCCAGCTCCTTGTCTTGGAATCCATTCCTGGGTTGCCTTGAGCAGATCATGGAGCCCCATCCCTGGGGTGGAACAGGGAGAATAATCCCTGTGCTCACCCAGAGTAATGGGAACCTTAATTAATTAATTAATTAATTAATGCTCCAAGAGCATCTCGGCACCCTCCGTGAGCATGGAATGCTGGAGATTCCTGGGATTAATGTGGGCCTTTCTCACACAAAGCTATTTGACATTTATATTTGTATTTATATTTGTAATTGCATTTCTCCTCACACAAAGAGGTTTTAGGGAAATACCTCAAGGGAAATGTGAGTATTTGATTTGTTACCTTTACACTGGGAGGGCAAGAGAGACAAAACCAACATTTTCCCCATTTTTAAATGGTGAGGGGTTTGTTTTGGGGATTTTGGGGGGGTTTTGTCCTTTTTTTTTTATGTTTTGGTTTGGGTTTTTGTGGGTTTTTTCTTTGGTTTGTTTTGGTTTTATTTTTTTCCTATTTTTCTTTTTTTTTCTTTTTTCCTTTTTTATATATTTTTTATTTCTTCTTTTTTCTTTTCCTTTTTCTTTTTATTTCCCTTTTTATTTTTCTTTTTTCTTTTTCTTTTCTTTTTTAATTTTTTCTTTTTTTCTTTTTTCCCTTTTTCTTTTTTCCCTTTTCTTTTAATTTTTCCCTTTTTCTTCCCTTTTTTCTTATTTCCTTTTTCTTTTCTCTTTTCTATTCCTTTTTTCTTTTTTCCCCTTTTTCTTTTCAGTTTTCCTTTTTTCCTTTTTCTTTTTCTTTTCTCTTTTCTTTTTCCTTTTTTCTTTATCTTTTCTCTTTTCCTTTTTTCTTTTTTCTTTTTACTTTTTTTTTACATTTTTTCTTTTTATTTTTCCCCTTTCTTTTAATTTTTCCTTTTTTTAATGTTTTCCTTTTTTCTTTTTTCCTTTTTTAAATTTTTTCTTATTTCCTTTTTCTTTTCCTTTTCTATTTTCTTGTCTTTCCCTCCTTTTTTCTTTCCTATTTTTCCTTTTTTTAATTTTTTCCTTTTTTCTTTTTCCTTTTTTCCCTCTTTTTCTTTTTTCTCTTTTATCTCCTTCCTTCTAACATTGACGCCCCACCAGAAAGTGACACAAATTCTGTTTAAGCAACAAAAAAACCTGGAAAAAAATTGTCTTTCAAAGACTTTGAGCTCCACTTGTGTTTCCTTCAATGCCACAGCAAGTCCTCACCCACTGGGAAGTGGGAATTCAGCAGGAATGACACTGGGATTATTATTATTATTATTATTATTATTATTATTATTATTATTATTATTATATTGACTTGCTTGAAAAGGACTTGACACGGAAAAGCAGAACGAGCCCAGAAATTCTTGCCATGGCAGGTTTTGAATTTCTTTTGCAAACATGAGAAAGGAGGGGAAAAAAACAACTCATAACTCACCAGGAATGTTCCAGACAAAGCCAAATGTCATTTTTGGGCTTGTTTGACTTTCTGATTCATTTTCACACTTGTTAATCCCAATTAAAGAGACAGGAATAAAAGACAGGATAAATAAAAGGAATAAAAGATGATAAAAGGAGTAAAAGACAGGATAAATGGGATGTGTTGATGTGGATCCTCTGATCTTTGCAGGTTCTCTGAGAAATGAAATGATCCAATTTAAGTTTATTTTCATTCTGATTCTATAATAATTCTCAATAATTCCTTCCTGGGTCATCCCAGAGACAAAGGAGATTTAATGGATTTCATGAGGAAGATTCTACACAAGTTTGTGTGTCTGGGACAGAACATGGAATATTTTGATGAATTTGAAATTAATTAATTAATTAATGTGCTTTACTGCTTTATCATCTGATTTTTCCATAGCCCTGCAATGCTGTTAATATCCAAAATTTCCTGTGGAAATAACTAATTATGTTATAGCTTCATGTTGCTCTGCTGCTGAACAATTCCTTGGCTTCATCCTGGATATTAGAAGGATTTCTTCACTGAAGGGGTGGTGAAGCATTGGAATAGGGAAGTGGTGGAGTTGCATTCCTGGAAATATTCCCCCAAAAAAATAAAGTGGCAGTTCATGAGATGTTTCAGTGGTGGTTTGAGGTCAAAGGTCGGGCTTGATGATCCTGGAGGTCTTTTCCAACCTCCGTGATCCTGATTCCTGGTTTATCCGCTGTTCGTGAGCCAGGTTTGAAGTCAATCCTTCAGGAACTTCCACCACATCCATTTCCAGGGAATCCAGACTTATTTAAACCTTCTGTGTGCCCAGGCCAGGGTGGTTTTAGCAGTGGAAGGAAAACACTCCCTCACATTCAGATCTCAGGAGATAAAACGAAGCCGGAGCGTGACNTCTCAGGAGATAAAACGAAGCCGGAGTATGATTTGGATATTTCTCTATTGGGGAAATGAAGGGAAAAAAAGGAAATAAGGAAAACAGGGGCTCATGGTGTAAAAAATCCCCCTCAGGGTGAGGAGACATTTCATAAACCCTTCATGAGTGTTGAAAAATACGGGGTTTTAATTTGTTTTTTCCTTAGGAAAAAAGAAAAATAAAATAAAATCCGGGACAGAATCCTCTTGGCTTTATCGACAGTAGGATTTGAGCTGTCTGCTTCCAACCCAAAGAAGCTTAAAAATCAACCCAATATTTATTTTATTTTATTTTATTTTATTTCATTTAATTTCATTTCATTTCATTTCATTTCATTTCATTTCATTTCATTTCATTTCATTTCATTTCATTTATTTTATTTTATTTTATTTCATTTTATTTTTATTTCCTTTCTTCCTGAAATGCAGGTTTTCAGGCAGCCTTGGAGAGACCTTAAACTCAGAATTATCCAGCAGTTCATTACTCATCCCCCCCAAAAAAAAAACCCTGGTGGAAAAGGGTCAAATTGCTGAGAAATCCCCACACTCCCCCAAAGGAAGGAACTGAACCTCAGGAAGAGGGTTCTGAATTGCAGCATCTCCCGGGATTCCTCACGGAGTGGGATCTTCTGTCCTCATCCTCTGTCCCTGGAGCACAATCTGAGCCGAGGAGGGAAGTTCACGGAGGAAGAAGGACATGGAAAAACCACTAATTTGCTTCTCTGCTGGGGAGAAAATAAAAATAAAGCTCTCCAGCTGTGAGAGGTGGAATCAAGAGGGAGACAGGGCTTGAATTTCCTTGGAAAAAAAAAATTTCCAGCTGCTGCTGGGTGGGTTTGAAGCTACATTTCGGATGATTGGCCCAGAAGCTGAGTGGAAAAATTGGATTTCTCAGCAGAAATGAAAAAAAAAACAACCTGTAAAGGTGGAATGAAACCAAATAGAACCAAACTCTCTGGTTTGTGCTAAAAACCTGGGATTTTATGGGAAAATGGTCCAGCTATGACCACAGAGGGATTCAGGCTGGAATCCTCTTGACTCCAAGCTTTCCTCCCTGAAGCTCAGATTCAAGATTCACATTGATAAATGGTAAATAAAACAGGGAAAAGACAAGTTTTAACCCAAAATATAAGTGGAATAATTTGGTTTATGTCCATAAGTCTGAACTCCCTTCCATCCCAAACCAAGAAAAGAAAAGAAAAGAAGAGAAAAGAAATATTGGGTTGATTTTTAATCTTCTTTGGGATGGAACCAGACAGCTCAAATCCTACTGTTAATAAAGCCAAGAGGATTCTGTCCTGGATTTCCACACATGGAGAGAGGGAAAAAGATGATAAATAAAACACACAGATAATTATCAATAATTTCTAGGATCATGGAATGCTTTGGGTTGGAAGGGGCTTTAAAGACCATCTAATTCCAACTCCCTACCATGGACAGGGAATATTCCGCTTAGACCAGGTTTTCCTCCACTTCCCTGGATTTCAAACTTTAAGGTGTGAGTAGAACACAACAATACCATCTAATTCAATCTTCATTTAAAGATATTGATCCATTAGGAGTGCCCTGATTATGAATTTTAGAGCCTGACAAATCCATTTCTGTTCCTTCTCTATTTTTCATTTTGCAAGTAAAAGACTTTAAATTGTCTCTTTTCATCTCAATCTGATGATACCCTTCAAAGGTTATTAGAAGAAGTTATTTTAAAAAGTTGTTTAGAAGTTATTAAAATGAAAAGGATTATTTTCTGGTTGGGATGAGCAGGTGAGGAATCAAGAAACCGGAGTCTGAGCTTTATTTTGACACCAATTTCCTGCTTCACCACCAGCAAATCCCAAAGGACTCGGCTTGGTTTCCTCCCCATGGGTGTCCCGGGATATTTGAGAAGTCCCAGGATGTTCTTGCAGGTCAGAAGATCCTGGTTGTCCTTCATACCCTGGGTATTGTCTCCAGCCTTGAGGTCTCCAACCTCCAGGAAACCTGATCCTATTCCAAACGATGCAACTCATCCAACCTCCCAAATCAAACTGATCCAACCTCCAAAATCATCATTCCCTGTGTCAGGACCTGCAGAGTCACCTCCTATTTCAACATCTTCTCCTAAATCCTCATTTGTGTCAACAAGGTGAAGATCAATCTCCTGGGGGATTCCAGGTGCTCAGAAATTCCATGGTTTTACCAAAGAAGAATCTTTTAAAACTTAGACGTATAAAAATCACTTTTTTAGGCCAGTTTCCTCTCCATGGGATATTTGAGATGTTCTTGCAGGTCCACTTGTTTCTCTTACATATCCTGAGCACTGTGTCCTGCCAGGAATAGCCCAGAAAACCTGGAATGACATTAAACATCCATGTTTGCAAACTGATCCAACCTCCAAAATCACCATTCCCTGGGTCAGGACCTGCAGAGTCACCTCCTATTCCAACATCTTCTCCTAAATCCTCATTTATGTCAATAAGGTGAAGATCAATCTCCTGGGGGATTTCAGGTGCTCAGAAATTCCATGGTTTTACCCAAGAAGAATCTTTTAAAAATTGCACATATAAATGTCACTTTTATAGCCCCAAATTTGAGACCAAACCTCTGCATTAACCACCAAATTCAGCAGTTTTCCTCTAATAACACCACTAAATATCAACAATATTTTATATACACACCAAATTTCCCACCAATAATAGATTTTATTACCACTTCAAATACCATTTTCCCTTTTTTTTCTCAGTTCTCACAGATTAAAGAAGTATTTATGATGCAATACCTTATTATTTATCTCAGATTAAATTAATATTTCAATACATGACATTGAGCAAAATATATTATTTCCATGTATATTTTCAGGCTTTGTAGCTGCACTAATTATCCAACAGCCTGAAGGATCTTTCAGTGCTCCATAAAAATGGATTCCATGGAAAGAAAATAATAAGGGTTAAAACCCTCTTTATTTCCAAGATCCTCCCCCTGCCAGAAGAATAATGGTGCAATTTAAATTAAAGAACAACCCCAAAAACCTTCACCTTACTGTAACTGGACCTGTTTTCAGCAGGTGCTTGAACTAGAAGACTTCCAGAAGTCACTTTTATTTTATTTTATCCCAAATTATTCAGGATTTGGTGATTCTCTGAGGTTTTCTTGTGTGTTTGTGTTTTTTCTTTAATTTGTTTTTATTAGGGTTGTTAACTATAATAATAATCTTCCGAGACAGGAGGTGAAGCATCAGTTTCTTCATATTTTACCTCAAGATCAAAGACTTTCCTTGAAGAAAAATATTAAACCAAAAAAAACTTCAGCAAACAACCCTCATTTTTGGAGTGGAGTAGACGATTTTTATTTTAATTTTTGATTTTGATTTTTGATTTTGATTTTGATTTTTCCCCAACCTGCGTTACGCACAAGGTCAGACTGGGGTATCCAAAGCCGGTCTTAACCATAAATATGTTTTCTGGGAAGTCTAATCTTAGCCTGAGGGTTTGTTTGGTGACAGCCAGGACATCTGGGTTGCTGTTTCCTACGTGTGATGTCATAACCAGGAGCTGGTTTTTTTGAGCTCCAGTCGGGGCCACACGTCCACCTCCACCCTGGGCTCGGCTTGAAATATGGGCAGGATCAAAGCCTGGGGAGGTGATTAGTGAGCAGGCAGTAGAAGGGTCATTCCTCATGAATTCATGGCAAAATCCACCTCACAGCTCCGGGGATGGAGGCGTGGAGCTGTCAGGGGGTATCTCAGCTCTCGTCATAAATCAGGGGAGATCAAGCAAAGCCAGGATGATCCAAGGAGCTTTGCTGTGACTAAGTGTGGGAACGGGATCCGCTGATTTAAGAGGCGTCTGCCGCCAGCTCTGGTGATCTCAGAGCTCCAAAACATCTGCCTGGGGCTGGAGGATCCGAGGCAGGATCTGATGGAGGGGTTTTGTCTTCCTCAGAAGGTCCAAGGGGGCAAAGGAAGCTGGTTTAGATGGAAAGGTTTGGGTTGGAAAGGACCTTAAGGATCATTTCGTTGTGCTCCCCACATTCATAGAGACACAGAATCCAGAATGGTTTGGGTTGGAAGGGACCTTAGGGATCATCCCATTCCAACCACCCTGCCATGGGCAGGGATGCCTCCCGCTATCCCAGGTTGCTCCAACCCGACTTTGACATCAAATGAAACAAGTTATTAAATCAGTCAGAGGGATAAGTGCCTTGTCTCACCTGTAGACATGGAACTTTCCACACCTGTGCTCAAACCTCACAAGGATTGGGTCACTTTTCTTTCATTTTAATCAACCTGTCGAAAAACATCAACATTTGTGATCTTCATCTCTCCATGATCTTGAAAGTCTCCCCCAAACTTGATAATTCCATGATTCCAAGATGGCATCAGAAACCAGGTGGAGTTCACACACCTCTGTAGCACAACGAAATCCAGGTGTTCCTGTCAGCTTTTCCCTGCCCTCATCCATCTACCAGGAAACTCTTCCAGTAGAATCCAAGTTTGGGCAGGTCTGAGCCCTTCTGGAAACCTCATCACTCATCCTAAATTTGCTTACAAGCCAAATCCTCCCAAATCCTCCCCAAATCCCCTGCCCAGGTGAATGAACAGTGATTGTGTCACGCAGGGGAGTCACACGCAGTCCTCACCGAGGGATTAGCACGTGGATTTACTGCACATCCCAAAAATTCCATTGCTCCAGGGGGTTTCTGCTTCGTGCTGGGCACAAAGGATGGAGCAAATAGGAAGTTTTCCTGACAAAACATTGTTTAGGAGCTCACAAGTATCAACATTATTGCTGCTGCTCTTTTTATGGTGATTGGTGGCCGGACATCCTGAATTAAGGGAGTTATTTCACCCACACCAAAATAAGTCCCTAAAATCAGTCAGAGGATTCTGGAAGTGCCTGTTTTCCCTGTTTTCCCATTGGCTCCAGCACAAACCTTTGGTGATTAAATCATACTTACACGTCTGGTTTTTTTGGATCACTACCTTTGGATGAGCTGGATCCCATCCACAGTGGCCCTCAGAAGGATTGATCCATGAAGACACTCTTTGACTTCAGCTCAAAATCTGTCCTGAAAAAGGACAAATCACAAACCCAACCCACTCAGCTGCCTGTTGTTTAACTTATACTTTAAGTCCTTTCCTAAATTAAGACTGAGTCTTAAGGGTGATTCTGATATGGTTAAAAATCAGGACAATTTTCAACATTTCAGTGGGAAAAAGAATTAAATTGCGATACTTTTTATTTTCTAAAATAGCACTTCAGGGAGTAAGAAGCAAATCCTTCAAAATCCAGATGCCAAAACCACTGGAGAAACGAGTAACTGTGAGAAATAAATAGAATCCTTGTGAGATGTTTTGCTTTGTTCCCATCAGATAAAGTGGCCCTGTGAAAAGCGGGAACGCGCAGAGGGAAAAACTGAGCGCTCGTCACTCCTCCAGGGTGTCCTGTCACAGAAATCTTACAAAACCAACACTCACTGGAGGGAACATGAACCTCTGAGTCAGAACTTCAGCGCCAGGACATGTGGGAGTGTCTGCCAGGAGCAAATCCCTGTCCCTGAAGTCTGACAGGAAAAAAAATAAATTGTGGATATACTGAAATCAGCCTCTTCCCTTCTCCCTTGGGATTCCCTGGGGCTCCTGCCCTGCCATGGGGCTCTCAGGGCTCCACTGAATAAATGAGAGATTTTCTTATGGTCTTTCCACCCTCTGCAGCTCCCAAAGTCTCAAATAAATCATTTTTTGGGATATCCTATCCCAAATTCTCCAGAGGATGTGATATTCCTTGTAACCAAGCTTTCACCACCCTGAGCATTTCTCTCAGGAAAACTGTAGTTAAACAGATCCCAAATCCTGGCTCCTTCATGACAACATTCAACACTTGAAAAATGAAATATAGACCAGGATGGATCCACCTGTTTCCTGGTAATGCTGCTTCTCCCAGTGGAATGGTTTAGTTCATCCTTTGGCTTATTCTTGAATCTGGGAAAACTCGGTAAATACTTGTTTCAGTCCCTTTGGAGCACAGGGACACCTGTGGATGGATTGCTAAGATGGGTCTGAGATGTTTGACCACTTCAGTGGAGGTGCACAAAGCCAGATCTCCAAGGAAAACTGGTCTTCAGCACCTCTAAAACTGTGTCTATACGGATGTGACACATCTGGAAGCCAAGATAAATGGTTGTACCAAGTGAGATGTGGACTCTCAGCACAAATCCCATTTTTTATCTGGGATATACTCTTGGTTTTGCTCCTTGCCTACCGTCCCACCAGCCCAAAGGAATTTGGTTGAAACCTGCAGAACCAGATACTGGATCTCTTTTTGTCTATCCCAGATTATATCAGAACACCCCTCCAAAATCACAGAACCATAGAATTGCTAATGCTGGGAGAGACCTTTAGGATAATAAAGTCCAACCATCACCCAAACCACATCTGGGTAGAACAGAACCATCCCCACACACCTGAGAACTCCAACCTTTGCTTTGTGACCTCCTCTGGTGGTTTCAGAACTGCTGATGGATCCCAGCAAATCCCCATCACTTCAGAGCTGTCCCATAACAAAAGAGAACGACGAAAAGGGCAGGTGGGATTTCCTGGAAGCATCACCCAAAGTTCTGGAACTTTCTACCAGAAAACACACACAGCTCTTCCCACATCAAGTGCTGCCGTTATCCAGCTTTTCCTGGACGTGTGTCCAGACTGGGACCTCTGAGGAGCTCAACCTGTGCCGACCTCCTGCGATTACTCATCGAGCTTTCGCGATTCCAGAGCATCAAACACCGGGCACATCTTAAACCCGACCTCCAGCTGAGAGCCCAGACCAAACCTCGGGCTTACAAAAAGAACCCCAGCTATAAATCCCAGCCTATCACACCCATCTGGGAAGGCTGGAACATTTGGCTGCATCCCTGCCTGTTATTTGGGATATTTATGGGGACACGTAGAGTTTATTTTTCCTTTGCACGATGAGCACGCTCAGCACATTTCGGGAGTGAGATCCCATCTGGATTCTTACAGGCTGAAGACCTTTCCCTGTTGGATCTCTGAGCCGTTCCCTGAAGTTTTCCTGTCTCCAGCTCCCTCCTTCCAGACCTGATTTCACCAGCAAGGAGAGTTTATAGCACTGGCAATTAATAATCTTTCAAATCCAAAGATCAAACCCAGGAGCTCTTTAATCTGAAATTCCATAAACCATTGAAAAGTGGCTGTTGGTGACATTTAAAGCAGGACCTCAGCACTGAAGGACCCACATTTAAGGACATACAATTAGGATCCTACATTCAAGGACCTGGCTAATTACTCTTCTGAATATTAATTAAAGAATTAATTAATCATCTGAAAATGGTGGGAGTCTTTCCATCTATTTCCACGGGCTTGGGGTCTTGCTGTAGAACAGTTGTGTATCCAGGGAAATTGTGATAATGCCGGTTAAAAAAATGTATTTAATGAATCTTATTAAAATTTAACCTGTTTTGCCATCGTGAACTGTATTATTCTCTGGTTCTTAATGTTGTCATGAATAGGATTTTGTGAAAACAACAACCCTGAGTGTTTACTGATGAACTCTGGAGCTCAGGTAGCTCCTTGTAACATCCCCAGTTCTTTCATATATATTTTTGTTCTTTAATCCTCTGCCCAAACTGATGATTTGCTGATTTTTTTCCTGTTCTTTTTGCTTTCTGCCTCTTCACTCCCCCGATTTCCCTCTCTGGCAGTGACTTCACCTAAAATACTCAATTAATCTTTCTCTCTCATTAATCGTGTGTTCATTTTTATTACAACCTGGCTAAAAGTGAGGGTCAAGAATGAAAAACATTTCATAATTTGGTTTTTTCTTTGACTGACAGCCTGATGGGAATGGGAATTTTGGGGAATTCCATGCCCAGCTCTCCGTGGTGTTGCTGTGGCAAAGCTGGGAATATTCAAAAGCCAAATTTTTAGAAAGAAAAATCAAATTTTATTTTGAAATTGATGGTGGGAGAAAGGGAATGTTTATCTGATCCAAAGAACTGTTCCATCCTTGTTTTACCAGCTCTGATTTTAACCAATCTCTTGATGTTTTGACTTGTGTTGAGCCACTAAAAGAAGGATTTGAGAGCTGGTGGTTGTCTGAGGACATCTGAACCAGCTTTCTTTTGATCTTCAGCCATCCTTGTTCTGGTGGGTGTGTAAAACCTCAGCAATATAT
>VYXB01006399.1:229548-274457 GCA_013397135.1 Pachyramphus minor | reverse complement strand
AATATTATATAACGGTTAAATATAACATAAGGGTTAAATAAGATAAGGGTTAAAATTAAATTAAATAATATAAGGGTTAAAAACTCATATTATATATATTATAAATATATGTTATGTGTTATGAATATATAAATATGTATTTTATATATATATTACATATAATATATATAAAATAATAATATACAGTGTCTTCCATAGTTATTTCCATCAGCTTTAATGCAGCTCAGAAATATCCCGATTTTTTGGAAGTGTTTGCATCAAACAAGGACTGAAAAGCAGAGAAACTCCTGTGTGTGTTGGGTGGGGAGGTGAAGAACCAAGAGAATTCCTGAGCAAAGGTAGGAGCCCATCCCTCCAAAAAGCTGAGTCAGGATTCTGGGATGAGTGAAAAACATCTTGTAGCTACTGGCAAAGACAAGTTTTGGCATCCAGCGATGCCAAAGCTTTTCTCCAGTAAGAAATGTTGCCCCAAGGAAAATTCCTGCCTCCATCAAAGTGTTTCGGCTCCTACCTGGCTCAGCCCAAAAGATCCCGTTTTTTTTTTTTGGTCACCCTTTGGCTCCCGCGGGACAAACCCTGGGAAGGAGCTGCCCCGCTCAGGGCTCTCCACGCGCTGTTCCTGGAATTGTTTCCCGGCTTTGTCACTCGACACTGATGTTATCAGGCTGGAACTACCGGGGGCTGAGGGCAGGAGGGAGCAAAGCCATCCCAACAGAGCTTTCCAACTAATTAAAGGAAAAAAACCCAACAAACACCAATTTAGAACCAGAATTTTCCCAGATTTATTAGTAAGTCGGTCTTACTATTATTAGTCAATTAATCAATTAATAATGGCATCACACAGAGTAAGGGCTTAACTCTCGTCCTCAGGGATAAAGAACAGGGGAAATGTTATTTACAGGCAAAAAAAGAACAACAAAAAGAGGAATGTTGCTTAGAACATTTGTAAAAGATGGAGAATTGTATTTACAGTGGGATTCCGACCCCTTGGATTCATTTTTAGTGCTTAAAACCCTCAGTCAGACAGAAGATTTTAGTTTTGGTTTTGTTGTTTGTGGTGGGTTTTTTTTAAAAAAAATTAGATGTTTAAAGATTTTTCTATGCAAATAAAAACTGTGAGCTACAGTTACAGTGCACAGAGCCCTTCCAGGTGATCAGTGGGACACCAGGCATCCCCAAAAATCCAGGTTGGAAAGCCCCTAAAGCAGGATTTCCCCCGTGCATCTCGTTCCCCCCCAGCAATGCCTTTAAAAACAGAGTTTTTGGGAAGCAGGGAAGCGCTGGTGGAGGTAAAACCGAGCTTTGGGGGCTGTGGTAGCCCCCGGGGGCCGGGCAGAGGTGGCACAGCAGGAAATCTTAACTCAGCAAGCACCAATTCCCACCTGTCCCCTGCAGTCTATTCACAGGAGCTAATAATAAAAAGTTTGCCTTCCACCGGAGCCCTTCATCCCTTGTGATCCTGAAGCACTCGGGAAATTACACCCCCAAAGGTCAGATCAGCTGGTGCTGAAATCCAGCCCGGCCCGGCCACAACAATAGGAAGGGAGGAGAAGTCTGTCCAAGGACAACGGGGTAAATGCCCACGTTGATGAAATGCTTTTCCAGGTTTCTGTCCAAAGAATTAGGATTGTAAAGCAGCCCAGAAAACTGCAGTGTGATGAACCCCTAGAAGAAAGATAAATAAAAATGAAAAAAAAAAAAAATAGAAGGCAAATAGAGCTAATGACACTGCTTGGAATTAGTGTTGTGCTTCAACAGAGCTTAAATGTGTTGCTCAGCCTGTTAATCCATCCCCTCCAACGTGCCCTTTCTGTGGATTAGATGTGCTGTTTATCCATTGTTTCAGGGCAGTGAAATGACTCACAGAGAGTCTGTTCCCAGCAAATCTTGCCAGGTGAGGGAGGGTGACATTTGCTGGGGGACCTATTAATTGGAATCTATCGTAATAATCCAAACAAAACAGAGAACTCCAGCTCTCCAAGCCTTATCATTCCATCTCTGGGCAGCCCCAGAGATCTGGGAGTGAGGCACAATCAGTCTGTTCCACCCTGTAACCCCAAACAATTCCCTTTCACAGGTCTTGCACCTTAAATCAAGGCGAGGAAAAGCCAAAGGAGTTGTGAAATGACACGTTCAATGGCTCTGGGAGGGGTAGGGAGAAGGTGCAATATCTCATGTTCTCCCAGCAGACAAAGCCAAGCATTTGTTCCTTCCAAACTCAGCTCAACACCTTGGCAGGTTGGGAACAGCTCTATCCAGCTGCCACCAGCCAACTGAGGGATGCAGGAATCCTGCTGCTCATTCCCTCTGTCTGCTGTCCCAGGATCCACCCACAGAGGTCATCAGCTGGTGGCAGCTGGAGATCCAGCAAATCTGGTTCCAAGCTGGAGAGGTTCCTTTAGATCTCCTGCCTCTCTTCCCTTTTCTCAGTCCATAAGAATTTATTGCCTGTAATTAACATCAGAAAACAGTGGGAAAAACAAGTCAGTCACTGTTGTGGGCCTGAATGTTCATTAAAAAAAAGGCAGATCCAGTGAATAGTCTCTGGAAGTGATTCATTTGCCTCAGGATGTTTTCTGTGCTCCACATCCCTCAAGGAGTGTCGGAGTCTTTTTAAGTTTCTATCCATCATTTCAGACATTCCCAGAAATCCTACTTCTTATCTGCATGGACCAGCTGGAAGCTGGTGCAGAGGGGGATCAGAAGATGATGGGAGGGCTGGAGCACCTCTGCCATGAGGAAAGACTGAGGTAATTGGGGTTGTTCAGCCTGGACAAGTGTCCAGGGAGACCTTTTTGCTGCCTTCCAGCATTTCAAGGGAGCCTAAAAGAAAGACAGGAAGGAACTTTTTAGCAGGGTTTGTTTTGTCAACAGGACAAGGAGTGATGGTTTTAAACTAAAAGAAGTTGTTTTAGATTATCTTTAGGTGAGAATTTAGATTACAGTGAGGGTGGTGAAGCACTGGCACAGGTTGCCCAGAGAGGTGGTGGATGCCCCATCCTTGGGAACATTCCCTGTCAGTGACCTCCAAAGGTCCCTTCCACCCCAAAGTGTTCTATGATTCCATGGTCTGTGACCCTACAAGTTCTCTGGTTCCTGACTGCCCAGAAAGGTGCCTCAGCTGCCTCAAGATGCCTCAAAAACACCAGGAACCTGCTCTCAGGAGTCTCTCAAGGGCACTTGAGGTGAACTGGAACACCCTCCAGACCCGTGAAACGTTTCAGTTCTCCTGACACTGCAGCCTCGTGTCCTTAACAATGGTCACACTTGTCCCACTTAACCTACAGCTGCTGCTCCAAGGAGAAGAGGTTTTCCCATAAATCCCATTTCCTGTGTGCTGCCCATGGATGGAAGTCTGGGATTCACCGGAGTGTCTCGTGTAACATCAGGTTCTCACCTGTGGGAGCTGAACTCTCCCTGTGTATTTATGTCTAATTTTTATCTTCTTCCAAGAAGGAAATATAAATCACAGAATCATAGAATGCTTTAGAACCATAGAATCCCAAAATAACTTGAGCTGGGAAGGACCTTAAACAGCATCTCATTCCAGAGGAAGGGACTCCTTCCACTATCCCAGGTTGCTCCAACTGAGCCTCCTGTCAACAAGACTGGCAGCTCTTCCCCGGCTGTGGTGGGAGGCTGGACACAGAAATCCATCTCCACTCCTACATTTGGGTGTCTAAATTTAAGTACATCATTTTCCAGCCAAGTGCCATCCTCATTTGACTTGGGAATTTGCAGTTCCAGCTCTTCTTCCTGCTTTATTTTGCCGTGTTCATTCTTCCAACTTTATTTTATCGTGCTGGTGAATATGGACTGGTGGCTTCTGTCCAAATTTTGGGTTTAGTTCTACACCAGGAGCAGCTGCAACTTCATTATTATGTGTTAAATATAATAATAATAATAATAATAATAATAAATTTTGTGTATAGAGAGAAAAAATAAGGAGTGTCATGAACTAAACTAAGCTTAATGACTGTAGGTTAAAATAGCTCAGAGCAGGGTAAATTGGTGGGGAAAAATCCATAAACCAAATAGTCTGGTGGCCTCAGGATGAAGATCCTATAGGATATAGGGCCTCTCATTATGGATTTCAAATCAGGAATTTGAGCCTTGTTTTGTGTGTATTTTGAAGGCTGGGCCTGATATGATATGATTGATATGATATGATTGATATGATGCTCTAAATGATTTCTCTAAATCATTACCATGGGAAAATCCATGAACAAAAGTTTATTATACAAAGAAAGAGATTTGGTTTGGGTGAAATGTTAGATATATATAGAAATGTTTGTCCTGATTTTCAGGCCAAGAAGTTATTTTTAATGTGCACAATCCTCTGCCCTGTGGAACAGAATCTTTGGGATTTCACTTGTTATCTCTATTTTTAAGCCTAATAACTTGTTTGAGTCGTATCTTCTCAGGAAAAAACTTAGTAGTGGTTCAGAAGCACATTGGGAAAACATTTAATATTAATAATTAATATTAATTTAATATTAATAATTAACATTTGACAATTAACAACCAGTTCCAGTGGTTGATCCCTCTCCCTGTGTATTTATATTTCATTTTTATCTTCTTCCAAGAAGGAAATATAAATCATAGAATGCTTTAGAACCATAGAATCCCAAAATAACTTGAGCTGGAAGGGACCTTAAACAGCATCTCATTCCAGAGGAAGGGCCTCCTTCCACTATCCCAGGCTGCTCCAAGCCCCATCCAACCTGACCTTGGACATTCCCAAGGATGGGACAGCCCCAGATTCTTTGGGAAAATAACCACAACAGCAAATTAGAAACCTCCATCAGTAATTTATTATCTGATGTTTCCTGTAAATTCATTTCCAGGTCCAACTGATTAAGAGAAATATTTGCAAACCCACCCAGTGAAGAGCAGGAACTCCAAGTTTCATCATTTTGGCCCTTTAACCACTTACATTTCTACATTAATTAATGCTGAAGATCGAATAGAGAATGGCAATAACTGAAAAAATCAAGGTATCAGAAGGTCCTGCCTTCCCCAGGCAAAAATATCTTCTCAGTTTGACATATTTGGGTTGTCACAGATGCCACCAAAATATGTAATTAGAGGCAGAGGGAATGTGCAGCAGAGCTGGGAAGGAATTTGGTTGTACATAATTATACAAAGATAAAGGGGGAGAGACACAAATCAAAGCAGGGAGGGGCTCCCAGGCCTTTGCAGAGGGTTAAAACCAATAACATTTGCCATTGCAGGGGGGATAAAAAAAAAAAAAAAGAAAGGAAAAAAAAATAATTCAAAAATAATAATTTAAAAAAAAGTAAAAAGAAGAGAAAAATAATAATTAAAAAAAAAAAGAAGAGAAAAAAACACTAATTAAAAAAATCCTTCTCTGCCATCTGGTAGTGAATTATGGAGCATACCAATTCTAAAAGTCAAATTTCAACTCCAATTCCACTTCATTTCACAGCCAAAACCACAGGGGAACAAATAAAATCCTGTTCCCAAAGCCAAACACTTTTTTTTCCTGATCCATCAGATCTTTGGGAGTTGTCTGTGTCTTACCTAATTTAATATTCTTGAGCCCCTGCTCCATCCTTTTGCCCTCACCTTATTCCTGAGCTGAAAACCCACCTTTGGAGAGGCAGAGGGGTGAGGGAATCCATCCCAGACAGAGCTGGGCAGGGAATACCAATCCTTCTGGAATGAAAGTGAGACATTTTCTGTGGTCAGCAAAACCTCTGCCGACTCCTGGGAGTGCTCTGGATCCTTCCCAGCCCAGCAGGACAAAATAAAGGCCATAAATCTTTCCAAGTAAGGGAAGTTGGGATGTCAGGAAGGTCTCAGCCATGCACTGCACGAGAATGAAGCTCCCACTTTTTTCTGCTCCCCAGAGGAGACATCAGGGGATGAACCTGGATGGAGAAAACCTTTCCTATCAATCAGTGGTTCCTGAGGTGTCAGAGATGTCCCGAGGTTTTTCCATACAGGGATAAACCTTTATGGATAAAACCTTTCCTATCAATCAGTGATTCCCAGGGTGTCTCCTAAGATTCCTGAAGGACCAGCCATGGGATTGTGGAGTGCAGAGTCAGTTTGTGGGGTCACTGCGGTCACAGGGCTGGAGAAAAGGTGGGTGAGATGTTCTGGGTGTCACAGCAGGGAAGGGACAACTCAGCTCCTGGGAAAATCAGCCCTGGAGCTGGTCAGCCAGGAGTTTCTTTGCCAACAGGGATTTGGGGTGGGATTGTTGTGCAAACACAGTTCTTCCCTACATTTTGGATACCTCCCTGCCCCAGGCAGGGCCCAGACCTCCTCTGTGTCCCCTGTCCCATGTGCCAGCCCTCACAGATGTCCTGCAGCCCCAGGTGATCCCAGTGGCACTGGATCAGTTTATGCAGGTGAATCCTGCTTTTGGAGAGCAGTTCATCCTAAGAGTTGCCAGGTCTGCATCCCACCTGCCACTAGGGGTTTGGGTTTTTTTAAGACAAAAAATTCCCAACTGTAGGAGAACTGATGAAGCTCCAGCCAACTGTAGGAAGATCCAAGAGCTTCTTGCTATCAAAGGAGCTGGTTTTTTAGGGAATGAACTGATAGGGAAGTGTCTTTAGAAAGCTGCTGATGGTTAAGTATCCCTCACTCTCTTGATTTTAGCCAAAACACACCCTGTTTTTGTGGAGATGCACCAGCAGCTCCCCCACCTCGTGCCATGGGCAAGTCTGGTGCCAGTAACATGAGCCAAGGAGTTGGCATCCTGCTCCCACATCCCAGGGATTCCTTTGGCTGCTGCCAAGGGACAAAGCAGCGTGGGCTCACTCAGACATGAATTAATAGCTCTCTGTCATGGACTGAGGGAGAAAAATGGTGCTGTGAGAGAATTCTCTGCAGTTTTGTGTCCCTTCCACCACGGGACAAAAAACTCTGGGTATTTTCCTTCAGGTTTTGCCAGAAGGGGCTGGTCTGGGGAAAGAGAAGGTCTGTGATGAGTGACAGAGAGTCTGAGTTGAGCAAAATATGTTCATTCAACTCTTTTCTTTGTGGAGGAAACAGGGGGTTTTAGAATCAGAATCCCAGAATGGTTTGGGATGGAAGGAACTTTCCCCTTCAGGTGTGGGGGGAGTGACTTCTTTTTCTTGGTTACCCAAATCTCAAGCCTTGGTCACTCCTTTCATGGCCAGGCTGATGTGACCTCAAAAAGCAGGATCTCAAGATTGTCACTTCCATGGTGTCACAGCCAGAAGCTTTTTCCCAATATTCCTGTGCCAGAGCAGATCTGTTTGATGTCTGCTGTGCAGAAGTGTCCATCTGAACCCCCTCAGCCCTTTCCACAGAAGGGGTTGGATTGGAAGGGACCTTCAAGATCATCCAGTTCCACCCCCTGGGCCACCCTCCACTATCCCAAGCCCTGTCCAACCTGGCCTTGGACACCTTGAGCACCCTGAACACCAGGGGTGGAGAGTTCATAACCTTTTGGACGGGCCCTTGGTTGTATCTAAACTCTGATGTTCTGCTCTAGTTCAGGACCTTAAACTGGGCAGAGAGGTGGTTTTCTTCACACAGAAAGTCCTGTGCCCATGTGGGTGCATTTGTTTGTGCCTTAGGAAGGAGGAAAAGTGATTAGGATAGAGGGAAAGGGAAGAGGAAGAATCTGGGAGACAGAATCCCTGTGGCCCATGGAGATTCTAAAGCATCACTTGCCCTCACTGCAACATTCCAACCCAAAATGCCAAAAATTCCAACCCAAGAGAGTGGGATAATTGAAAAGCAACAGTGGGATGGCCTTTAGATGAGTTTTTAATCTTTCCACAAAACCTAATAAAAGCTGAATGGCCCTCCTGAGGCCACATTTTATTGCCACCAAATTCCCGTGACGTCCCCGGGAGAAGTCGCTCACACGTTAAAAAGCTCCTCGTGAGTCCCTGTACAAACCAATTCCTGCAGCCACCTCCTCCCAACCTGCAGGAACATCCACTTCCCCAGCAATTCCCACCTTTTCTCCTCCGTGCAGGCCACAGCAGCCACATTAGTCAAGAAAGCCATGGAAGGGTGGGATTTGTGGCCTCCTTCCTGCAGCATTTATGGATAATAAAGATTCATGACGTGTTTTTTCTTGGGTAAAAGTCTGTGTTGTGAAGTCTGAGCTCTTCTGATGCAAATCTTCACAAATAATCTGATTTTCCTGCTAGAATAAAACCATTAAAGTTGGGGAAAAACCGCCAAGATCCAACTTTCAACCAAATCCCACCGTGCTCAATAAACCATAGAGTGAAGTGAATGATGACATTTCAGCACTTCTCCTTCCTCCAGGACAAAAAAATTGCTGAAATCTGAATTCTTGGGATTAGATTTTATATTTCTCATCTCTCTATTTTTTAAAATATCTGGAAATTCTGATTTGATACTGAAGCATAATAATAGCGGAGATCTAGGTGGGACCAAAATCTCTCGTCCATGAAATGCAACTAAGAGAAATAGAAAATATTGTCCCTGAGTTCAACTTGTGCCATTTTAGATAATCCTGACTAACTGTAATATTATTAATAATAATAATAATAATTATTATTATTATTATAATAAGGAGAGGAAGGAGAAGGAGAAGAGGGAGGGTAAGAAGGAGAAAGAGAAGGGGAAGTGGAAGCAGAGGGACAGAGAGAAGGGTTATAAGAAAGACAAGAAGAAGAAGAAGAAGAAGAAGAGGATGATGATGATGACAAGAAGAAGAAGAGGAGGATGATGATGACTAGTGTATGATTATAAGGTGTTACTTGAATATGAAAACTTAAATGCCAAATACGCTTAGAAAGGGGCTGGGAAATGACTGAGTAACTTGGTGGATAATCACACATTTTTCTGACTATAAAATCCCTGTTTTCTACTCACCTGCAGGTCCCAGGAAACCTTTGTGCCTTATCATGGAGCACTGGGAATATTTAGGTTGTTTTTCATGATCACCCACTTCAGACAGGTGAGACTATCAGTAAATAATCATAAGAGGTGACCTTCCCCAGCAGAAGGTTTTAATACCTGGAAGTAGAGGCAGAAATTGTTGTTCTCATTAACAGGTCAGTCCAATTATTAGTGTGAGTGTTGGGGTTATTGTTCCTAAAAACAGAGAGTCCAGGATGGTTTGGGGTGGAAGGACCTCGGAGACCATCCAGTGCCACCCCCTGCCATGGGCAGGGACACCTTCCAGTAGCTCAGTTTATTCCAACCTGGCCTTGGACACTCCCAGGGATCCAGGGGCAGCCACAGCTTCTCTGGGCAACCTGTGCCAGGGTCTCCCCACCCTCCCAGCCAAGAGTTTTTTCCTAATATCCCATTTAAACCTTAAGGCCATTCCCCCCTGTCCTTTCACTCCACACCATTGTCCAAAGTTCCCCTCCAGATTTTTATGAAGTGATGGCCCCAATCAGCTGCATTTGGGCTACTGAATCAAAGCCATGATTTACTTGGAGCTTAAATATAAACTAGAACTGGACTCAGCTGGGCAGCTGGAGGACTCTAGTGCCAGACAAAAGCCTGAGCGATCCAGAGGCATCCATAGCACTTCCACAAGAAAGGAATTTGGGGAGAACTGTTCCCATTGTGCAGCAGCTGAAGGCCAGCTGAAATCCCCCAGGCCATCCACAGGCAAATCCCAAAACTGAGCTTGCTCTGCCTGGGAGTTGAACTCCTGGGTTGAGATGAAACTAATCCTGCCCCATATGAAGCATAAAAAATCCAATCCTTCTAAGAATTCCTGATCAAATCTGACTCAGGGTCCATTCTTAGCCTGGCCTTTGAGCCAAGTCTGTTCATATTCAGGTTTAAAGGACTTTTGTTGGCCATGCTGCTGATTTAGACAACCTGGGAGCCAAATAAATCTGATTCAAAGCCCTTTTCAATGTTCAAAGCTCGTGCCTTCAGCTTGACTCCATAAAATACATATTTTAGAGGAGGCACATTCCTGATGTTATAAAGTTGAGGAAGGAGAAAATAGGATAAGAAAGAGGAACAGCCCAATAAAGCTCCTGAAAGGAGTGGAGGGAGGCCAAATCCATCTGCATGGGAATGTCAGGTAAAGAGCCAAGGATGGAAGGGATAATTTGGAGGATCATTTGGGTAAGTGAAGTTACGATACATGGACAACACACCACTGGGGTGGGGAGAAAATCAGTGTCCTGGTGGCCCATCATAGGGACAAAAAGACTTTAAGAGTTCTAATTTAGAACAAGGAAGAGCTGAAAGAAGGGAGGAATCAAATGAGAACTCAAATAAATAATATTAGGGGTTTTTGAGATTCAAAAATGATTTGTCAGAGTTTTTCCAGCAGGATATTTGTTGTTAAAAAAAAAAATATGGACAGGGATTGGTGAAATCAGAAATGAATTATTACAAAAATCTTCCTAACACACACAGAAATGTGTGTTAATTTTAATTCTGATTCATGTCAGTCTAATCTTTTTACACACTTCTGATGAATTTATTGTAATCCAGCTTCAAATAACTCCAATAATTGAGAAGAATGCCTGTTGTCTGTCTCTCTCATGCCAAAAATATAAATTCCACGTGCAGCCACTTTGAAGGAGTTTTTCAATGCTCATTTTTCAATCAAAAGGAACGGAGTTGTAAAAAAATGTGCCTGATATTGGTGAATAGGATTTTACGGCCACGACCTCAGAGCAACAAAAATCAACTTAATTCTTTGAGGAAATGTCAGATTTGATGAAAAAAGACCTTTGACTTTAGTGTTTCATCATCTGTTTATTATTTGAGAAACGGTTTCTCGGTAGGAGGAAAAGTGCAAGTGTTTTCCCTCTGGGATTTGATACCTTCCCTTTCCACTGACCAGACTTTTACTTTCTTTTTTTTTTTCTTTTTAAAGTCCAGGGAAAAATAAACAGAAGGGAAACATGAGAGCACTTTTTTCTTAATCTGGAGACAGTAGCATCTAAAGAAAACAAACCAACCTCCCTGCCCACGAAGGATAAGAGACCTTGGCCTTAAACTTCAGCCAGGGAAAGTCAATTTAGGAATTGGGGGGGTGGGGAGGTGGATTTTTCTAATGGAATTTTTTAATAATGAAATAATTAAATGGTGGAGCAAATAATCAGGTGCTGGTCTGTGGGCAGGATTAAATTAGCTCTTCCCTTCTTAGGAGACAAAGGAAATGGCTTCTCAAGATTCCCTTGATCCCTATTTTCTGGGACATTTTTATTTTTATTCAGATTTATTTTATTTTTATTTTATCCCATGGGAATATCAGGAGAGTAAACTCTGTCTGAAGCACATTCCTTGCTGGAAGCAGCTGTCAAAGAGCCACCACCTAAGCAAGACCTTTGCAACTGGAGCTCCTTAGAGGCTTCCACGAGCTCAGGAGGTTGGAGGGCTTTTAAAAGGGATTTGGAAATGAACTGGAAAGAAACCATCCCGTTTTTTTGTGGATATGGGATTCCACAACTCAAAGCAAGGTCCCTGTCCTGCTGGAACCACAGGGCCCTGTCGCCTCAGGAGAACAAACACCACGACCTCAGGTGGCATCACACCCTCTAAAACTGGAGAGAGCTGTGGAATAACAGGAGGTGAAGGGAAAAAAAGAGTCTAAAGTAATAAAAAGTGGGAAGGATGGCCTTGGAGAGCTTGGTGGGGCAACTGAAAATTGAAGAGCTGGGCATGATGTGAGCGAGAACAAGGAACAAGAAATTGGGAGCAGGAACAGACTCAGCTTGGTGAGGGTGGGAAGTGGTTGAGGTCACTGACTGGTGGGATTGAGAAAGGACACAGCAGGATTTGAGCATTTCTCACATCTCCAGCAGCAATTCCTGAGCCATTCCAACCCTGGGATGCACGTGAGATGTTCCACGTGTTCTCACCACAGAGCTGGTGGTTTTTACCAAACATCTCCTCCCACACAGCCTGGGCAGAGAGGGAACCCCAAACACCAAAGGTCCAAATCCTCCAAATGATCACGGAATCATGGAATGGTTTGGGTTGGAAAGGACGTCTAAAGGTCATCTAGTCCAACCCCCTGTTGTGAAAGAGTCATCTTCAGTGGATCTGGTTGCTCAGAGTCCAGTTGACCCTGATCTTGGATGTCTCCAGGGTTGGGGCATCCACCACTGATGATCAGTAAGGTCACTCTGTGGTCCCTGGACACACAGTGGAGAGAAAAAAGCCCTTCCAAGGTGGAATTCATCCTCTCCTGAGAGGTGCCAACAGAAGCCAGCTGTCCTGCTGTCAATCCAAACCTGTTGGTGGAGATGAGGTTGATCAGAGCTCGAGTGTCTTGGTGAATGAGACAAATCTGGGCCCATGTGCTTGTGATAGGAAGGAGATTTCCCACATTTATTTGGAGACACCATATGATGTGAAATATCCCTTTGGGAGCTGGGGTCAGCTGTCCCACCTCTGTCCCCTCCCAGCTCCTTGTGCCCCCCAAAACCTCACTGGCAAGGAAGGGAAGCTGAAAAATCCTGGGCTTAGCGTCTGCTCAGCAACAAACACCAGCGCGTTATCGACATTGTTCTCCTCCCAAATCCAAAGCACAGCACAGGAACAACCACCAGGAAGAAAATTAACTCCATCCCAGCCAAAACCAGGACACAACGAGGCAAATCCATACTTTTCAGGTGCTTCCCTGCTTGAGTATTGGCAGCACGTGGCTGTTGCTAAGCCCGGCACAACCCTGAGCTAAATAAACCCTGTGGTTTCTCCCAGGCTCCTTGAGTGGCAGCTGGGGAATTTTGTGTCCTTCTAAAAAGGCCTGGATGGTCCTGCACCTTTTCTTTCCCTTCCCCATTCCCACAAAAGCCTCATGAGGGACTCCCAGGGGGACTGGGGTAACTCCAGTTTCTTTTTGAAACCAGAGTTGGCCAAGACAGGAGGGGGAAACTCCTGGAGGTCACGTAGACCTTGCTTTCTCCAGAGGGCACAGCAGAGGGAAGCAACTTCATCCAGCTCTGAATAACCCCAAATTTAACCAGTTATAACATTTTTGGGACTTCAGGTGGCTGATTTGATGTGACTTTAGCTTCAATATTTCTGTGTTATGTTGTAAAGGTGTCCCTTCTGTGGGTCAATGATCCCACAGGACACCGAGATATTTGCAGGTGTCTCATACACAGAGACACCTGAATTTTTGGAGGAGGGAGGAAACTGTGCTCAAATGGGAGAGTCTAAAAATTGGATTTTAAATTACACTAATAAAATAAATGAAGGGATAGAGAAAGAGACTCAAGAAGAGCATCTCAAGTGGCACCAGCACTGAGGAACCTGGTTGATCAAGACCATCATCGTTGGTCATGTAAAGTGTGTGACGATGGTGTGAAGATTTTTCACACATTATTCATATTTTTGGTGGTTAGAATAGGAAAAAACAATAGGAAGAAAGGCTGAAAGGTTCCTCTGATCCATCCTTTTGACCCAAAAGGGTTGTGAAGGGTGAATTGGACACATGACCCTACTGACCTTGGTGTTCACTTCTAGTGGGAAACAGGAATAGTGATTTAAATTAAAATTCTGTGGTATTGACTTCTAATAAGCTCAGCAGTATTATTGGAATTCTTTGATATTCCTTCTGATCCGTAGAATTTCACAGAAAGTATTTTCAAGCCTGTTTTTTCCAGCAACAGAAGAATCTTCAACACACGTTTAAAAAACAATCACGTGGTTCGAGGAACTAAAATTTAAGGAAAAATATGAAATATCAGCAGAATGTTCATGAGCTTCTGTGAATTAATAGGCAATAAAGCTGGGAAAACACATTATACACAATGTTCACTTCCAGTGGGAAGCAGGAATAGGGATTTAACATTCCATGGGATGTCCATGCTCACTGGGGTCACTCCACCCAGATTGTCACAAATTCAGGATCCCAGAAGTTATGGATTTCTAATAAACTTAAAAATATTACTGGGATTATTTGATTTTCCTTCTGATTTGTAGCATTTCTCAGAAAGCATTTTCCAGACTTTTTTTTTCCCAGCAACAAAAGAATCTTAAACATTGTTTAAAAATAAAATCCCACGATTCTGGGAACTGAAATTTAAGGGAAAATATCAAATATCGGTTGAATTTTCAAGAGTTTCTGTGAGTTAATAGGAGAACAAGTAGGAAAACAAACTATACATAGGATTCACTTCCAGGGAGAAGCAGGAATAGGGATTACTGAATTCTAATAAACTCAACAATATTCTTGGAATTATTGGATTTCCCTTTTTTCTTTTCCTTCCATCACTCTGTGACATTTGTAGCATTTCACACAAAATATTTTCAAGCTTTTCAAACTTATTTTTTTCCAGCAATAAAAGAATCTTGAACAAATGTTTAATAAAGAATCTTAAATACGTGTTTTTAAAAAGTCACATGAATTTGGGAGCTGAAATTTGATTAAAAATGTCAAATATCAGTTGAATTTTCACCAGATTCTGTGAATTAATAGGAATTAAAGTTGGGAAAATACAATATACATAATGTTCACTTCCTGGGGGAACCAGGAATAAAGTTTATTTTCTTCTAATAAACTCAACAATATTCTTGGAATGATTTGATTTTCCTTCTGATTTGTAGCATTCCACAGAAAGTATTTGCAAGCCTGTTTTTTCCAGCAACAAAAGAATCTGAATCACATGTTTTTTTTAAAAATCCCATGATTCTGGGAGCTGAAATTTAAGGAAAAATATCAAATACCATTTGAATTTTCCCAAATTTCTGTGAGTTAATAGGAGATCAAGTAGGAAAACAAACTATACATAGGATTCACTTCCAGGGGAAGCAGGAATGGGGATTACTGAATTCAAATAAACTCAATAATATTCTTGGAATTATTTGATTTCCCTTCTTTCTTTTCCTTCCATCACTCTGTGACATTTGTAGCATCTCACAGAAAGCATTTTCCAGCCTTTCAAGCCTTTTTTTTCCACCAACAACACACATTAAAAAAAAAAAAATCGAATAAAACCTAAAATCCCACAATTATGGGAGCTGAAATTTCATGCAAAATATCAAATATCAGCTGGATTTTGACCAGTTTCTGTGAATTAATTAGAACTAAAGTCAGGAAAACACTTTATACACACCTACAGATAGACCCAGAAAACAAACAATGTTTGTAGCAGAACCAAGTGTGGGGAGATGAAAAATGACAGGAGGAAAAACTGAGGCTGATAATTAGGATTTATTTCCTGGAAAACCACAAGTAGCAGACGACGGAGACTTTCCCAAGGGAAAGGGTGGGAAATCTCTTCCCTTTGGCTTTTAATATTGGATAAAGCCCTGAGGGACAATATCACAGACTCCTTTATCACAAACACCAGCTCAGGTTATCACTTTTGGCCCGGAAATAATCGACCCAAATGACTTTTTGGGTGTTGAATTTTGCTTTTTAAGCAATGATTTTCCCGACTTTAGGAGAGCATTTAAGCAGCTCCAACCACCTAATCCTTTTAAAGACATTTTTCCAAATGTTTGGCTTTTAAAATCTATCCAGTAAAATTCTTGCTGCAAGAAATAAAAGTTCTAGTCCAGGAAATAATTTGCTGGGGGAGTGTTTGGACACTTTAAAAGGGTTTAATACCAATGTTAATGAGTAATAATCGCTTTATTATATCACTTTTCAACAGTTTTCTCTTTCCCTGAGAGAAATTTAAGGTTACTAAAGACACCAAACTTGATATAAAGGTTCAGGGTTTTTACAGCTAAATTTTGCCTTCTGCATTTTATTCACGTTATCCCTTTCCAAACCTTCTTTGGGAAATTCCATGCTTTTTAAAAAAAGGCAGCTGGAGAGAATAAATGGCTTTTTATTCAGTGCAAACCCTGTGGATTTTTCACTTCTGCTGCATCATAGTTTTCCCATCGTTAGGAAGTGGAATTAAATATTTTACAAGGGAGAAGAAATTAATACTTTTAGGATGGTGAACAAAGAAATGTGCCCTGCACCAAATACAAGGGCAGGGAGTGCTCTTAAAAATCTCTTGATTTTAACTGAAATTCCTGCTATTGGATTCATTTTCTGAGTTGCTTCTTTTCATTACTATGTAAAATACAGCAACTGGGGTTACAAATACACCAAATTAGAAATATTCCCTGTTTCTAACACTTCACAGAGGGAATCATCCCTGCTTTGAAATGGTTATAAATTAAGAGTCTTGCCTTATATAATTTTTATATTTCCTTCAATAGTTCAGGAAGAAATTGGCAGCTTTGGAGGGAGTTTCATTCATGTTTAAACCCATAATTCTCTACACGTTTCTGGAGCTGTTTGGCCCAGACCTATCAAGGATTCTTCACTAAAGAGGTGTAAGAAGCCCGTGGAATAAGCTCTGGATTTATGATCCCACTCTTTCTAGGGCGGGGACCTGAGAAGCGTTGGGAGGAGGTTTCACTCATCCCTGGTTCTCTGCATATGTTTTTGGGGCTGTTTGGCCCAAACTTACCAGGAACTCTCCATAAAAGAGGTGCAAGAAATCCATGGAATAAGATCTAGATTTATGATTTCCCTCTTTTCAGAGGGACCTGAACAGTCTTCGGAGGAGGTTTCGTCCATCCCTGGCTCTCTGCATATCTTTTTAGGGCTGTTTGGCCCAGACCTACCAAGGAATCTTCATAAAAGAGGTGTAAGAAGCCCATGGAATAAGCTCTGGATTTATGATCCCACTCTTTTGAGGAGGGTCTGGAAAGACTGTCCTGATGAGTTGCTCTTTCCACTCCTTTCCTTCTCCCCCCTGACCCATCTTCCAGATGTCAGTTTGACCCGACCTCCCAGACCAAAACCAGAAGCACTGACCTGGTTTTTCAGCCTGTATTTGGTGGTCAGGACACTCCAGCTGAGGGAACTAAGAGGACCATTGTCCTCCATGCTGTAATTCCCAACAGGAAGCTTAATCCATCACCTCCAGAGAGGAGACACTTCAGCTGTACAAATACAGAGCTTTTGTGCTCCTTGGCCTATGGATTTAGGAGAGGACCTGGTCTGCTTTGCCAAATTACATCCAAGTGGATGATGGATCTTCTCAGGCTAAGGAAGGTTGGATCCATGTTGTTCCTGAAGTACAATATCTCAGTTGGAATGTTTTTCTCCAGTTTGAATATTTTTCTCCACTTGAGGCACGAACAAGGTGGTTCCTGGCTGCCAGTGACAGTGGATTAAGACAGAATCATGGAATATTTGAGTTGGAAGGGAATTAATGATCATCTAAATGCCATTAGACCTCATAAAAGTCCATCAGAACTGGGAAATAAGTGACTTATGATTGACTTGGATCTCTCTGAAGAATTTATTTGTTACCTCTTGTTCAGCATCTCTCCCTGTGCAGTTAATTAGCCCTGCCTCATAATTATCCCTCCAGTTTTAGCCATCAGAAAGTTCCAGTTCCAATCTATCAGCTAGACAATGGAAAATGGAAAAATGATCAGAATCTTCAGTTTCCTGCCACCAAAAAAACCAGGTGGGATGTAAAAGTGTCGCTGGTGGTTAAACCTGACCCTGCATCTTCAGATGCCTGAGGTTGGATGCAATGAAAATGTCCTGAATGGTGTAGAACTCCATTTGCTCTTGAATTGTATCCAAGTTTTCTGCCAGAGTTTTTCCAGTTTTTAAAAATTCCTTTTTCATTTTCATCCCATCCCACAAAGTACTCCCAACTCCTGGCACCACGAGGCTCATTTCAGAGGCTCTGAAAGCTGAGTTTCGTTGTCCAGTGCAATCAGAACATCCAGCCTGCAGGAGGGAGGTGTTACTTCCTAAATTTCCCAATTCTATGGAATTTAATGTATTTTACATGCAAATTTTTTCATACAAATTTTACCCAGTTTTACACCTGATTGGGTAATGCTGGCCTTGACTTGGGTCTCTCCTGGACATTTCTGTGTTTCTGCTTCCTAGAGGATTCCCAAAATTCTGCTGAGTGTAAATGATGTTTATCCCACCAGGAATGGAAGGATTTTGCCAGACTGGAATCCTAATTCCCACCCCATTTTCTCTGCATTTTCCCCTGTAGCTCCTGGGCCAACCTGGGGACTTTCATGAAGCCCCTTTTATAGCATCAGTTTTGCCCAGACACCGGTTTATCTTCATCCCTGCTAAAGCTGAAGACATGTTTGGTTTAGAAACCTTAGAAGGAAAATTTCAGGATATTTCCCAGTGCCAAGATATCAAAATTACCTTTTAGGATGATTTTTTTTTTCTTTAATTCTCTTTAGGATTCTTTAAGGACAAGAGAAAAACGAGATCCAGATATTTTCCTGGGTGGGAGAAGGAGAATAAAATACCCTCCAAAAGTCTGAGGGCAGGGAATTCCATAGGTGGCAACTGTTTACTCCTAAAAACTCAGGAATAAAGTTGGATAACCCAGTCTCTCCCCGCTGTAACTAAAGGGAATTCATTTTCCCAGGTATGGATCTCCTTGCCCTGGTTTAAAAATGGAGCATTTTTTCCTGCTAGAGGACTTTCTGCTTCTCCAAAGCCAATTTATTCCCCTGTAGATCTGTGGTTTGGGGCTTTTTTTTAGCACCTCAGAACAAGGGTAAAATATTGCTCTCAAGGACCACTGAGGTTCAGCTTCACGCTCCCAACTGCACCCTGGGTTTGCTGTTCTTTGAATTATCTTCTTTACGAGCAAAGGCACCCAAATATAACCTTGTACCAGTCACAGAACACCGAGCCTGAAAATTAATAGTACTGGGAGCCCATGTGTTGCCTCCCCCTCTTACCTAAATATCATTATATTTTATTTATGGTCCCTCCAAATCTGCAAGACCTGAGGGATATTTTTTCCCTGTTTATCCTACATGCTCTGAGTGTTGTTTTTTAAACTCTGTCATGTCCCATATAATTGTAAGCCCTCTCCTGAGAATCTGGGCTCTGTTTTCATACAATTTCCCATTATTTCTGGTCATTCAGACCTTTTTTTTTTCGTTTCCCTTTTCAAAACTAACAGCACAAACAAAATAAACTCTGCCCTGTGAAGCCCTTAGTTGGCATCTTCTCCTAAAGTCACACTGGGTATAAATTTATTTTTCAGGGCGGAATAAAGCAACTAAAAAATTGCTTGTAAAGAAAAGAGTCAGCACTTTATATTTTATGCTTCATGGTCGTGTTTCTGCTGAATTTAGGAGAGTCCTGATCACAGACTTGCTCCCTTTAAAGGTTGTGATTCAGTGTTTCAGATTAAAGTGTCTGATGCCACTTGAAGTGGCTCAGAGCATCTCATCTCTAAAGATGGCAGTAGATTTGCCTCCTCTCAGGTTCAGGTTGGATATTAGGAAACATTTCAGGTAAAGAGTGGTTAAATATAGGAACAGGCTGCCCAGGAATCACCATCCCTGGAAGTGTTCAAAAAACTGGTGGATGTGGCACTTTGTGCTATATTTTTGTGGGTACGGTGGTGTTCAGCCAGAGATTGGACTTGATGCCCTGGGAGGTGTTTTCCAACTTCAGTGATTCCATGATTCCTTTTCTTAAGTCACATTTTCCATCCTCCAAATGATTTCAGATGTCTCGTGGCTGTAATTGTATCAAATGTTGAATAAAAACATCCCTCACCCCCACCAAAGGACGGAGTCTGTGTAACCCCGACGTGGGGTCTCAGATTTGCTCAGCTGGATGGTTTTCCACCTCCACTGATCAGAACTCATGGATCCCGCTAATTAGCATGGAAAACTGAGTGCCTACTCACATGGAGGCACTGATATCTCTGGATATAAACCTCGGCATCCTCCTCTGCCCATCAAATCCCACCCGTGTGCTGTAGCTGCTCTGCTGAGCTCAGAACTTACAAGCAGAAACAGTGGGACACAAATTTCCCACCAACTGAGTGGTTGCAGTCAGATTTAATTAATAACCACTTAATTATGGGTTTGATTTGGGGACCTGTGTGGCTGTTTTGGCTTCCTCATCTGCTGGAAATAAATGAAGTTATATTGTTGTAATCAGAATACTTTAAGTTCAGGCTAATTTTTGCCCTAAATAAAAGTATTTCCACTTCACCTGAGGTGACAGAACGAGATTTCAGGCTTGGCTTTCCTTCTAAAATGTTCTGCAGTCGAGGTTTTAATTTGTTTTGTACAATGGAGGAGTCCCTGACATTGGAATGAATAACACACTGTCAGAGAGATTTAAAGATGGCAAATGGATCAGGAAAATCTCTCCTTGTCCATATCTGAAATTTCCTTTCTAAAATTGTCTTCTTATTCTTCTCCTCTCTTCATGACTGGGTTACAAGCTCAGGAAAAGTTTTAGAGCTTGAAAACTGATGTAATATGGGAATCTGGGAATAGAAAGAATAGCCAAAAACCAGAACCTGCAAGAAAAAAAAAAAGTGCCACACAGTAAAAAAAAAACAAACTCAAAATTATATTAAAATGGAAAAAATGACTTCATCTGTCCCCCTAACTCTCCATTCAGGATTGCCCTTCTGAGAATTTTGGAGAAATTGGAATCATTCTTGTGCTCCCAGAGGCAGGTTGGACTCCTGGCTCGAGGTTTCCCAGGAAATGGGATTTGACCAAGCCCAGCCCCTCAACCACAGCAGCTGTTGGACTTGGCTCTGGAGCTGTGGGAATTTGCCTGTGCGAGGAGGGAGGGAGAAGGAAGCAGCCAGGGGGGATGGAAGCAGAAGGAAAACGCAGGTACACGATGTTATTTTTGGGTTTAGCTGAGGGAGAGCCCCGTGGCCGGCAGAACAATTCCTGCTGGATTAAAACCCACCCAGGGCTGGTGGTGGTGTCAAGTTTTGTGTCATTCAGGGAGGCAGAGCACGAAACTGGAACAGAGTTTGTTGTGTCCCGTGCTGGGTTTGCTCTCTGAAAACTCAGGGTTTCCAGAGGTTCAGCTGGTTTGGGTGGTTTGATGAAGTAACAAACTGCCCAAGTCACCTGTCTCTGATGATGATGAGCTTGGGCTTTATGATCTTCCTTTCACACAACTAAAGCCAGGTGAGTTATATCCCACCTATTCCTGCCACTGAATCTGGCACAGTTTGGACTCCAGTGACCCTAATTCATAATTCATCAGGGAAAGTAGATCCCAGGTGATGATGAATCTGTGGTTGATGTGGGAATTGTGGGGACTGAGTGGCTGCTACAACACAGGGACAATTGGATGTCACAGGTGGAATAGATCTCACCTAATTTTAAAGTTAGATCTTAAATCTTGGGCAAGGCTTTCGACTCTCCTCTCTAATAATTTCAAAACTCAATATAATAATTTAGTTTATGCCAAGCAGGCATCTAAAAAAGCCCAGATTATTTTGCTTTTCCAGGTGTGTTTTTCCTCACTGGTTGTAAATTATGAGCTTGTACTTTAGGATCTTCCTTCCTCACAACTGAGGATGGGTGAGTTACATCCCACCTATTCCTGCCACTGAATCCAGTACAGTTTGGATCCCAACATGCCTTTCTGTGTGTGGAAAACAGTGTGTTAAAGTGCATAAAGATTCTGTGAATGAAGATTTCATGAGGCACAGGGAAAGGATCAGTGCCCAAGGGGTGACAAACTGCCTCCTTTGCCTGTGCTGGAGGGGCAGAGAAGGAAAGTTGCAGCTGAGACACCCCCTTCCACCTCTTCCCAGCACAGGTGGAACCCTCTGCTGAAAGAGGGATTGTCTCCTGGTCCACTCCATCTGTCAGCCCAGCCAGGATTTGGGTGAATCCTTATTTTGCTGAGGCAGTGGAGAGACATGAGGGGATTGTGATTCCGTGAACAATCACAACATCCCCAATCCTGTGGCCTGGGAGGGAGCAGGGACTGTCTGTGCATTAAAAGCAGCCTGGGATAATCTCAACCACCCTTCAAGTGCAGTGACTTTTAGCCTGGGGACATGGGAGGTGTGTTCCAAAGGCCACTGATGTCAGCAGGAAAAGACCTTTTGATTTCCAGGTGCTTTGGACAGGACCCAGAGAGAGCAGTGAGTTAAGTCAGGGACACTCTCTTTTCTCACACAGCTGAACTAAAAACCTGAAATCCCTGGTATTTGCTGAGCAGGAGTGAGTGTGGGGCAGGAAGGCAGCTGAGCTTTCCTTTCCTCTCCAACTGTTTGTCTTGTTTGGGAGCCTAAAGCAATAGAGTAATTCCATGACAAAATTCAGGGCCAGAGAAGCTGACAGAGCAAAAAGATTGGGACCAATAGAAAACTTCCATCAGCTCCTCCAAGCTGAAGAATTTAATTTATGTTTGGCTTAACTCACAGGCCCTGCCATTCACTGATTTGAGATGTTGGGCTCAGGTTTGGCTGGGGGAGTGTATTTATTGTTTTTCTTATCAACACCCTGAGCCCTGAATTTATCCCAAGAAAACCAGCAATGCCCACAGAGCTCAGAAACATCAGAGAGAGAAGGATTTATGCTTCATTATTCTGGATTTCTGAGAGTGAGATAACCAGGAATGATGGTTCCAGGGGTTCCTCTGGTGTGAGGGTGCTGTGGTTAGATCTGGGTGTTGTGGTTAGATCTTCTGCCTCTGCCTTTGCTGAAGGTCAGTTTAATGTCCTGTGGTCTCCTACTCCCAGCAAGTCTTTGGTGCATTAAAATGGGACATGGCCTCCCAATTCCCACCTCAACCCAGAGCTGAAGTTCTCAATAAACCTTCTCAATCCATTTTGAGATATGTTGGATCATGACAGACATCCTTATTTCTCCACCAGCCACCCAAGTTCTGAGATGTGTGAAGAACCACATTGGTTGAACTGAGCTCACAGACTCCTGTCTCCTGCCAGGAGCCACCACTGTTGCCTGAAGGAGGTTTTCCTTCTTCCAAGACTGGCTGAAGTGATGCCTGAAGGGTGTTGTGGTGTCCCCCCTTCTCACCTCTGTGTGGACCCCTCTGAGGTGTCAACAGCAGCAGCCACTGAACCAGAGTGGTCAGAGGGGAGAAGACACCTGGAGCAGCACAGAACTGGTGACACTGGTGAGTGAGCACCAACACCCACCCTCAGAAGGATGCTGGGTCTCACAAGCTGGTCAGTCTGGAAATGAAAGTCCAGGAGTTGTCCCTTTGGATCCCTGCACAGTGTCTGTTTGAAACCATGGCCCTGTTTGGAATGAAGGTCTAGGGAATCTTTAGCACAACAGGAAAGATCAACCACTCTCAAGGGACAAGACATTTATCTGCTCAGCTGGATCCAGGACAGGGTCAAGACGAGGGTCTGAGCTCTGGGTTGGTCTCTGCCCTCCATGGGTGTCTCCAAGGGCACATGGAACAGCACAGCCCTCATGACACTGAGAACAGGAAAATCAAGATCAAGGAATCAGAGAATTTTTGGGTTGGAAGGGACCTTAAAGATCATCTCATTCCCATCCCCTGCCGTGGGCAGGGACACCTTTCACCAGCCCAGGGTGCTCCAACCTGGCCTTGGACACTTCCAGGGATCCAGGGGCAGCCACAGCTTCTCTGGGCAACCTGTTCCAAGGTGACTGTGGCTCTGCTGACCCAACAACATCTTCCAAAATATGCACAGGAACGGGCAAGTCAAACACCCCAGAAGTTGAGGTGGGTCACCTCCAGAGAGGTGGGACGTAGGGAAGATGTGAAATGCTTCAAGGCCTGTGGGACACATGGAATGTTGAACATCAAACACATCACCCACACAAATCATTTCATTGACCACCTTCTCTGCCCACAGGCACATATAAAGTGACTTTGCCCAATTTTTTGTCACTTAACAATGGTAAAAGCCTTAAAAAACAGCCCATGGGGCTCAGAGTGGTGACACCTCTGCCTGAGGCTGCAAGAAATATCCGAAGAGCTTGTCCTTATGGGATCTCTGTGCTGAGGAACCTTGATCTCCTGAGGTTTCCTCCAGACCAGAGAGGTCTGGCTGCACTTTGAGACCTTCTGGGATGAGGAATTGAACATGTGGAGATGTTCCAGGCCTCCCCAAAACCTCCTGAGCACCAGAACTCTGCCGGACCCGCTGCTGCTGCTACAAACCAGGCAGATCAGGAGCCATTTCAACACTCTGCTTGTTTTTTTTTCTGTAGCTTGACATGTTTTCTAAAGATAAAATATTAACACAATCCTTCTGGGCAAGGCTGGCTTGGCAAGTAATAGGAGATTAATCTGCTAATTATTTTTGGGGGTGGATGTTCAAACTTGTAACTAGGAAACTGAAAAACCAGTGTATTTGTATAAATATTTATACATATGTCTGTGGGTGGATTTTATATATGCACTTAAAAACAAGGGATTGTTCTGACTATCCCCGTTACCAGGAATATTTTCTGTTTTGCTGTGATAGGTGAGTTGGAGCTCTGTGATGGTTTGCAAATAAAACTTGTCTCATGCTTTGCCTGCCTGACTCTGGAATAATTAACATTTTGCTTGCACAAGCAAATATGTCCAATTGTGATGTTTTCCAAAGCAGAGAAACTGCTGGAAATGTGAGGGGAGGGAATAAATATCTATATCAGCCTCCTGAAATAGGTAGAATAGGTAGAAACCAACCTTGATGTGTCCAAGGCCAGGTCGGATGGAGCTTGGAGCAACCTGGGATAGTGGAAGGTGTCCCTGCCCATGGCAGGAGGTGGGACTGGATGAGCTTTAAGGTCCCTTCCAACCCATTCCAAAACCATTCCATGATTTTGTGATGCTTCCTGAGCTGACTCAGCTTATCAGAGAGAGATCCCAGAGCTTTAAAGTTACATTTTTACTGCAATTACCCCTTTTTTTTTAATATGAATTACAGGCCCAAGTGCCTTTACTGCCACAGATTTCAATGGCTTGATGCTGATTTACACGAGTGGAAAGTTTGGTCTGGAGCTCTGTGTGGTTTCCTAATTTTCTTAGGATTTTTTGGTTGTTGTTTTTCAGCGATACAGGGAGAACACTCAGCTCTAAGCCAGCAAAAATAACTTGCCAGTGTGACCACGGGAAGGAGGAGAACAGGACATGGAAAGGAGGGGAAGTTTAGCCCACTTTAAACTTGTAAATTAAAAAAAAAAAAAACCAAAACCAAAAACCAACCAAAACAACCCAGCTGGATCACAGGGGAGGGGGAAGAGAAAGCAAAAGGAGGAGGGGAAAAGAACACGAGCTCAGCAAAGTTCCAGTGAGCTCGGAAGATTATTGCTGATGCTTCAAGATTGAGAGACCCCAGGTTTCATTTCTTGGCAGCTCAGGCAAGAGGGATGGTCTCCAAGGAGCTGCTGTCTCAGCCTGTGGAGGTGAGTAGCCAGAGGTTTATCCTGGAGGCTACTGGGCCTCTTGGAAGTTGGAATTCTTTCAGCGGGAAAGATGGTAAAATATTAGCTCTTGAAAGAGCCTGTGGCTCTCAGAGCCATAAATCCAAACCCTATCAGATGCCAGGGTGTCCATCAGTAATAAAGACAGATGTGTGAGCAGCTCTTTGTGCACACACAGGAATATCCAGCCCAGGGGTGATGGGAAAGAGGGAAGGGGCCAAAAAGGAAGGAATATTTCCAGGCTCAGACATTCGAAGCCTATGTCTCCCATAAATCTTCCAAGCACAGGGCTCAGGCCAAATCTTCACTGCTGAGTTCTGGGTTCTTCTCTTACATGAAAGCAATTAACAGCTGGCCAAGAGAAATTTGAGAAAATAAGGGGAAAAACAAGGGGAAAAAAGGGAAATACTGCAGCTAAACACAGGTCCAGTATGAATGAGAATCAACACGTGACCCAGACAGGAGGGGGGGTCTGTCCTTCCCTTCCTTCCCACTCCAGGTTTTACAGAAAGCACGTCAGAGGAACCTTTTCTGGTCTGCTTTCCTCAGGAAATGAAACTTATGCAATCAAGTACTGAGCCTGCAGTTAGGTTTATTTTTAATCCATAAACCAATTTGAACCAAATTTGACATCTGCAGATCTGGAGAATTCAGGTCCTGCAGTTTGGATGGGAAGAGCTGTTTGGATAACAGGTTGTTATTGGAAGAAGAAGTCACATCTCTTTACAGGTACAGAAATAAAGCCTTTCTTAAAGATACAAAAAATCATGGGCCTCCTTGAGCACCAAATCTTCGGGATGTGGCTCTGGAGGAAGTCAGGCTTCCCCCACCACGTGGAGCTCAGCAGTGGGTCAGGAGGAAAGACTGACACCTGGATCGGGACCTTTTTCTAAGCCAGGGGTGAAGCTGAAGTAGTTTTCCTGAGTCAAAATCAGAAGAAAATAATTTGGATTTCACTTATCTCTGGAGAAACCTTCCAACCCTCTTTCCACCCACAGCTTCCTCAGGAGGGGAAGAATCAGGGACAGGACCCAGGGAATGGTTGGAGCTGTGTCAGGGCAGGGTCAGGTTGGATCTCAGGGAAAGGTTCTTCCCCCAGAGGGTGGTTGGCACTGAACAGTCTCCCCAGGGCAGTGGGCACAGCCCCAAGGCTGCCAGAGCTTCAGGAGTTTTTGGGCAACCCTCTCAGGGACAGGGTGGGATTGTTGGGATGTCAGTGCAGGACCAGGAGTTGGACTGGATGATCCCTGTGGGTCCCTTCCAGCTCAGGATATTCTAAAGACCAGACTAACATGTCACTAAGAGTTCAAATAAAAAGTCAGGGTGGCCATGCAGGTTGTCAGTGTGGTCACTGAGGTGGCACAATGGTCTTTTGGGGTATTTTTCCATGAAGGGGACAAGTGGAGAATCCTTTCCTGTGGATTTGTGTCAGAATCCTGAGTCCTCCATGTAGAGATTCCTCCCTGAAGGTTTAGGCTGTTTTAGCACTGCTGCTCCTGTTTGGCCCCTTTCCTGTCTCCTGGGATCGAGTTCTTGGCCTGTGCTTACAAAACATGTTCTTTCTGACCTCTCCCCATCTGTCAAATTGGGATGAAATTACTGCAGGACTAAAAAGACACAAAAGACAGACGAGAGGAAGTGAAGACAGACAAGGTGAGCTCATCCATTTCATAGAATCCTAAAACACTTTGGGTTGGAAGGGACCTTAAAGACCATTTAATTCCTTTGGCCCTGGGAAATCCTGATTACTTTTACTGTGGGTTGGTTTTTTCTTAGTCTGTCTTCTTTCACTAAAACCATTTTGCATTTTTATTTTGGCTAAAGCATCTACTAGTCCTGTTCTGAACCTGACAATTCCCCCAAGTCCAACAGACACCCAGTGTTATAAATTCCAGAAGGCCATATCCCTCTCTGGGGAATGACACACCCCCAATACTCACAACAATTCAGCTTTTGGAGCAGTTTTGATCATGTTCCTACAGAACAGCTTCTTAAACTCAAATATTCTTTGTTTGATCATGGTCTTCTCATGCTTAAAATCTCACACAAACCTTTCTGGCTGCTTTTGAACTTCAACCTGGCCTTGGACACTTCCAGGGATCCAGGGGCAGCCACAGCTTCTCTGGGAAACCTGTGCCAGGGTCTCACCACACTCACAGCCAGGAATTTGTCCCTAAAATCCAGTATGAATCTATCTGAGCTTAAAGTACTTCCTCCTTATCCCAAAAGAATCCATTTTCTATGCAAGAGCAAGGTGGAACCCACATTTGAGAAGAGAAATCAAAACAACTAAAAAAAGGTCAATTTATTGACATCAGCAGAACCTGCTTGACCAGCTCCACCTGTGTTTGGTCCCAGGTGTTGAACAGAGGGTTTTTCATGGGCTTCAGCTGAAATAAATCCAATTAAATCAAAGAGCTCAACCCTTATTAAGAGCAGGAATAAAGGAGCAGCAAATATCTTCGTGGAGCAGTCACTAGAGAGCACCAAACATCCACACTCCCTCCAGGTGGCTTGTCCAAGTGGTTTGGAATCACTGATCTCAGGAAAGGTTGTGGTTTATCACTTATCTCCACCTCCCTCCATGGATCTCCTTGGGTGGAGGGTGCTGCATTCCTATGAGGGTCTCATTGTCTGGTTTTTGGGGGGAGTTTTTGAGGGTGGGGAAGAGAAAGAAGAGGAAGTTCTTTCTCCTAAGCTTAAGAAAATAGCTCAGAAGCAGCAAGTGAGACTTAGGTCTTTGTACCAGAGAATTGCTGGCAATTAAGGTAAGCAAATGCAATTAAAGATTTTTTCTGTCTCCAGAGGGCTGTGGATTTGGTTTCTGTCCCAGCTGAAGCCTCCTCAGATACCTCTGTCACCTCAAACCTGGGTTCCTCAGCAATCAGCTGGTTCATTCTGATTCATGAAGTCCTTCTGCAGCTTTCAGGACTTGGAGCAGCTCAATCAATCAATGATTTTAAGGTATTTTCTGTCTTAAACCTTTGTGGCACCACTAGGCCCTTCCTCAGCTTCTTCACCTTTGCCACATGTATGGAAAGCAGGGAAATAGTTGTGATTAAATCACTGTGAAGTCTCTTAACAGCTATGAAATGAAATATTTGGGAACTAATGAACCTTAATTTTGCCCTTCTCGTGGTCTCTGTGTTTCATTGCTTTCAATATCTGGTCGTGGGATGTTTCATCAGCATCACAGGATTTAAAATGTATCACTTTTGTTTATTAGAACAAAGGAGTTTGGCTTCAAATGTATTTAGGAAGCAAAATTCCTGTGGGATAATTTATCTCATTTTTAAATGTTTGGGTTGGGTGAGTTACAGGAGGGTCACTGAGGGCCCCTCATCCCATTTCCTCCTGTCTCTGGACATGAATTCACCTTCCTCTTACCCTCTTTCAGCCTTTTTTACTACAGAAATTTTGAGTTGAGCCAACTGTGAACAAGAAAATGAACTTTCCAGGTGTTCTCCAGAATATGGAATGGTTTGGGGTGGAAAGGACCTCAAAGATCATCCAGTGCCACCCCCTGCCATGGGCAGGGACACCTTCCACTGGCTCAGGTTGCTCCAACCTGGCCTTGGACACGTCCAAGGATCCAGGGGCAGCCACAGCTTCTCTGGGCACCCTGTGCCAGGGCCTTCAGCCCACCCAGCCCCAAGAAGTGTTTTTAGGACACCCTAAAATGCTCAGCATTGAAGGGCTGTGCTGGAGGGGGTGACAAGAGGAGGCACCTCACAGAGTCCCAAGAGAGGTCATAGGTTGTCAATTCATCTCCTCAGTTTCCCCCTCTGGGGAGCAGATGGATCAGGGTCAAGTCAGAAATTCCTTGAAGGAACTTCCTTCAAAACTCACCTTCCCAAAAGGGAATAGGATGGACTTAGGGTTGGAATCTTCTGGGCCTTGGAAGGACAAAGGGCTTTTAATATTCAGAAGTTGGCAGCACCCAGAGAACATCCTCATGGGATGGATGTGGACATTCCCAGTTTTCCTCTCCATCTGATCTAAGATAAAGGCACATTTCCTGGAATTCCACCTGGGAAGGTGCAAATTTCACTCACACCTTTAGTACAAGACATAGAATCGTCCAGAACTTCCAACTCCACCAGATTCCTTCTTTGGTTAATCTACATGAAAAAAACATATATAAAGGATCAAAATAAATAAATTTAAATAATAAAATCTATTAAATAATAAAAAATAATAATTTAGTTTCATAAATTTAACTGATAAATTTTAGATAAATATATAAATAAATATATTTATAAGTAAATCAATAGATGGTTTAGCAAAATAAAATAAATATATAAACAGATAAATGTTTCACTAAAATAAAATAATAAGGAAATAATAAATAATAAAAATAGTAAATAACATAATTACATAGAATTTAATAAATAAGTAAAAATAAAGGATTAAAATAATGAGAAAAATCAAACCAATACCAAATTAAATTTATCTTAGACCGCTATTCCTTGCAAAGGAAAAAACAGCAGAACTGAAACTAAACAGGTTACCCAAAATGTTGGAAAGGGTTTTTTGGTGGAATCAAGGCAGAATTATTACATGTCTTCAAGTAGATGGATTAAAACTAAACACTTGGACCTGTTTGGAGCTTAAATAGGCTTTTGGTCTAACTATTTTTGCCTCTCTAAGATTAGAGAGATTTTACAACCTGTGTGCCAGGCACTGTGAAAAATCTAAAAGTTTTCTCCTGAAAATATAAAATTCAGCAGTTTTGAAACATCTCCCTTTTTTCTTTTATTGGTCAAAACATTTTGCCAAATTCAAATTGAATTTCTCAAATGCATCATGTCCCTCCCACGCCTCTCAGGTGCTGACCTGGGGCAGATTTATTGCCCATCCGAGATGGCATCTGATTGCCATCCAAAACACACTCGTGAGGTGCCAGAAAGAAATTTTGGAAGTTAAATAATGGCAAAGTAATTAATTAGCTGTGTTTGCCATGTGATGGGGCTGCAGAGGAGACGGGAATTTGGGAAGATAAATCACAGCTTATGCGGTGAGATCATGAGGGGTGAAGCTCCACAAGCTGCAGCACCAACCCAGCTGGTGGTGAGTCAAAAACCTGTTTGAGATGGTGCAAGAACTTCTTCCAGTGCTCCCTGTAACAGGGAATTTGGTTCTCTTTTCAAGGGGAGAGTTGGAACTGGATGATCTTAAAGATCCCTCCAACCCAAACCATTCCATGATTCCAAAATGATGGTGGTCATGAACACCTTATTCCAGCCCTTCCAATCCAAACCATTCCATGATTCTAAACTGGTGATGGTCATGAACATCTTACTCCAACCCTTCCAACCCAAACCATTCCATGATTCTAAACTGGTGATGGTCACAAACACCTTATTCCAACCCTTCCAACCCAAATCATTCCATGATTCCGAACTTATGGTGGTCATGAACACCTTGCTCCGAACCTTCCAGTCCAAACCATTCCATGATTCCAAACTGATGGTGGTCATGAACATCTTGCTCCGAACCTTCCAATCCAAACCATTCCATGATTCTAAACTGATGGTGGTCATGAACATCTTACTCCAACCCTTCCAACCCAAACCATTCCATGATTCTAAACTGGTGATGGTCATGAGGTTCTAAGCTGGTGATGGTCATGAACACCTTTTTCCAACCTTTCTAACCCAAACCATTCCATGATTCCAAACTGATGGTGGCCATGAGGTTCTATGGTGGTCATGAACACTTCATTCCCACCGAAAGGCTGGGACTGTGTCCGTGCATTTTCCCTCAGATCCATCTGGAAAAATGGGAATGAATGTCACCATTAGCATCACCTTCAACTTCTAAAGGCAACCACCACCTCCTGACCAGCAACCCAGGAAGAATTTTGGAGCTTTGTCATTCACAACCATCAATCAATGAGTAATTTTAGAGCCTCATAATTCACAGTGAACCACAGGCTACCCATAAAAGTGGAAGTGTTCAAAAACCATCCCTGGAAGTGTTCAAAAAACATGTGGATGTGGCACTTGAGGACATGGTTTAGAGGTGAACAGGGTGGTGGGTTGACAGTTGGACTTGATGGTCTTGAAGGTCTTTTCCAACCTTAAGGATTGTGTCGTTCTGTTATGTAAATAATTTAGGATCAGTTGGATTGCAGTGGATTAGGAGCTGCTCTGGAGGATGCACTTTGTTGCTGTCAAAGGGAATATGAGCCTGGTTTGGGCATAGAAAACATTCCCAGCTTTTTTTCTAAGGTATGTTGCTTATACATGCAGTGTATATTTTTATTTACTGAGGATTTGTTGTAAACCAAGGGAATTTTCCTCTGAGCTCGAATTTGCAATGATGTACAAGAACTGAGGGATCAGTGGGGACTGAATTCAGCTCTGTTAAGTCTGGTTTAACATCCTGCAAAAGAAATCCTTTGTATCCCTGGAAAAATCTGAAATGCACATGAGAAAAGACTTGATTTCTCCCTAGAAAAAGAACTCCATTTCTCCCTAAAAAAGGACTCCATTTCTCCCTAAAAATAAGACTCCATTTCTCCCTGGAAGAAGAAAATTCCATGACTCATACACTAACCAGATACGTATGTTTAGAAATAAAATTAACTAATTCTCTCCTTGTCCTAAATCTTAATGAGAACACTCAGAGTTTTCTTTCCCTTCCCTCTCTTTGTTTCTGGGGTTTTTTTCCCAGGATCAAAGCACAGGAACCATCTCTGAGGGGGGATAAAAAAAACCAAACATCTTTTTTCACAATATTTACACAACAATCAGAACCATGAAACCAAAGCAATCAAGAGGCTGAACAATTTCGTGTTATCATGGAATCACAGAGTGGTTGAGGTTGGAAGGGACCTCTGGAGATCATCTGGTCCAACACCTTTGCTGGAACAAGTCAGTTACTCTTTAATTCCACCCCCCGGATATCTTTCCATAGGTTTCCATTAACTTTGAAGCTAAAGGGGTCACTCTTTAAAGACAAATCAGGTGATTAATGCTTTAAATTCATTTAATAAGTTTGTTGTGGTTTTTTTAACCTGTGTGGAATGAACTCATTTGGAATAATAGCTCTAATATTCCTTGACTTCATGGCTTTGGGAAAACTGTCTCTTCTCCTGCATCTCCAGAGGAGGCCACCAGGCTGGTCACAGGGTTTTTCTATGGAAAAAGATTGGGAGAGTTGGGACTGTTCAGCCTGGAGAAGAGAAGCTCCGGGGAGACCTGCGAGCCCCTTCCAAGGCCTTAAGGGGCTCCAGGAGAGCTGGAGAGGGAGTGGGGACAAGGGATGGAGGGACAGGACACAGGGAATGGCTTAAGCTGAAGGAGGGGAGATTTAGATTAAATATTGGGAAGAAATTCCTTACTATAAGGGTGAACAAGGGGTTCTCCAGGACCTTTCAGACATAATAAAATGCTTTTAAGGACGTGTGTTCTCTCCATGATGCAGCCCCTGCACTTGTATAGGAAACTCCTCCAAGAAATCCCTGACTTGACCCCGATCCACTACTGGAATTCTCCTCATTGAATCCCACCTCTGGGAAACCTGTTGGAAGAACAAGGCAAGGAGGAGGTTGAGTACCTCAGACTCTGCGTCAGCTGTCACTGAATCACCCATCCCACACAGAAACAGGCACAAGTTGTTCTTGGTCATCCCTCGATTTGTTACTAATGTGGGATGAAAAGCTCTGGACACCTTGAAAGTCCCAACTCTGGTTCAGCTGAGCTCTCCCAGGACCATCCACGCATGTCCAGTCCTTCATTCTCTGCAGCAATGAGTTAAATCTACTCCAGAGACTTTGTTCTTTATCCCAGCTATCAAAACTGACTCATTAGTTGTCCTCCTGTGGCTTCAGGTCTTGACAAAAATAAATCACTTCAACCAAGAGCAATTTTCCATCCTCACCCTCCGTCTTTCCTTCCCTGCCTGCTTTTATTTGCCTTTTCTCTTGAATAAGCTGTTTATTTGGAAAAACATTACAAGAACACTTAGTTTTGATGACATGAAAGCAATTTGAGTGGCTGATTAAGGGATGTTTTCCCTTTAGGAGGACATGAACAAATTGGGGGGTAATTTTACTATCAAAAGACAGAATGTTTGAACCAGAAGGAAGAATTTGCACCAGCCTTGGATTCCAGGAACAATGTTGTTACCAGATGTTGAGGAGGACGAAGCTGTGCAGGACAAAAAGGCAGCAGAGAAAACCTCATCATATCTGCTCTCGGGGTCTCAAATCTTTAATCTCAGTATATAAAATATATAAGAATATGCATTTCATGACACCTTCCTGAGAAAACCTGAAACCCATTTTGCTTGTGAAAAAAAATGCTGTTCTCACATAAACTGGGCTGTGCAGGTTCTTTGTTCTTCGTTCCTGCTCTGTGTGAGCAGAACTGAAAATCCCTCCTATCCTCATAAAGTTTTCCAAGACCACTAATTTGAAGGGAATGTCACAGTTTTAGCACAGAAGTGACTTTATGCTTTGCACGTTTACTCTCCTTCTCCATCAGATGGTTGGAATTGTTTGCAGCTGAAAGGGAATAATCAGGAGAGCCAGGACTGGCAAAGACAGTTGTTTACCCCAAGAAAAAAGGAGCCTCCGACCAAAGAAGCTTCTTCAGGAAGGAATTTTGTGTTGTTTTCCTCTTTCTGTAGCTTTTTGGGAAGATGAGAGTTTTGCCCAAGAGAAATTTAGAGATATATGTGAATGTATAACCAAATGGAGGTGACAGAAGAGTTGAGGGAAGGGTTTGGGACAGGGATTGAGGTGATGCTTTTCCCCTTCCTGGGAGCCTGTGGGATTCATCCTCCTGCAGAAGATCTGGCCCTTCCCAGCATCCCAGAGCCCTCTCCACACACCAGTGCTTTCCCAAACCCTGTCTTGATTATTTTTGCTCCTCCAGGGGCTGCATGGAGCTGGAAAATAACACTTATATGTTTTAAAAACATGAAAATCAACATCAAGCTCTTCTAGGGGAGGTTAGGTTGGCTCTCAAGAAAAGGTTCTTCCCCCAGAGGGTGGTTTGGCGCTGGAAGAGGCTCCCCAGGGAAGTGGTCATGGTCCCAAACCTCCCAGAGCTCAGGAGGCATTTGGACAATGCTCTCAGGCACGTGGTGGGATTTCTGGGATTGTCCTGTGCAGGGCCAGAAGTTGGAATCCTTGTGGGTCCCTTCCAGCTCGTGATATTCCATCATTCCATGACTCCATGGGTTATTCCCTTCAGTCTTTCCAGCAACCTTCAATCAGTCTGTCAGTGATACCTACAATGTTCTTGCAAAACAACAGTTTTTATAAAACATCCACCTCTACTCTCCAAAACCACAAAAGGAATTGTCCATTTCAACACAAAGTACTGATTCAAATCTTGCTTAGATCCAGCTGGGAATTTCTGTGCCCTCTCATCTCAGGAGCCACCAGAGATGCATTTAACCATAAAGATGTGATTGTCAGATCATAGGAAACCATTTTTCCGGTTAGAATGGAAAATAAAAACAATGCTTTTGTGCCATAAATTATTACAGCTCTTTTTTCCCCTGCACCAGTTTCAGATAACCTCCATTTCTGGGATTGATTGGATAGGGATGGCTACTCAATATTCTGTTGGCAGCCAGACAATGCTGGAGAATCCTCACTTTTCCATAATTAAATGCCATGACTAAGCCTCCCTCACCTTCCCACACAATCTGTCTTGTCAGATGCATCCTATGGTGCATGTCTGGGATATGATTCCTAAAAACATTCCTGCATAAAGATGCAGCCACTTGTAACTGAGCCTGTGACTCCCTTTTCCCGGCTCCTTTCGCCAAAATCTCCCTTTCAGTTTGTCACTTCTGGAATCACAGAGTCATTAAGGTTTGGAAAAGATCTCTAAGATCATCAAGTCCAATCTGGGATCCTGTGGTGATTTCCAGGGATACTGAATGTTTGTAGATCATCTGAGCTTTGACTAAGAAAATACAGCATCATAAGTTCAACACTGAGCATAAGTCCAGCTCTAAAAGCCTAGAACTAGATCTTTCTTGGGCTGTGTAACATCAGAGATATTTGGAAGTATGTTTTCACCTTCAATTTTAACTATTTGTTGTTTATTTATTTATTTTTATTTTTTTTAAGAGATTTATTAAATTTTAACGGTTTTAACTTCAACCATCCAGCTTGGCTTTGGAATTATAGAGAGATACAAGTCATCTCCCATCCTGAGAGGGAGAAGGAATCTCTTCCTTGTTGTGTTTATCTACAATGATTTTAGAGGACAATTACATGGAAATATTTGGTATAACTTCCAAAGAGATAAAGTCAGCTGAAACCAATCCTATCCTTCATTTCACAGCATCCCAACTCTTCACTTTAAAACTGAGCTTAGTCCTTGTACATTCAGGCTCCAACATTTCCATGTCATAGAGCCTCTTTTAATTAATATTTCTTTAAAGTATTTATCATTGTCAAGCTTGGAATTATCTGAGATCTTCCCATGTTGCTGCAATGACCAACAGCTCCATAAAGTAGGGGCAGCACTTGTGGAAAGCCAGGTTTTATCTGGAATAAATTGGTCTCTTTGCTGGTTTTTAGAGCCCTGATCTATTTAGTGGCCTTTTCTTCTAAATTCACATTCTTTCAACACCAAATTTCCTTTGCTGTTTTAACAACACAGGAGGGATTGATTCCATACGGGGACCTGGTGGCACATACATATTTCTTGTGTCTTTTTTATTAGGGCTGACTGGGGATATGGTACAAGTTAAGGGCAGCTCTGTAATGGTTTTCACATGATTGCTGCAGGAAAACATGCAGAGTTCTTACCTTCATCCAGCTCCAAGAAAGGGGGGAAAAAGGGAGAAGGGGGAAAAAAAAAGAGTGTTATTAATTTTTGAACACGTGCAAATTCCAAATCAGGGGAGTGTCTGGCAAAAAAAGTAAAAAAAAAAATACTGTGGAAAGGGTCAAAAACCAACAACTGTCCCTCCCCACAAGGATAACCAAGAACACAGAGAAGGTCTGTTGGAACAAAATAACAATAAAAAAGTAGCAGCAAACCCAGCCCAAAACACAGAGAAGAAATCAGCCTGGGGTTTAGAGGACTCCAAAGCCATCTGTGGATCTGTGTTTGGAGGATGTTGTGGTTCTGTCACCACTCTGAGCTTGGATCACTGTCAGATGTGAGGACAGAAGGACAAATATGGGTCGCTGGAGTGACCAACAGAAAACACGGGTGAAGGAGGACAATCTTTGTCTTCACCTGGGGGTGAAGGCAAAGAAGAGCAGGATAATTCCCAGAATTAATCCCAGAATCACAGAATTCTGGGATGTTCCAGAGCTGGGAGGGACGCACGAGGATCATTGAGCCCAACTCCTGAAGACAAGGAGGGTGGTGGTGATGGGAGACACGTGATGTCCCAGAGGATGGACCCAGAGGTGTGACACACAGGAAAAGGGTGGGATCCCCCAAAAATTCATCTCTAGAAGGGGGTTATGAGAAGAGAAGCTCACAGAGCTGACCAGTAACAGCAGTTGTGTGTGAGGGGAGCAGCAGCCATGGGTCCTCAAGCATTGCCCTCGGTGGATTCACCCCGAGTGAGGTGGTGGGAACTCCTCCTCGTGTTTGTCAGCGTTTGGATGGAAGGCTGCAGGTGGGAAGGCCTTGATTTATGTCATAACACTGTCTCTGAAGGCCATTTTCCAGTTGAATCTTCTGTTCCTCACCCCCAGTTGCAGCACGACAGCTCAGGTGACTCCAAATTCCCAAACACCTGAATGGGGCGATTGAATTCCGGGCTTAAAACTTCAGTTCTGTCCATGGCAATGAGCAACACCCTGGACCTGAGCTACCTGTGAACAACACACTGGTGTTGGGTGACATCTCCCACGTGGTGTCAGTCCAAAACACTCAGAGAAGGATCTGGACTTTGCCAACTTCTCAAGATATTCGGGGTCTGTTTAGTGGCAAGGAGGTGATTCCTGGGATTCCACATATCTGGACATACAAAGGTTCGTGGTCACTGTATGAGAGCACTTTGTCAAGTTCTTGCCACCTGAGCTCTGAAAAAGGCAAGGGAAAGGTCCTTGTAGTCAAATAATTTAATTTCCACTTCTGACTTGCTCACCTTTCATAGAAAAAAGATCATTGTCACCAAAAGATTGACCGTACGCAGATTTAAAGGATAAAGGATGTTTTCCATAATCTCAGCTTCCCTTCTCAACGTATCCATCCCACAGAAATTCATGTCTGTCTGTTTTCATCCTGTTGTTTTCAAAGTCTTCAAAGAACAGACTCCCGTGTGAAATCTGCCTTTATTTTGGCTTGTTTACGTGGATCACCAGGATTCCACAGCTGACTTAAATATAAGTCACTTCTCTGACTTCCACTGCATTGTGATTTATTAAATTTGAAGACTTGTCCCAGTGAATCATAATCTTCTGTTTTCTGGTTATAACTTAAACAAGGAGAAACAACACTAAGTACCTACAGCATTACAGGAGAGGGAACGGCTTCTTTTCTGAATTAAAAAGTGAAATTAATGTCTGTGCATTTTGGTGAACAGGAGGTTGAAAATAACATTCTTAGCTGTGGTTGCTCTTCATGGCTTCCTTTAGAGCTTAGGCCCAGTTTGAATCATGGAAGTGTTGAAGAAAAGGAGTAGAAATTTCAGTTTTCTGATGCTGACTTGCCCTCAAAACATTTACAATCACCTTGGCTTGAGAGATCATCACAGCAGCCAAAACGGCGGCATTTGATGTGCTGAAAGAGCAGGGAGGTTAAGAGAGAATCATAAAATCCTTTAGGGTGGAAAGATCTTTAAGATCATCAAGTTCAACTGTTAACCCAGCACTGTCAAGGCCACCAGTGCCCCATGTCCCCACGTGCCACGTCCACAGGGCTTTGAAATCACTCCAGGGATGGGGACTCCACCACTTCCCTGGGCAGCTGTGCCAGGGCTGGACAGCCCTTTCCAGGATAAAATTTTCCAAATATCCCACCTGCCCCTCCCCTGGCACAGCTGGAGGCCGTTCCCTCTCCTCCTGTCCCTTGTTCCCGGGGAGCAGAGCCCGCCCCCCCCCAGCTCCCCCCTCCTGTCAGGGAGCTGCAGAGCCAGAAGGTCCCCCCTGAGCCTCCTTTTCTCCAGGCTGAGCCCCCCCAGCTCCCTCAGCTGCTGCTGCTGCTCCAGCCCCTTCCCAGCTCCCTTCCCTTCCCTGCACACGCTCCAGCCCCTCTGTGTCTTGCTGTGAGGGTCCCAAAACTGCCCCCAGGGTTTGAGATGTGGCCTCAGCTGTGCCCAGCACAGGGGGACAATCCCTGCCCTGCTCCTGCTGGTTGGTTCAGAGAGGGGCTCAGAGCAGGTGGCCAAGCACTGTCCAAGATGCCAAGACACAAGTATAAAGCATTTCTCACAGCAATATTTGCCTTCCAAAATTATCTTCTTTGCTCAGGTCTCACTTCTCAGACCCTCAGAATCCTCTGTGTTGTGATGCAAAGGAGAAGAGCTCCTCTTCCAGTTGACTGGAAGTTGAGGCACGTGGCCACCCCTGTGACTTCCACACGTGAACCAGCAAAGAGAAGACTTTTTCTCAGGTCATTTCCTTCAAGATATGAACTGTCCCTCTTTGTTTTCAGGAACAACCACTGAGGACAGAAATTGTGGTGTGACCTTGAGGAGTTAACAAGAGATTCCTGGAGACACCCCAGTTGGGATTGATCTCACCTCGGTTCTCGGAGCATTTTGTAGACAGTCACTTTTGAGATGTCACCTTGCTCTAAAACAGATGTTTAAAAAAGCTGGTATCAAATTTGGTAGAAAAGAGTCTTGTTCTAACAGTTTTCCTCCTCTAACTGAAACCAGCCCGTGTAGGCTTTGGATGACATGCTCTGCCTGTCAGCTGCTCAGGATTAAACAAATCTCTTTTTTGCAAAATGATACTCCTTTTTTTTTTTTCTTTTTCCTCCTCACATCCACAATCCTGCCCAAACACTCTCCCCCATTGGTAGAACCCAGGAATTTATGTTATCTTTACTGTCAGGAATTTTACAGCTTTCCAAGGAAAAGTCCTGAGGAAGAAATTTCTTTTCAGTCCTCACTAAGATACGTTTTCTGCCTGAAACTCCAACTGCTCTGATGATTCCCACTTATGGCCTTAAAACATGAGCTTGGGAATTCCTTCCTTCAAGTAATAATTTAAATACAACAATTAAAATGCAGGTGTAATTCCAAAGAAGTGATATCCAAGGATAACAAGTTTGTCAAGTTCAGTTTCTAAACTGCTCTTTTGAGGCTGCAATTTTCGTGGGGGTTTTTGGATGGATTTGAGGGGGTTTTATTGTTGTTTCTGGAGGATTATTTGTTCTTTTTTATTTCCAGCCTAATGAGTTTGATCTGGAATCTTTGTCTTTCATTATTCCCTGCAAAGCCATTTCCTCCCTCTGCCCAAGCCCTTGAGTTGATTAACTGTTCCAAAGCATTCCTGGGACACTCAGTAAATAACAATGCAAACATGTTTATGTAACAGTTTAACGCCCTAATCATGTTTTTATGCTGGAGTTGAACGTCCTGGAGTCTGGGACTCCTCAAGTCCTGGCTCTTTGATGTGAAGGGAGCTCTGGGAAGCACATTGGGATTTCATTTGGCCTGGATGGAGGCTGCTGTTTACACTTGGTGTCACTTCTCCACACTCTCCTCATGTTGACGGCCCCCGGGAACGCACCAGATCCCCGTCGGAGCCACGGGAGCACCACAAACAGTCACTGGAGGGGAGGATGGAGGTTGTTGTGGAGTCTCCATGTTTGGGAGCAGGCTGCAATGTGTTCTCCAGGAGAAAAACTTCTGATCCAGGCTTGGTGAAGCCATTGGAGAACATAAATTGGAGCCTTTTTTTAAGAGGATAAAATTTCCAGGGACAGACATTTCGGTCCCATTTGCTTCTCAGTCTCATGATTCCGACTCGATGATCTCAGAGGTCTTTTCCAACTTGAATCTGTGATATCAGGGGAAGTGAAAGAAAGGCAGGCACTGATTTCTTCTCTCTGTGACCAGGGACAGGACCTGGGAGGAAAATGACTGGAGCTGTGCCAGGGCAGGGTCAGGTTGGATCTCAGGACAAGGTTCTTCCCCCAGAGGGTGGTTGGCACTGCCCAGGCTCCCCAGGGCAGTGGGCACAGCCCCAAGGCTGCCAGAGCTCCAGGAGTTTTTGGACAGAACTCTCAGGGACAGGGTGGGATTGTTGGGGTGTCCTGGGCAGGGCCAGAGGTTGGACTGGATGATCCTTGGGGGTCCCTCCCACCTCAGGATATTCTGCGATTCCACGACTCCATGACCTCTGTCTTGATCAATTCCACATACATTCAGCTAAGAACTTCCTTAAATTAAAAGCAAATAAATAAATTTTAAAATTTCTACAACCTAAAGAAAACTCCCAACATTCTGAAAAATGAGTATTTTTCATAAATTTGTCCTAGAAGGGAGGACATTTCTCATAAACTTGTCCTACACCAACCAAATAATTTAGGCTTGAACTTTCTTCTGAACCCAGGAAAATCCATGTTGGAGGTAAATATTGGCCAAATGGAGAGTGGTTGATCCAGTCTGAAAATCCTGAGGACGCCAAGGAAACAATTTAAGCAAGGAAATTCCACCTAAATATCTATTCCACCCTCAGACACTGGGTCTGTATTAAAAATTCATGTTGAATTCTTCCTAATCTTATTGCAAATAGAGCACAAAGGACATGGGGAGTAGTGGGGCAGGAATAAAACTTCATCTGACACAATGTAATAATAAAGCCTTAAGGATCTAATGTGACATTTTATTTTTCTACTCCAGTCAATGGGAATTTTCTTTCCCATTAAGATCTATGAAATCATGGCATAAACTTGATCTGGTATTAAAAAAAAGCAGGTTATTGAATATTTTATGTATATTTTTGTGACAAACGAGGGCCATGAGTCACAAAGTTTCTTTACTCCGTTACTAACCAGTGGCAGCTGTGACAAACTTTGGCATCTGGGACAAAATCTTGAGGATTCATTGTTAAGGAAAAGTTTTCCTTTGTCCAAGAACTTTCAGTGTCAATAGTGAAGCATTTGAGGAGCAAACTCCACTGATTGTGGGGGTTGGAGAACAGGCCACTCTGAGGGCAGTGACAAAACTCTTGTCCCCCTCTAAATTAAAGTCTGGCTTCAATTTATCTAAAAGGGACATCACATAAGAGAAATCAGCTTGGTAAGTGGGAATTATTCCACTGGAATATCAGAACCTGGATCTCAGCTGCCACAAACCATGACCCCCCACCCCTCACCTCACCTCACCTCACTCCTCGAAGCTCTCCTGGTTTATATCAGATTTATTTCTGCTGGTTAAGACCTCAGAACACACATGAATTTGGGTAAAAGATGTTTCCTAGCCCTACCACCCCTACTCCGTGCATATTTTTCCCAGTCTTTCACCTGGAATGTGGAGGGAGGTCCCTGGAGTGTTGCTGAGGCACCTCCTGCAGAAGAGGAGGCCAAGCTTGGTGTCATTTGGTGTAAATGTGCTCTACAGGGTTCTGCACCTTCACAGGAAGTCTTAGAGAGTCTGCAAACTGATAAAGGTTATAAATCTCTTTACCACCCTACAACAACATCCCCTGAAGAGAACATTGTCGGCCTTGAGCAGAGAACAAACCCTCAGGAGCTGGCAAAGCAAGGGGAGGGAAGAGATCTTTCCAACCCACCTCTTACACAGAGAGAGAATTAAGAAATGTCCTTTCTGCTTGCTGTGCTTGTCCTTGTCACTTATGTCACCTTGAAGGACCTGTTCAGCACTCCCCCATCACTTCCCAGAGCCCCTGACTGGTCTCCAAACCTCATTCCCGTGCTTTTATTCCTGCACGAATTGGCTGGTAACACTTTCCAGATGTTTTATTGTCCTCCAGGTGATGGGGAAAATATTTTGTCTCGAATTCCTTTCCCCTGTGGGGGATTCTTTATTTTTTCCCCCAGTTTTTCCCAGTCTGAGTAAATGAACATCCACACCAACACATTCCTGCAAACCCAGAGGGTTTTTCTAAACTTCAGCCCTAATTTAGGGTCTGGAAAACGTGTCCTGAGGGAGCTGGGGTTGTTTGGCCTGGAGAAAAGGAGACAGGGGGGACTTCATTGCTCTCTACAACGCCCTGAAAGGAGGTTTTAGTGAAGTGGGGGGTTGGTCTGTTCTCCCAGGTAACAAGTGACAGGACGAGAGGAAATGGCCTCAGGTTGCACCAGAGGAGGTTTAGATTGGATATTAAGGAAAAAAAAAATAGCTGGAAGGGTTTTAAAGGATTGGAACAGCCTGCCCAGGGAAGTGGTGGAGTCACCATCCCTGGAAGTGTTCAAAAGAGGTGTAGATGTGGCACCTGAGGACACGATTTAGTGGTGAAAATGATGCTGGGTTGACAGTTGGATTTGATGCTCTTAGAGGGATTTTCCAACCTTAACAATTCCATGATTCAAGTGTGTTCCCAGATCTTCCAGTCTGGGAAGTCGTGGGATGTAAGAGCTGTTTCATGTGGGCCCTTGGAGCTTCATGTTTCTCCCACAACAAGAGGATTCTTTCCACCTGGGAGAAGACACAGGAAAGGTCAGGACAGGTGGCACCAGGATGACTTTGTACCGTGAGACCCTGACTGAAAATATTGGATATTATCCTTGCAAAACAGACCCTCAGCTGCAGCAATTTTAGCAGCAACCCTTGTGGGGATCCTTTCCAGTAAAAGCAGCTGCCTTTACCATTTTGGCTCAGGGATCTTAAAGGTTTTCCAACATTAAGGATTCCTTGATCCCAGGAGTTTTCTCCTCAACCTCAAGGAGACTGTGTCTGTTACAGCATTTTAATGTCTGTGCATCCTCCCAATTTGGGCAATAATCTTTGTTGGGAGGTAAAATAGATATAACAGAAGTGGTTCTATAATTTATTTATCATTTTTAGGTAAGCCTACATTCAATTTTATTGTTTCTATTATTTTTATAATTTGCATTATTTTTAGGACTTATTTTATAATTTATCTTGCTTGGTTTTGTCATTGTGTCTTTCGTGATGGCTTCTCTTTGAAATCTGGATTTCTGAGTTGGTCACTTTTGATTCACCAAATATATTTCCAATATAGTTCCAATTTTAAGGAACTCACTGACAACGGAACTCACTAATTCTTCCTCAAGGCTTCGACTCAGGTACATCAGAACATCCCAAATTTGTTTCCAGAGCAATCACATGGATTTTGTTTTGCCATCAGATGAAGGATTCAACACTCTCATCTTTTCATCCTGTTATGAGGTGCTGGACAAACCAGACTAATTCTGATCCCTGGGGAATAAATTCAACCCATCATTAATTCAGAACAAGGTCAACTGTGGAGGATTTTTTTACCTGTTTCAGGTGAAAACATAAATTTCAGTGAACCCATGTCTCAAGTTTGGGTACTTGAACCACTGCTTTTATATATATATATATATAACTATTAGTTGTATCTAAGGGTAAATGGGTTATTCCTGACTCTGGACAATGTGACATTAATTTCCCCAAGAATTACAAGTATGACACAGCCTTTGCCCATTTGATTTCTTGTATTAACATATGTTTGAGATTTTGTGCTCAGCAATCTCATTTCAATCTCATTCATTCAATCTCGCCCACATCTCATACTTATCTCTAAGATATTTCTTTAAAACTCATAAAATTAGATAGATGTATCTTGATTCAGGTCATCTTGCTGAGAACTGGGCTCTCACTCCAGGCTCAGCAACTTTTAGCAGGTTCCCTGTCTTACAACATTTTGTTTCTTGACATAAATGGTCCAAGCAGGCCTAATCATAATAATAAAAACTAAGAGAAAGAAAATGTTGTCTGAGATCCAAACATATGAGCTTTATGTCATGAAAAGCTTTTATTCTGGTTCCTATTCTCACTCGTGCACAGATTTATTGAAAAAACCCCTCTGACATTTATTCATTTTCCACTTAGATTATTGTGGTTAAATCAAAAAGAAGTGTCAGGGCTTAGGGAGCTGAAAGCAGCTCCGCTTTTTCCATTGTGAAGGGTCACATGGTTTCCATTTGCTCCATGAAAAACCTCCTGGTTTTGGTTATTTTCACTGTCTGGAATGAGATATAATTCCACTCCTGCTGCCAAATCTCCTGTATCATGTAGGAAACTCCTGCCTTTTGGGCCATCTTTTGGGAGGCCTGTTTCACAAGGAGCTGCTTTTTTAAATTATTATTATTATTTATTGTTTCCACTGGGCTGAGGAGAATCTTCAAATTGTTGGTTGAAGCTCTTCTTCAGACAACAGGAGAGGAAGGGAGGTCCTGGGGATGGGACTGAGCTGGGACAGAGCAGAGTTGTGTTCAGTTCTGAATCACAGAACCAACCAGGTTGGAAAAGCCCTCTGAGATCATCCAGTGCAACCCTTGCTCCAACCCCACTGTGGTTCCCAGCCCATGGCACTGATGCCACATCCAGTGTCACCTCAAACACCTCCAGGGATGGAGAATCCACCCCCTCCCTGGGCAGCACATTCCAAGGGCTGAGCACTCTCTCTGCAAAGAATTCCTTCCTAAAATCCAACCTAAACCTCCCCTGGCACAGCTTGAAACCCTCTTGTCCTACTGCTGGTTCCTGGGAGCAGAGACCAACCCCCACCTGGCTCCCCCCTCCTGTCAGGGAGTTGCAGAGAGGGATGAGGTCTCCCCTGAGCCTCCTCCTCTCCAGGCTGAGCCCCCCCAGCTCCATCAGCCTCTCCCCATGGGAATTGTGCTCCAGTCCCTTCCCCAGCCTCGCTGCTCTTC
>VYXB01006399.1:215000-227945 GCA_013397135.1 Pachyramphus minor | reverse complement strand
TTATTTATGTGCTAAATTTAAATATATAAGTATATTTGCTTCATATATTAGATTAATTTCCTTGAAAATCATCTGAATTCAACTGATGATTTTAGAATTTCTTAACTCCAAAGACCTCCAGAGACCTGATGTCCCCATCAGGTGACACCAATCTCACCTAATTCCCAGGAGCTGTTATAAAACCAGCACCAAAAACAAGAATTCCAAGAGATCATATAAAAAACAACACGAATTTCAGGAAAATACCGTTGAGAAGCAGAGAAATATTTCATTTTATTAGCGTGGAATTGTCACATTTTGACACTGCCAGCAGCACAATATTTACTAAAAGGGAAACATCTTGTTTCAATCAAGGAAAACGTTTTATTTCTGCTTTCTCTGGTTGACACATTAGAGCAGAAAGTTGCTGCCACAGGCACATGGTGCTAAATGTAAAATTAATAACAATGAAATTGCAAAGTTGGAGGGGGAGTTTTGAAAGGATTTATTTCACGGACATTTTTTTTTCCCCCACTTAAAATTTGTTAAAAGCAAAAAACTGGGATTTTATTTCCAAAATCTCTCCTGTCCTTCAAAGTTCACAACTTAACCACAATCTGCAGTAAAAGATTTCACCTTCCTCTTTCACCTCCAAACTCTCCCCCACTTATATTTTCATATCATAACAACAAAAAAACCTGATTTATTGCAACATTTGCTATATTTTAAACTGTTATGCAACATAGAGGGAAAAAAGGTTCTTCTAAAAAATTAGTTACAAAAAAGAACAAGGTTACTTGAAAACTCCTTTATTTTTTTTTGTTTTCTTACTATCAAAAGATATTTAATATATTATATTCAAGAATTATTATTTAATAATGTAATAGTCAACAATTATTTAATTAATTATTAAATTTAGGAGTTAAATTGCCTTTTCAATGCAAAACTGGACAGTGAACACCTTAGTAAAGAGCAGGTGTAAATCAGATTATTTGATTCAATTTTTAGGACAGCTTTTATAGTCACTATAAATTTTTGTGGTTGTTGTTTTGAACATTGTTTTGTTCTGGAGACAAATGAATCTCTTGGGGCAAGTGGTGGGGTTGGAAATCACGAGCTTTCCCCCTTAACTGAGCAATTTGGGTGGTTTTGGGTGTATTTAAGGAGGGGAGGATGTCGAGGGTCCCACTCAGCTTCTCTCTCAGATGGTGATGCTGCATCAGGTGGGAGATGGGACTTTTCTCTAGACCTTTGAAGACACATGGAGTTTGTTGGACGGGGCTTGGAGCAACCTGGGCTGGTGGAAGGTGTCCCTGCCCATGGCAGGGGGTGGAACTGGATGGGCTTTAAGGTCCCTTCCAACCCAAACCGTTCCGTGATTCCATGATTTGATCATCTCCCCTGCTGGACAACACCCAGGACAGCGTTGGCCCTCAGCTCCAGTGGGCATCTCCCCTGGGAATTTAATAGCACTGGGATTTAGTTGTGATACTGATAAACTCCCCAAATGTTCCCTGGCGTGATTTTGGCCCTCAGAACTTGGGAGGATCCCAGAACATCCTGTTCGGTTCAGGATTAAAACTCAAAGCCAAATAGTATTTTTAACATAGAAAAAAGTTCCAGCCACTCAGATCTGGAGATTAAAAACTGTGACAATTCATCATAATCATGGAATCATGGAAGGGATCTTAAAGATCATCCAGTTCCACCCCCTGCCATGGGCAGGGACACCTTCCACCAGCCCAGGTTGCTCCAACCTGGCCTTGGACACTTCCAGCGATCCAGGCGCAGCCACAGCTTCTCTGGGCAACCTGTGCCAGGGCCTCCCTACCCTCCCAGCCAAGAATTCCTGCCCAATATCTCATCCAAGCCTGCCCTCCTTCAGTTTAAGGCCATTCCCCCTTGTCCTGTCACTCCATGTCCCGCTATTTTCCCAGCATGGATGTAACTTGTCCACAAAAACCTCTGGCCCTGATTTTTCCGGAGTCAGAAGATCTTCACATGTAACCTCTGATCACACAAAACACTGGTTTGGAGCTCAACCCTGGGAACTGCGACCTCAGGAAAGCATTTAAGGTTTCCAAATGGATAAAAACCCTACCAAGCAAAGATTTTCCATTAAAAAAGAGCCAGGTAGGTCAGGAAGATCGGCAGAATTCCAACTGATGGGATTCATGGAAATGTGAGAAGCCCACAGGCACACTGTGGATTTGAACTGAGTTTATTTGTCCTCAAATTCCTTCACTGCCCTTCACCTACTTCTCTCTATTTACCAAAACCCCCTCAGTCACCTGGAAAATTTAAGAATTGTTTGTTTTCTCTAAAATCTTTCAAGTCAAACCCCAGATTTTGACATAAGAGTTTTTCCTCAGGATTTCTCAGTCAGCTCCTGCGCAAGATACCATCTCCTACCACGTGTAATCCACACTCAGCAACAAGTTTTTCACAGAGCTTTAGACTTGTTTACACGTGTTCCTGCCTTCACTTGTTTACATGTTCTCTCTTTATTCCCAATCAGAGGCAGAAATTTCGTAACACCAGGAGCTCCAACAATTACTGGAAGTCAGATTTCCACTCTATCTCCATTTTTCCTGATGAAGATTGACTGAGAACTTGGAAAGAGAAAGATTTTGGGGTTTGTTTTTGTTTGGGGATTTTTTTTTTCCCTCTAGTCTGGATCTCAGTTTTACTCAAACAACAGGAAAAACCACTCAGGAAATACTTTGCAATTCCCAGCAAAAAAAATAAAGGAAACTAATATGTTTCTTTAAAACTCTTTCTGGGGTTTAAATAGTGATGAAAGGAAACTAAAACATTTCTTTAAAACTCCTTCTGGGGTTTAAGTATCGATGAAGGTAATCTCTGGTCTTTTATAACGGGGAAAACAAAAAAAAAACAAATAGAAGTTTTGCCCCTTCAACATTCTCATCTGCATTTGTAGGAGTTCTCCTAGAAGAAAATTTCAAGGTGGTGTGAATCAGAACAGTAACATCTTTATTTTGATGAAATCCACCTGAGGGAATCTGAATCTCTTCTTTTCAGCATTGCAACCCTGTCCTGACACTTTGCTCCTTCATTCCATTCTATCCCCATATATTACATATAATCTGGAGCAATGGGTGTTAATAAATTCAGTTTAATTCGAAATATTTTATCAATATTATTTGCTCTGCTGCCAGTGAGCAACACCCAGCAGCACCTCCTTCCTCGAGGGATTTTTATTCTTATTCTTATTTTAATTCTGTTTTTTCTCTGTGGCACCACTGATAGAAACCATCCCCACAGTCTTTTTCCATAACAGAGGAATGAGAGCTCCTGGAAGCCACAGCTCCCAGATTCTTCCCCACAGCCTGGATCAGAAGGAGCTGGAAGGGCAGGTCTTATGAACTGGTGATGAGTGTTCCCTGGCAGCCATCCCTGTGAGATTCCAGGGGCTGTGGCTTCCAATGGATATCAGGCACATACACACAGAGATATTTGCTGCCTCCCACATGTCCCCACACGTGTGCAGTTAAGCAGGAACATGTTCCCACTCTGCAGCGATTGTCCAGATCCATCTGTGTCCCAACACACCTTTCAGACCACAAATAATCCTAATTCAACTCTGACAATCTCTTTTCCCCATCCCTCTTCCCTCTGGGAAGCAACACAGATATGTGTTGGTAAAGGGATGTTTGAGAGACATCAAAGGTCAGAACAATTCGAGTTCCTGAACACAGGAAAGAGAATTACAGGATCAGAATCATTCAGGTTGGAAAAGATCCCCAAGATCAATCATCAAGACCAACCTTTGACCAAGTACCACCACGTCAACAAAACTAATTGAAGAAGGGCCACATTTATTCATTTTTTAAACACTTCCAGGGATGGTGATGACTTCACCACTCTTCCAGTGAAGAAATTTTTCCTGATATTAAACCTGAATATCCTTTGGTGTCAACTGAGGCTGTTCCTTCTCCTCCTGTCCCTTGTTCCCTGGGAGCAGAGCCTGAATCCCCCCCAGCTCCCCCCTCCTGTCAGGGAGTTGCAGAGCCAGAAGGTCCCCCCTGAGCCTCCTTTTCTCCAGGCTGAGCCCCCCCAGCTCCCTCAGCTGCTCCTGCTGCTCCAGTCCCTTCCCAGCTCCCTTCCCTTCCCTGCACATGCTCCAGCCCCTCAGTGCCTTTCTTGTCATGAGGGTCCCCAAACCGCCCCCAGGATTCAAGGTGCAGCTTCAGCAGTGCCCAGCACAGGGTTCATGGTAAAGGCTTCAGATTCCTGACACAATAAGCACTGCACAGGCCTTTTCCCAAAGTGTTTGAATGGAACTTGGGCTGGGCACAGATTCCTGCCTCAGGAATACACGTTCAGCAGCTCTTAATGTCTGCAGAGGATGAGGCACCTCATGGCAGGTGGTTTTTCCACTGGCAAGTTTCTGTAACTTCAGGAAGTCACTGAATACCTCAGGTTCCAATTCTTTGGCTGCATAGTGAGATTGGAGGTTTTCCTTTTCCCAGTGTGAGGTCAGGTCTCCCCAGCAAGGGCTGACTTCTGCAGGGTGTGTAACACACCGGGGTCAAAGCCTTGCTGAGACAACTGCTGCCCCTAAAATACAAAAAATATCCACATTCACAGTGCTGACATCAGTGGAGATGATGGAGCTCACTGGGAGCTCCAAAAAGAGCTCAAACACCATTAAAATTTGGAGCAGTTTCTCAAAACCCCCAGCACCCAATTTGGAGTAAAGATTCCCAACAACTGCAGCACCTGGAAGTGTCCATCACACTCCTCACAGGTTGTCTCCTGGTGCTGGTTCAAATGGTTCCTGCACTGGGACTTCCACAGTCCTGACCCTCAGCTACAATTACTCCAAGATTTCCAAACATCAGCCAAGGAATTTCCTCACACACAACCACATTCCCGGGCTTCCACCTGCCCTTTGGCTCCAGCACCAGGATAATGCTCTTTTCTTCCATCAGGTTATCTCAGCTGCCTGATAACAAGCAGAATTATCTCAGCTTGTCCAGCAGCCAAACTCCCTGCTCTCTTTGTGGTGACAGATAAATGATAACTGATATTTAAAATTATCATTAATATTTAACAACTAACAGCTTCCCAAAAGTGAAAGTGAAAGATGAGTTCCTTGGAGCAGAGGCATCCAAGAGGGAGCACATTTTAAGGCATAAAATGCAGCTCAGTTGCAGATGTTTACTTGCCAGTCATCCAGGGATCACCTGTGCTGGGATAGTGGGAGTTTTATGTTGTTAACATCCCTGGAGCTCCTCAAAAACAGAATTAATATTGGGTTTCTCCACCATCTTTCAAGGAGGGTGGAGTGAGGTGGGATCAGTCTCTTCTCCCAGGTAATGAGTCACAGCATGAGAGGAAAAGGTCTCAAGTTGCTCCAGGGGAGGTTTAGTTTAGATATCAGGAAATATTTCTTCATGGAAAGGGTTGTGAGGCATTGGAACAGGCTGCCCATGGAAGTGGTGGAGTCCCCATCCCTGGAAGTGTTCAAAAACCACGTGGATGTGGCACTTGAGGACGTGGTTCCTGGTGAGCGTGGTGCTGGCGTTGGGGGAACGGTTGGACCTGATGATTCCAGAGGGCTTTTCCAGCCTTAACGATCCCGTGATTCAGGTGTGTTCCCAGGTCTTCTTATCTGCCAAGCCATCGTGTTTCTTCCCTGTTTGTTCTTCCCAGAGTTCCGATGCATCAGCTCACTCCCACAGGTTTATAACCCCAATAAACACCAGCCTTCCCTCACTTCCCAGAACACCAAATAACTGTTTCCCGTTATTCCGACCTTTACCAAGCAGTGATGACACAGCAGCTGTGCCCACCATTCCCACCAGCTCCTGCTCCACCACGACTCACTCTTGCTCCAGCAGCTCAGTTTTCACGATTTCCCCGTCCAAACATCACCCCCTTGCACCAGGGATAAATAAATTCTCTCTTTGCTTTCTGGGAACGTCTCCTCGAATGTTTGTGGGCCGTTACCAGGCTCCCCTGCTCTGCTTTCAGAGCCAAGCCATTCATCTCTGCACATGACTCACAGCCCGTTTCCCTCAGCCCATAAATCATGAAGTTGGGTTTCCCCCAACGTGCCTGAGAGTCATAGAATCATGGAACATGCCGAGTTGGAAGGGGCTCATCAGGATTATTGAGCCTTCTCTGGCTCATCCGGATCTTTGTGCTAATGGAGTGTCCAGGAGTGAGTGCAGCATCCCAGGTGTGCTCTCCCAGACCCAGCAGGGAATGAAGTTCACCTTTCTGCTCCCTGACATCATTGCCCTGGTTCTCCAGCCCACCCTCAGTGATGGTTCAACTTCTGCAGTGCCCTGAAATGCCACAGCTCCTTTTGCTGTCCATGATTTATCTCTCCATGATGTCCATGCTCTGATATCTTTGCTGGCACAGCTGCTTCCACCTGCCCTTGAGGAGGTTGGTTTCAGAGTGTTTCCATGCCCAAAGGAGAGGTTTAAGCTGCCTTTCCCAGCTCTACTTTCATGTGGTTTCTCCCCATTGTGTCCAGCTTGTCTTCACTGCTCTGTGACCCTGGGATTAACTCAGGTGGTTGGAGAACAGTGCTCATAACACCAGATTTGTGGGTTTGATCCCCATATGGACCCTTCACTTAAGAGCTGGACTGTTGTGATCCTTGTGGGTCCTTTCCAACTCAGAATATTCTGCTTCATCCCTCACCCTCACTGGTTTTTGCTAATCCTACTGGCTCCCTCCCCTGCTGGTGACAATACCTCCCCAGACCACAGAGGGTGGTGATACCACCACACTCCTTCTTTGCAGCCAGCTGGGGGGAAGCAGAGGAGACCCCAGGCAAAGATTTTACCACGCTTATTCCCAAATCTGCTCCAGTTATTCTCTCCCAACATGGATTATGGCAGTAAGTTCTCCCTCAAGCGCTGGTGAACCTGCCTGGAGCAGGGGATTTAAACAGCATCAGGATCCCACCTCAGAGCTGCACTCACCCCACTCAATTAGAATCACAAATTCCTAGAAGAATTTGGAAGGGACCTTAAAGATCATCTCCTTCCAACAGACCCCACCACAGGCAGGGACAATCCCACAGCTAAATTTTAGCAAGCCACTGTCTGTGTCCCTGCAGGGAGATCACACTGAGTTCTGCCCTGGTTTCCTTTATCTGCTCATTCCAGCTGAGGAGGTCCCAGCACTGAAACCTCCCCCACACATTCCCTCTGTGGTGTGATGACCATTCCAGTGGATCATGCACGAGGGTGAGGACAGCCAGAGGCCTGGGAAAGGGGACAGAACAAAACCAGGAAGGGAACAAACCCTCAGCAGGTTTTCCCCTCCTTAATATAATCACCCAATAAAATGTTCCACCCATCTTCAAACTTGCAGACCACCTCCTTCCACCCTCCTTGAAAGATGGTGGAGAAAGCCAATATCTCTCAACAGTCTCTCCCTTTTTGTTTTACCTCCCTTCAGGGTTTTTTTTCCCTTCCACCCCATGAATTTTGCAGGAGATACCAGAACCTTCAGAGGCATCTGAGCCTCTGAGGAGCATTAAACCTCCTGTAATCACTTCTCACAGGTCGCATGATATAAATCAGCTGATGGTTTGCTGCCCTTCCCCTCAGCCATCTTCCTCTGAACCAGGATTTTATTTGTCTTTAGCAGGAGTGTTTATGGGAGATAATCCTATTCCAGGCCCTTCCTGCAGCCATGTGTTCTTCATTTGGAAGGTATCACATAGAAACGTTGCTTCTCGTGGCGTTTCCAAATAAAAACCTCATGGTCCTGACTCTGAAACGCTGCATAAAGTTCTACCCTGGTGGAATTTCAGGGGGAAGAATTGATTTTTTTTATTTTTTTTCCCCCTCTACATTCTTATTAATAAAATAAAATAATTAAAAAAAAAAAAGCTGGAGCAAAAAAATTTTTTTTGGCCCCCGAACAAAACGCTGCTCTGGATTTTATTACCTGAACCCCCGAAGGAAAATCATCCCCCAGTTGCCTCCACCTGCTCATAATGGATCAAATCTGGGTTGATTTGCAGTTTAGGTCAGAGCTTCATTTCACTTTCCCCCTTTCCTTTCCAGATGACACTGCTGAGTTGGTTATAGATAAGATCAAAAATAAGTGGGAAATCAAACTCAGTGGTATTTTCATCCCAAGTGGAACCACATGGAATAAACCATCCAAACATCCAATCCCCTTCTCAGCCAACAGGAACAGAAGAGACTCAAAGCAGAGGAAAAGTGAGTTTCTTGACGTTGTACATCACAATATCCTTGTTCTTCTGATGGAAAACAAAACAATTCCAAGCATCTGAAATAAAATATCTCCTCAAGTTAATAAAAAGCATTAAATAATTAAGTGCTGCAGCAAGAAAACACCTCATTCTACCTTTTCAACTCATTTTGTGGCACTGGTGTATTTTCTTCTCCTTCACTTATGAATATTCTTGATTTGCAGGTAATTTAATTTATCTGGTTGATAATAAGGGATTATTTAAGACTCTTTAGCTCATTTTTCTATCTAATTTTTCCTTTTGAGTTCATTCTTCTCTCTAAACTTTCTTCTTCTAAGCTTTGCAACATTTCTCCATCATCCCAGATGTGGAAATGCTGTGTGAAGACAACTCCAGTAGCCAATATGTTCCAAATACGTAAATATTCTATGAAAAGAACTCAAATGGCCAATATTTACTTACACACAAAAACCCCCAACTTAAGAATAAGGAGATTTCATTCTATCCTATATTTTTTTGCATTATTTGTTTTTCTCTCGAAAAAAAATCATTGAAAATTTAAAAATCCTTTTCTTACCAGTTTTTTTGTGGACCTGGGTGTTCAACTAAATATCTTTTTGAAATAAGATGATTATTAGAAAATATATTTAATTAAATACAGTTCTCTGACCTGTGAGCACCAAAATCCCAAAGAAAGATTTGGGATGAGTCCTGCTCTGTTGTCACAAATTTCTGTGTGAGTGGGAAAACCTCAAATAATTGAAAACACAAAGATTCAGGTGAGTGAAAAAAAGTTGTTTCTCACAGACAAAATTTTCATTTTCTCCCAGAAATCTGGGTGGTTTTTATAAGATTTTGCATCAATTTGAATTTTTCTGGCTGTCGTTGGCATCCAGCACTCTGACACATCCTCTTGCCCAGGAATTTCTCCATGAGATTCCTCTGGGAATCTTGGGCACTGCTAAGGAATCAAACACCCCCAGGACACAAATCATGGAATCCCAGGATGGTTTGGGTTGGAAGGGACATTAAAGATCATCTTATTCCAATCCCCTGTCACAGGTCAAAGTTTGCTGAGAATGAAAAAATTGATCTGTAAATCAAAATTTTCTTTTCAGATTAAGAGAAATTAGGTGGGTATTGTCTGTCCTCTGTCGTGAAACCTGAGCTTTTTGTCCATAATTACATAAAAAATGCAAAATATTTGATTAAATCATAATCATAAAGCATTTGGCTAAATCGTGATCTAAAATTAGGAACTCAGATAAGTCCAGCGAGTGAAATTTAAAAGAGCAAAGAAGAGTACAAAAAAGAGGAAAAAGAATAATTTTTTTTTTAAAAAAAGAGAAAAAATAATACAAAACTCATTCATGGTACAGTCACCACAGATTTCTTCTCTGTGAGGTTTTTTTTTTTCTATTTAGCATCATATTTAATACATAATACAGAATTTTAATGCATGAAGACCTTTAAACACCCAGGGAAAATCTCTGATGGAAAAGCAGCCTCTTGGAGTCACTGGCTGGGGAATTCCTGGTTTGGAGACTGAAGTGGAACCGAGCACGGGGCAAATAAAAAGCTTGGGAAGTTCAGGCCTTTGCTCTTTAGGATGAACTGAGCCCTTCCTCAGTGTTTCCTCTCTGATAATCTCATCCTGCTTTCCTGGTAGGACCTGGGCTTTTTTATTTAGGCCTTTTTTTAACTTGCTCCTCGTTTTTGGGGACACAGGGAGGGAATAAAAACTTCTCAGAACAATTTTTTTGCAACCACAGGGACTTTACCTCGGTTCTGACTTTTATCTCCTTCTCTCTTTGAACCCTGGAGCTTTTCCATCTCTGTAGCAGGGATTGTGGCAGGCTGCAGGGAGGCTTTTTGAGGCTTGTGATGTGTACAGGGCACAGGATGGGTTTTCTCCTGACCCATTTGGGAGTTTGAGGTGGCAGGAGACTGGACTTGGAGGACCTCAAGGAGTCCTGCTCATCCCATGCTCTGAACTTGATTTCTATCCAGAACATCCAAAAGGGAGAATCTGCTCATTCTCTATTTTTGGAACTAAGGTCTATTAACAGTTGCCCTGGAGTCTAAAGTCAGTCCAAAGTGTTTTAGCAGATGCTTTCTGAGGTCTTTGAACTCCTGCAAGCCACGAGGGAAGGAAAAAAAAAAAAAAAAGAAGAGGATTTCTGCATTTTAAGGCCAAGGGCTTTTCGGATTATTCAGAATCATCTCCAATGTAAACCAATTGCATGATTTCCATCCAGTTCCTTCTGTCCTGAGCTCAGCTGCTTGTGTCAAAGATGCCAAGCACTTGGAGATGATGACAGGTGAGGGAAAGAGCTGCAGATGGATAAAACATAGCTGGGAGCATCCGGATGCTGCATCTGAAACGGGACAAGCTGTAATGGAAGTGTGGCATCTGTTCCCTGGCTGCAGAGCCTTGGTGGTCCTTCCAGCAGCTCCCTGGAACACTTGTCTGGCATTTCCAGTCTCAGCCTTGATAACGAGAGTCCTCAGTGGCCTTGGAGAAACATGGAAAGATTTCAGATTTCTGTTGGCCACGGAAGGTTGGGAATCACGGAGTTTGTCCAAGAACCAGCCCTGCACAAGAGCCACATTCCCCAGGGCCCACTGATGACAGCACAGCTGAAGTGGAGCTTGGTCTTTTCCAGCTTTCCTGTGGTCTACCACACAATTTGTCTGTTGTGCTGAGCCTGAGGAAGTTCCCCAGTGGGAGGAGAGGCAGCTTTGGCCTGAGGTACCAAACCTGAGGTCCAAGACGGGCCCGAGATCCAACACAGACCACTCCTGGGGACACCAGGAGAGCTGTGACCCCCCTGCTGATGGGCTCTGGGAACTCTGCCTGTGCTGTGGGACAGCAGCCAGGGCTGAGGGCTGCCTGTCCTTGGGGACATCCCTCCACCCCTCCAGCAGCAGCACAGACAGCGATTCCAGCTCTTCCCACCACTTCTTACCTTTCCCTTCCCTGAGCAGGAGACCCTGGAGGTGACTCCTCATCCTTGTGCTGCTGAGACAAGGGACTGGTTGTTTACAGACTTCTCCTTTGCTCCTGTCCAGTGAAAAACCCAGTGGGTTTGAAACACCTCCTGGAAAACGTGTTCCCCAAGGACAATTCCTGGTTCAGATGAGCACATTCCCACTGCTCCTTGGCAACCCAACTTCCCTGCAGCATAACAGCTGGACAGACCAAGGTGGGGCACAGCAGAAGCTCAGGGGACCTCCCAAAGTCTGGTCAAGGCTGGTGGATATGGTGTTATCAGTGAAACTTGAGGGAGATCCAGTGGCTGGTGCTGAGTCATGGAATTAACACACTTGGATCCTCACAACCCCAACAAAGAGAAATGAACCTCTTGAGCCCAGACTGTCTGACCTATTTCAGGTATTTTAGGAAGGGATGATGATGCCACTGAGTGAGCTCACAACACCTCCACTGACTAGGAAAGGAGAAGCCAACCCTGAAAACGATGTTGCAGCATCTAAAGTTACGTGAAAGGAGCCTCAGGAACCCTGGTCTTCATCTGGAGGACGTCAAATAGTGCATGACCCAAGATTTCCCTCCTTGCATGAGTTCAGTTGCTCCCCTGCTACTGGTAGGGATTTAAACATGGCCACTCAACAAAGCAGGAGCTGTTTGATGAATGAAGCTTTGCAGCAACAGCTCCAGTTTGGGCCATCGTGGCAAATTTAAGGAGAGCTGTTGAAAAGTGAGAAAGTACTTGTGCTGTAAACATGGGAACATACTGGGAATGACATGCCCACTCACTTCTTGGGCTCTTTCCCCTGCCAAAGCAGTAAAAAGGGACCTTAGTGCAAGTGTGAATCCAGCTCTTGGAATGTTTTTCCATTCTCTCGTATTTACGTTAACGAACGCTGACACCACAGCCTCACATTCCCAGCTCAGTACTTCACCAGACTGACCAGCAACAAAACCAAGGAGATGAGACTAAACAGATGATTTGATGAGGGTTTTGTTATTATTATTTTTATTATTATTTTATTCCTCCCGGCTGTGGAAAGAAAAGGAGAGAGAGGGCACACGTCTGATTCCAAGCAGATAACGGCGAAGTTCAGACACGGGTTTAAGGGCAGGAAAAGCTAGAAATTCAAGGAAAATTGTTGTCTGCTCACTAATTTAATAGTATTAGTTGGCAATGTTTTCCACTTGGTAAAATGTTCCTCTGAAAAAGGTCAGCTTGCCTGGAGAAAGTCCTGCTGCCTGACAGCAGATTGCTTTACCTTCAGTTTAACCAGGAATAAAAAGATGCTGGAAAAGCCTCTCTGTTCACAAAGGGTTTTGTTATTTCAGTGCTTTGCACAAGTGCAGCTTGTACACCATGGAAGGTGGGCAGTCAGTGAAAAGCAGCTCATTTTGGTCCATGTTCTGGGTCTGTTGCATTCCCTGTGCCCTCCCCACAGTTCCCTCCCCACAGTTCCATCCCAAAGCCATTGCACCAGAGACAGGAGAGGGCTGGGAATTGCATTTCCATGGGTTTATATATATGTGTGTGTGTGAATGTATCCATGGGCTGAGTGACATGGCAATGTGCACTTCCAGCCCAGGAATCCAACCAGATCCTGGGATACATCAGAAGGAGAGGGGCCAACATGGTGATTCCCACAATCCACTCCAGCTGCAGAGCTGACTCCAGCTCTGGGGTCTCCAAAATCAGAAGGACCTGGAGCTGCTGGAGCAGGTCCAGAGGAGGCCCTGGAGATGCTCCCAGGGCTGGAGCCCCTCT
>VYXB01006399.1:203327-214938 GCA_013397135.1 Pachyramphus minor | reverse complement strand
GTTCCCTCCCAACCCAAATCATTCTGGGATTCTGTTAAGACCAAGCCAACTCTCCATATCTGTGTTGTAGATGCCCAAAATCCAGGATGTCCCACAGGTTCCTTCTAACACTGGATGCTCTGTGAGAGCTGGACACAACATGCTGCCCTCCCACTTCCTCATGGTGATGATTTCAAGCATCCATGTGAGGTGGACACTCAATAACACCACGGAAAGAAGAAGATATCAGAGATATTCAGTGTAAATTGGCTGTTTAGGGGAGCAACCACAACATTTACAGTTAGAAATTTAAAAGAAAAAATAAAGAACTAAAAGATTGCTTCCTTTCCCTAAATAGCTACAAGCTTGGTCTGCCCAAAGTTAACTAAGTAAAGCTAAATCTGAACTAACTCTTGCAGGCTTCCTCTACACTCAACACAGAGGAACTTGCTCTGATGAACCATAAGGTCAATGACCGTGTTTTAAAAGCCAAGAGCTGCTGCTCTGGGGTTTCTTATGCTCTGAGTGCAACCCCTTAAGAAATACAACCCCAGGACTGGATTTAATTCCTTTTTGATGCTCAGGGTTTTATATGGAAGCCCTTTTCCACCTCAGGATATCAAAGTGTTTCAGTAGTATTTACTGCTGAGGTGACTCACCAGCTGTCACGGTTTCCAGTGCAGATGCAACCAGAAAAGCTGCCATAAAGCTGGGCCCAAGGACGTGGCCCAGGCTCACAAACTGTCTTAGGTGCAGAAGTGAGAACAGAATCCTGACACCCTTCATGCCACCTGAACCTCACAGGCTTTTCCCTTCCCATACATCATCCTGGTGCCCCGAGGAAGGAGATTAATCACTTTGCATCTCATTTTTCCACCGGGGGTGACTCAAGCAGAGATGACTGAAGTGACTTGGACACATCCTCAGGACAGTGCCAAGAGGAGAAAGCGGCTTTCACCGGGCTGAGAGGCAGCAGTGAGACACCAGCTTGTGCAAACCAGAGATTCCCTGAGGTCCAGGAGACATCAGAAAGTTTTCTGCTGTCGGAGAAAGTGGGAAAGGTCAGAAACAGTTTATTTACTGGGGGAAAATTTTCCATCAGACATTCCCTCTGTCCCACTCCTTAATAAATATCTACCACTGATTATCCTGATGAATCATTGATCCGCTGAGTGCTAAAAATCACAGATTCTGATTTTATAGCACAATTATCTCACTCCTGACCCTGCAGTAACCTTTCACTGTTTCACAAGGGATAATTATCCCCTCCCCTGTCCCTGAGGGACTAAAGACCTTGTCACCTCCTCCTTGCTAATACATCCTCTCTGACACATCCTCATCCACTTGCAAGGAATTAACATCCTGAAGTTCACTCAGAGCAATTGTCCCCCACGTGTTCCCAGCTTGGTTCTGCTCTCAGACCCACGGGAGGGTTTCTCTGCCTCGGAGCTTTCTTTCCCTCCTACCTCTGTCATGGACTTAATAAAGGATTATTGAGAGGCTTTATCCCTGCAGGTCTTGCCTTGCTAAATTGAGGAATTCTCACCTGAGGAGGGATGGATTTTAAGCCCTGCCTAAACCTGCAGCAGCTACCTGTTGAGGGAAGTAAATGGTTTCACTCTGGAGCAGAGTGAGCAGCTCTTACAAAAACAAGGAACATTTCCCTCTCCCAGTTTCATTGTAAGGTACAAGGAATCCCTGACTTTATTTTTTTTTTTTTGGAGGAAGAGTGGCTGTTCATTGTTTCCAGAGCAAGACACATCTTTGGAGCAGGCCCTGGAATTATCCAGCAAGGTAGAGCAGCGTATATGCAAAGGACATTCCCAAATGTTTCCTGAGGACAACAGTTACTGACAGGATTTCTCTGAGTCATGTCTTCTACATCCAGCAGAACTGTGTAAGACGGGGAATGGCTTTGAGGTCTCCCTCTTGGAAGCAGGGAGGGTCAGGATGCTCGAGAGACGACAACTGGATTTAAAATCATTAAAATCCTTAAATTATACTTTCTAGCTGGGGGCAGGCCCAGAGCAGAGCTGCTCTCCTGCTGCAGGGTGTAGTAAGGCAGCATCTCCTCCGTGCTCTTTCCACCAGTGTGTGCAGCTGGCAGCTGCCCCTGGAATCTGGCCAGGAATGAGATGTCCAGGAACTTCTCTGTCCGGAATGAGGTGTCCAACACTTACGTGGCTGCTTTGCCTGCAGCCAGGAGAGCTGATTCCTGACATCACCACACAAAGAGAACGGAGGTTGGTTCCTGGGGGGGCTGCAAACTGTGTGTGGATTAGTAAATTCCAGCTTCATCTGGTGGGGAAATATCATTCCCTCCAGGGAGTGATTCATTGTTCAGATTAGATGGTAAAATTCTTTAGGGACTTCCAGTGGTGTTTGTTCCACACCAGGACATGAGAGAGGACAAGGGGAAACGGCTTCAAGTTGTGGCAGCGGAGGTTCAGGTTGGATGTCGGGAAAAATCTGTTCACTGAAGGAGTGGTCAAGCTTTGGAACAGGCTCTGGAAGTGCCACAATCCCTGGAAGTGCCCAAAAATGGGTAGATGTGGCATTTTGTGATATATTTAGTGGACAGGGCGGTGTTCGATCAAAGGTTGGGCTTGATGACCTTGGAGGTCTTGTCCAGCTTTAATGTTTCTATGATTCCGTGGCCTTTGGGCCACAAACTCTCCACAGGCATCCAGGAAAACAAAGAGGTGTTTGTTAGGCTGTGTCTCCCTTCTGGATCTGGAGCTTGAAGGGTTTTAGAGTCTCTATTCCCCACCTACAGTCCACAGAGTGGTACAAAGCAGACCAGCAGGGTCACCCTTTTTGGAAACCATGAGCCAGCAGGTCAGCTCTGACCATTTGATCCAGTTTAGCCCTCAACTGGCAGCAAATTCACCCCTTTGCCTCCCCCAGTCAGCACTTTCCTCCAGGGGAAAAATTACGTGTTTTGATGGGTTGAATCATTTGGAGTTCCAGTGGCCTCAAGTTGCACCAGGGGAAGGTTTAGAATGGATACCAAGGAAAATTTATTCCCAAAAAGGGTCATCAAGCACCAGTGGTGGATTCCCCATCGCTGCAGGGATTTGAAAGACATGTGGATGTGGCACTTGGGGACATGGTTTAGTGGTGACCTTGGCAGTGCTGGGGGAACAGTTGGACATGATGGTCTTGGAGGACTTCTCCAGTCTAAATGATCCTATGATTCCCTGATATGAGCCTAAATTTATAATTGCCCCAATTTAAGCTGCTCCATGTCTGATTTCCTACAGGGAACAACAACAGGGATAGGACTGTGCTCCACCTCTCTTGCAGAAGGATCCAAATCCATCTGTGCTGGCACAATGGAGAGACAGGAATCCAGGACTCAAAGGACCACAAAGGGAGCAGGAGAAAAGGAGGTTGCGTGACAAAGGACACCTGGGGGCCAGACCTTGCTCCCAGCACTGCTCTGCACGTCGTGCCACGTCCCTGTGATGCAAAAGGAGCTCAGCAGACATCAAATCCAGCTGTTGGGAATCCGCCCCTTTCCTCTCTCAAAACCTTGTCTGTTCACACACAGAAATTCAATTCAGCCTGAAATTCCTCACGAAGGAAATGAAAAGCAGAAGAGGAGGGAAAATGGCCCATAGGGTGAGGGAGGGAAGGAGAAGAAATAAAGAATGCAAAAAAAAAAAAAAAAAATTAAAATAAAAGGGAAAGCTTAGGGAAATAACAAATTTTGAATCTTTTCCTTCGTGCAGGTTTGGATCTACTGGTAAATTCTTTGCTTCTGTTCTCTGCACTCTTCCGAGGCAACCACAGGTGCTTTTCCCCTTTGCAGGGATCAGACCCACATCAACCAGAGCCAGAGGGAATTCCTGCTTCCTCCATCACTGCTGGGGCTCCCTGCTGGGTCAGGGAGATGCTCTCAGGAGGCAGGAGCTCCAGACACACACGCACTTGGTGCCCTTTCGCTCCGACAGAGCCTTTCCACTGTCCCATGGAAATCCGACCTTCCCGCCAAGAACAATAAGGACACGGACACGGGAATGTCCCAGACAGCTGCAGCACAACAAAACACTGTCTGCACTCAGGGAGAGAACATCTTATTCCTCCTCTAACTTGGGCACTCTCCTCTCCTCACACCATGAAAATGTTCCATCCCAGGAGGAGCTGTGGGATGTTCATGTTGCTCCCTCCAGTAGGTTTGGTGCAGATGCCCTCAAATCCCATGGGAAAAGAAACCTTGGATGGCAACGGGCAGGAGAGTCAGGTTTCATGGGAAGTACAGGATGCAGACAAATATTTATCCAAGCAGGGGGTGCTGAGGGGGAGAGAGGCAGGAGAACATCTCCTGCAATCCCACCTGACACTGGCCTGGTGGTCAAACATCCTTGTAGGACACCCCCATCCAACCTTCCCACTCAATCTGCTGCCCCATCACGTTCACTGAACAATTTGAACTTGTGCAAGACTTGTTCAGAACCAAATTAGGTATTTCTGTGTGAATCCTGATCCCTGGAATGATTTGTTTTGTCTGTTTGGTTAATCCCTCCCTCTCTCCCATCACAGGAGGGAAACTGGTCTCAGGTGGCTTTTGCCATGGGAGAATCTTTTTGTCTGTCATAAGACAGTGAAAAACAGCTGTTAAATCTTCAGAAAAAGGTCAAGGGAGCTGGGATTGAAGTTTCTGTTGGGGGGCACAGCAAAAATGGTGGGACGGGGTGGAATATTCAGTTTTCTGGAGTTATTTAAGTTCCATGTGCAAATATTTGCAGAACTCAAGTTGTCTACAAAATCTGGGGTCCAAGTAACAACCCTGCCAGGAATTGGGTTGACTTGTTGGCCCTGTAACCAATCCCAGGGATACAAGACATGGAACATCTTCTGGTGTCTTGGCATGGTGTTGGACACAGGAGGAGTCCAGTTTCAGTGGGAATCCTCTATGAATTCCCACGGAAAAAAAGAAGAGAAATATTAAATTCCTGGATGTAGAAAGTGTTTCCTGCTGTTCCTTGTGGCTCAGTGTCAGTCAGTTGTATCTGCCCTTGATGATGGAGAAGGAAAGAAAGGAAAGAAAAGAAAGGAAAGAAAGGAAAGAAAAGAAAGAAGAAANAAGAAAGAAAGAAAGAAAGAAAGAAAGAAAGAAAGAAAGAAAGAAAGAAAGAAAGAAAGAAAGAAAGAAAGAAAGAAAGAAAGAAAGAAAGAAAGAAAGAAAGAAAGAAAGAAAGAAAGAAAGAAAGAAAGAAAGAAAGAAAGAAAGAAAGAAAGAAAGAAAGAAAGAAAGAAAGAAAGAAAGAAAGAAAGAAAGAAAGAAAGAAAGAAAGAAAGAAAGAAAGAAAGAAAGAAAGAAAGAAAGAAAGAAAGAAAGAAAGAAAGAAAGAAAGAAAGAAAGAAAGAAAGAAAGAAAGAAAGAAAGAAAGAAAGAAAGAAAGAAAGAAAGAAAGAAAGAAAGAAAGAAAGAAAGAAAGAAAGAAAGAAAGAAAGAAAGAAAGAAAGAAAGAAAGAAAGAAAGAAAGAAAGAAAGAAAGAAAGAAAGAAAGAAAGAAAGAAAGAAAGAAAGAAAGAAAGAAAGAAAGAAAGAAAGAAAGAAAGAAAGAAAGAAAGAAAGAAAGAAAGAAAGAAAGAAAGAAAGAAAGAAAGAAAGAAAGAAAGAAAGAAAGAAAGAAAGAAAGAAAGAAAGAAAGAAAGAAAGAAAGAAAGAAAGAAAGAAAGAAAGAAAGAAAGAAAGAAAGAAAGAAAGAAAGAAAGAAAGAAAGAAAGAAAGAAAGAAACCAATGAGGAGCCCAGGGGAGGATGTGGGTGAGGGAAGGACCTTTTTGGATGGCAATAAATCACCAAATTATCTCAAATTCTGAGGAAACCACAGACACAAAGTTTTTATAGCCACTAATCCATGTTTTTTTCCCTAATGACAAACCTACAAGTGCCATTGATCCTCAAATTTCATTGATCTCCGTGGCTGTAATTTACTGTCTTCAATTTTACAAACCCTTTCACGGATCTCTGGGTCCATAAGTCACAAGTTTTGCTAAAAGCCTTGAAAACTTGAAGACAGAAATGGGTTTGTGCATTGCTTTTCCTGCCATTAATTTTTGATTATAACTAAGAGCTGAGAAACGTTTTTCTTGTTGTTTTTGGGATATAAAAATGGTAGAAAGTCCCTTTGGTTCCTTGTGGCTGTTTGGGGGAAAGGGCATGAAAATAAGGAATCCCCAGTTCTAGCAAAGGTTATTTTGTTTTTGTTTATTATTATTATTACTATTATTACTATTATTTCTTTATATGTTATATACAAATATTTTAATGCTTACTTTTTATTTCTTGTTAATTTTTATTTGTTGTTTTTTCAGAATTCTCCAGTGTTGGTCCCTGGATTTCACTGAACTTTTAAGTTAAATCTTTATTTTCTGTGGAGTTTTCTGCACAAAAATTTATACTGATTTTAAAAATTTCTTCATTTGAGTCAGGAAATGAGAGCTCTCTAATCAAATAAATCTCAATAAAACATCTCTATAAAGCATCTACATGGAAAAATATATTGAACCCTGAGAAAGACAAAATTCTCCAGCCTTCATTTATTCTTTATTTATTTTAATTTATTGCTTTAAGTCAAGTCCTAATCCTGGAATTTTAAACCTGGACTAAAGGATAAAACCACCACAACTTCTCAAGGAAAAAACCAACTCAGTCAATCCCATCTCTGAGAGATGCTTTTTATCAAAATTTGGTGAAGTTACTCCAACCTTGTTTTCACAAATCTACTTGGAGACGTTTTGTTTGAGGGTTGGGTTGGGGTTTTTTTGTTTATTTTTTTTTAGGGAGACTCCTTTGCATCAAAATTTTCTGCCCCGATTATCCCATAACTTTTTTCTTCTGTTTAATTCCCTGACTTTTTCTCCTCACTGGGACAGAAACAGAGAGATTATTCCCTTTCTTCCCTCATGAATACTTCCAGTCTGACACACACACATGCTGCAAATTTGGGAAAGGCCATGAAAAAATGAAGGAATATGATAAAAGAAGGAATTCTGCAGAATTTTTAAAGCTTTCATAACCTGCAGCCATTTTTCCTGCAGATGTTCCACCCCCCTCTGTACAAAATGACTTCACAAATCAGGACAAGGAGCAGCTTTTGTGATGTTTCTTTGGCAAATAAGTTGTGAAACCCCCCCACATTTAACAACAACTGAAATAGGTTATGAATTCATATTGTTTTCAGACAGAGACTCGTTAAAATCAACTTGTAGCACTGAAAAGGAAACTCAATTTTTGGAGAGTTTTAATTCAGACTGTGGAGAAAGTGGGGGCTTTTTTCAAAATCGCTTCGTAATTTTGGCATAATTTCGGGTTTGTGCTTAAAAAGGGATTAATTTATAAATATTCAATTCCAAGCACTTTATTTATGCTGAAGGAAAATATGTAATTTCTCTGAAAGAGAAGAGACCAAGTCTTTGGATTTAATTTCATCCCTTTTTTTTTTCCCCAATCAACAAATTAAAGAGGAGAAACTTGAGAAGGTTTTTTTATTATTATTATTTTTACATCATTCCCATTCCAAAAGCTGTGGATGGATCTTTTCCACAGGAGACAAGCCTGGATGAGGGAAAAATTGCAGTGATCCCTGGTGCTAATTATGGTTGGCATCTTCTCCCTGATGGAAGAGGGAAGAGTGTGTGCACTCCCAGGTATTCGTGTGCCTGTGAGTAATTCAATGAGGAAATTAAATGGGAGAAAAAAAATAAAGAAATTCCTGCTGGAAGGAGGGCTGGGAAAACCCCCAAGTCCTGTATTAAGAGCAACACTCGTGTCTAATGTCTAAGGACATAAATTTTTTTATTATTATAACCAGTCCTCATTAAATCAGTCAACAGGGTTAGAGAACAAGGAAATGAGTGAGACCCTCTCCCGACATTTAAAGCAGAAGCCTGGAAAATTCAACAGCACTGAGGAGTCTGAGGCTCCTTTCCTCCTCCTGCTCCACTGCTGAGTCCCACAGAGGATTCCCAAATTCTGCTCTGGGATGTGAGAGGCAAAGGGCTCATTAGGAGAGATTTCCTAAGGGAAAACAGGAGTGCTGGTAGGGAAAGGAGCAGCTGTTGGTCAGGAATATGTGCTTTAGAAGGGTGCTGTGTTTGTATTTTCCCGGGATTTAGGACTGCCCAGATTCCAGCAGTGCTGCCCCACCAGGTCCAGCTGAGACACAGTCTTAAATCTGGGCTGCCACAGTCCCTAGGACTAAAAAAACAAACCTGGAATTGGGTGAAATTAATGCCTCTCTCAGCTCTGGCTCTTTTCTCCGTATCCTCCATCATCCCATCTTTCTCCTCCTGCCACGAAAAACGGGAGCAGGTCTGTTACATCTGTTTTATTGAGCCACTTTGGCCATTTTGGATCATCTACAAGAAGGTCCTGTTGGCTCAGCTGGGGAGTGACATCTCCCACATGCTCTTCCTGGTCACTGCACATCTCCACAGCTCTTCCTTCACAACTGAATATCCCACAGGATCCCTTCAGCTGCCAGGTCATGGCACAAACTCACCTGGGACAGATGTGGGACAGGAGATATTTTCATGGATCTTGGGTCTTTGTCCATCTTTGGGTGTCAGGAAGGGTATCTGTGCTGTATGTGTGTACCCCATCCTAATGTGTGTCCTATTCATACATTATTTATGGACAATTTTGTCCACATTTGCCTTTTTAGCTGATTTTTGAGTGATTTAGTTGGTTATGAATGGACCTGATAAAAAGAAAGAGCATGAGACTAAACATTCATAGATGCCCAGGATTAGAAAGGCCAATCAAAAAATTATTTTCAAAGAATCACAAAATTCTGATAATGGTTTGGGCTGGAAGGGATCTTAAAAATCATCTCATTCCACCCCCCTGACACAGGCAGGAACCTTCCACTAGACCAGGTTTCACCTTATATTTATTGAGGATTAGGGATTTCTTAGCTTGGGATCACTATCTTGTTCTTCCTCTTCATATTTCACATATTCCCAAACATCCTCAGCTAGTATCCATGTTTTTCCTATTACCATTTCTTCAGTTTTCCCAATTTTTTTTTGCCCTGAACTTATGAAGGATGGGTCCCAGGCAGTGAAGGAACACGGATATCATAGAAGAGGATTCTCTTCACGTGGAATTGCTGTAAAATCTGGGGGTCTGGGAGGCACAATTCTCAGGGGAACTACAGCTCCTCAGCTTAGATTTGGATGAAACCTGCATCCAGTTAATATCTCCTGCATCCAGTTAATATCTCCTGCATCCCTTCCAGCTCAGGGCTCGTGTTCTCCAGTTCCCAAGGGCTGCAAAGCTGCTGATGAAGCAAACGAGGCCTAAAAAGCCAAGGAAGTGAAAACAAACCCTGTGAAACACAAACCCTGCAAAACACAGGGAGAAAACACGGTTTGGCAGGCGGGGAAGGAGGAACAGATGAGGGAGAGGAAGGAAGGGTCTCTTTTCCATCCATCTGCTCTCCCTTTCAATGCACAAATTGACTTGATTTATGGCTCTGTGAGACTCCGACTGCGCAGCGTTGACACCCGAGCAACTATGAGAGGAACGACTTCCACCGGAGACAAACCCAGTTCAGCTTTCTCTGGCACAGCTGAGGAACCATTCCAGGAGCAGAGGAGCTGCTTGGGAGCTGCAGTCACTGAGGGTCAAATCTCAGCTGTGGGGTTGGACACACTTTCGCACCACATCTGCAGATGGCTGCACTGGTTGTTTATCCGCCACGTGTCAGGACATGGGCGTGTGGTGGTTTAGGTGGGCTGGAGGCTCTCAGGGCTCTGGGTACACGATGGAGCTCTAAGGTTTGGTTCAGTTCCCCACACAGAGTCATCCAGTGCTGGTTGAAAGACCTTGGGACATCAGCAACATCTGCACAAGGCTGGGAGATGTGACCGAGGACTTACGGGACACTCGTGTCCCTCTGCAGCACCAGATGGAGGCAGAGAATCCAAGGTCATCTTAGTGTCTGTATTTCATAGAATCCCAGAATATCCTGAGCAGGAAGGGACCCCCAGGGATCATCCAGTCCAACCCCTGCCCAGGACACCCCAACAATCCCACCCTGTCCCTCAGAGCATTGTCCAAACCCTCCTGGAGCTCTGGCAGCCTTGGGGCTGTGCCCAAACCCTGGGGAGCCTGGGCAGTGCCAACCACCCTCTGGGGGAAGAACCTTTTCCTGAGATCCAACCTAAACCTCCCCTAACCAAGTATTTAAGCAACCAAATATCACCCACAGATCTGTGCAGAGGTGCCCCTGTGCACACCTGGGGTTTAAACCATCAAAACCAATGGATTTTGGTCAATACTTCCAGCTCAGACTGGGAAGTGATTTCATTTAACTTCAAGAAATCCTCTGAGCTTGGTCTATTAGATGTTTTTCTCACATGGTCTCACCTCATTTTAGGTGTTTGATTTTTGTTTGAGGTGTCTGATTTCATGAGTCCCACCCATGAAGTAACCTGTAATCCCAGATATTCACTTTGGCCTCAACAGAGGAAATAGGAGTCTAAGAACAGATGAAAAATGCAAACCAAGCTGTTAACAATCAGAAAATAAAATAAAAAATCATCAGAAGGTTAAATTTCCAAAAGATTCATCTTTGACTGTCTCAACATAGGTGAGACATTGGTCACTTTTCTGCTGACAGGGATAATAAAGGTTCACTGAAGCCAATGCAGTGACTTGGAGATGTGAATTCAAGGGCTCAGACTGTCACAAACCTCCTCTGTGTCTCAGGCCACCCCACGTACTCCCAACTTCCACTGGTGTCCTATGTCTGTTCTTTCCTGCAAATACATCACCTGAAACCACCAGTGCATCACATATATTGATACTTACACTCCATGTTACCTTATCTCCCCTGGCCTCTTGTTTTATGCAGATCAAAATCCTCTGGCTGATTTAGGGCACAGGGGTCTCAGTGCCGTCAGAGGCCGAATAACTCTGTCCCACCATCCCCTGAAGATGCCACTCCCACGGGACACTGATAATCCTTTGAAGTGACAGAGAAATCGCTCATCTCTGTGAGTTTAAGGGCTCATGTTTAGGCAAAGTTGGTGCTGAAGAGTCTCCTGGGACGCATCAAGTCAGCTCAAGTTACGACACCTGTCAGAGCAGAGTGGAAGGCTCAGGCAAGGTTTTAAAAAGCAAAGCCTTGCTGGCCAGTCTCGAGGTGCAGGAAGGACTCCCTTCCTTTCCAAACTCCTCAGGGAAGGGTTTAGGTGCAGCTAAATCTCATCTGTGTCAGCAGTTTAAATTTAAAGGAATTATAGAGGTGTGATTAAACCACTTTGTCCCGCAGGTTTTAATGATGGCGAAATGAGAATATTCACATAAAATGAATAATTTATTTGATACAAACAACCAGACAAAAAACCTTAATTGGAATTATTTGCTACACAAAATAAACACTAGAACCATACAAACACTAAAAAAATATCAACTAGTAGAATATAACATGGCATAAAGTAGCACAGGGGGACAAGAGGCCAATGGATCCTGGCCTGGCTGAGGAAGAGTGTGGCAGCAGGAGCAGAGCAGGGATTGTGCCCCTGGACTCAGCACTGGGGAGGCCACCCCTGGAGTGCTGTGTCCAGCTCTGGGCCCTCAGCTCAGCAAGGACATGGAGGGGCTGGAGCAG
>VYXB01006399.1:82665-200613 GCA_013397135.1 Pachyramphus minor | reverse complement strand
TCTTTTTTCTTTTTTCTTTTTTTCTTTTTTATTTTTTCTTTTCTCTTTTTTCTTTTTTCTTTTTTTTTTAAGTTGCAGATACTTTTTCATGGAAATGGAGCTTTGTTTGGTCGTTTACTATGTAAAAATATCATCATTTGAGTTTAATTTCCCTTAGGGAAGAGAAGGCTTGGGGCAGGTACAAAAGTTGGCAATAAAATAGAGCTGTGAATAAAGTGGCTTGTTCACAACATAATTTAGGTTTGATCTTACTGTTTTTTCCCTTTCTCAGGCCCAATTTTTAACTCTTTTGATGCGGATTTTGCTGTTTCAAACCTGGTGTCAGGACCATGTAGAGACAATTTGTCTGTGTTCCTCCAACTGGATATAACTTGTTATCAACACACTGAGACTCTTCCAAGGCAATTCCATGAGCAATATCCAGCCATTTAGGCTCCCAAATCATTCACACTCCATCCAAAAAATATCCCCCTGCTGGCATTGTTTTTATAGGGCAGCAGATTCCTGAATCTCCTGTGTAGAATTCCCACTTGAGAAGGTCAAAGCCCACTCTACCAGGTTTAAATGTCACTTTGTTCTTCCAAAACCCCCATGAGAAGAATCTCCATCCATAAATTCAGTCAGGAGTGGGAGCAGCTCCACTTAATTCCCATCACATCCCATGTCCATCCCTGGCTGATCTCTTGGTTTTATTTCAGTCTTGGCTCTATATCCAGACTCCTGTGTTAGAAGAGTAAAGCCCAGACTAAGGATAATTCCAGGATTATCTGTTTCTCTATGAATATCCATAGGAAGTTTTTTTCTTCCTGTGAATATTCACCCACCTGACTGTAACACCTGAGTTTATCAATTAAACAAAGCTAAATTCATATCCCACTTCTGTAGATCTTGGATGGATCTCCAGTGTTAACAACACAGGTCAGAGCGGGTGTGGGTGAAGCCTTTCTAGGCTCAAGCCCAAGGTTTGCAGAGACTAAGACTAAACAGAGCTTCTGGCTGTGTGAAAGCAAAGTTTCACTTTAAACCAGCTTTATTCCAGTGCCCTTTCTGCTCCTGCTGTGTTTTGATTATTAAGGGAGGGTTAATGAGGGTGAGAGAGATAAGAGTGACTCAAAAGACACTTAAGATAAGAAAGTTCAGAAGATCACGAACATCAAACTGACTGAACACTTGAGTCCAGCTTTACCTCACAGAGGTAAAGTTTGTCAGTGTATTTCCCTTTCAACAAAGCATCATAAAGCAGTAATATTTATGGTTTTATGATGCTTTGGCAAAGAAAAGCAATCATTGCCATAAAATGCTGCAGACAGATAAAGAAAAGAAGCTTCTGGAGGCAATGGCCAAGAGCTTCCAGGTTCTGATCAGGGTTTAAAGCCCAGTTACATTTGTAATTCTCTGCAAACCCCAGGAAAAACCTTCATCAGAGCAAAACACATCCAAAGACTTCAGATGAAGTCACTTGGGATCAAAAGAAGTGACAGCAGGTTGAGGGAGGGGATTCTCCCCTCTATGCTGGTGAGCTGAGTCCAGCTCTGGGGCCTCCAAAATCAGAGGTTGTGGAGCTCTGGAGCAGATCCAGAGGAGACCCTGGAGATGCTCCCAGGGCTGGAGCCCCTCTGCTCTGGAGCCAGGCTGGGAGAGCTGGGGGGGTTCCCCTGGAGAAGAGAAGGATCCAGGGAGACCTGAGAGCCCCTTGCAGGGCCTGAAGGGGCTCCAGGAGAGCTGGAGAGGGACTGGGGACAAGGGATGGAGGGACAGGACACAGGGAATGGCTTCCCAGTGCCAGAGGGCAGGGAGAGATGGGAGATTGGGAAGGAATTTTTGGCTGGGAGGGTGGGGAGACCCTGGCACAAGTTGCCCAGAGAAGCTGTGGCTGCCCCTGGATCCCTGGAAGTGTCCAAGGCCAGGTTGGAGCAACCTGGGATGGTGGAAGGTGTCCCATGGCAGGGGGTAGCACTGGATAATCTTTAAGGTCCTTTTCAACCCAAATCATTCTGGAATTCTGTGGCAAGCAATGACTGGCATTCTGTTTAGAATTTCAGGCTTTGGAATTCCATGTTTCCGGTTCTCTGATGTGCTTTTCAGAAGATGGTTTCACAGGGCTTGGGACCTCTGACCCCTGAAATGTCATTTCAGCAAAGTAACCCTGACACATAAATCAGGGAAAACATCTCCCTTAGATCCTGGAAGTTACCATTAGACCTCAATGAGTGTTTAATTTCTAGGAGCACAGGATTAACACTGGTCTGGAAAACACTTTGTTTGATGTCCCTGGGGAGATTTTTCCAGTTTAATCTAACACCTGAATAAGGCTTTTAGTTAAGATGAGTTAAGATGAGCCAGATCTTCCACTATTTCAGGCTCACCTGCCAAAAGCACAGATCATATCCCATAAAATAAGTGAGAAGGAGAAGAGCAACGATCTGTCAGATTAAAACAGGACAAGGGGAGAATCAACGTTTTATCCTTCACCAGAATTGGGAAAATATTTTAGAGGTGAACACTTGCCCAATGATTCCAGAGCATAATCTGGAATTCCCTGTATTCAGCAAAAGATCCAGATTGGATGTGCTGTTCAACCTGATGGTCATGAGTAGTTCTGGCTGCTACTCCCAAAATTTCCTGGAATCTCAGAGAAGACATGGAATTTTCCATTTTTTTTCCTGAGTTTGTCCTCCCTGGTTGTGAAATCAGGTCAAGAGCTGAGCAGATGTGAAGGTAAAGCTTCCCAAAGGCTGGTGGTGCTTGGACACTCACATGGAGCAACGTTGTGTGTGAGGGATAAACCGGAAAAATTGCAAAATGTGAAACTTGCAAAATGTAAAGTAAAAAAGCAGGAAATTCTAACTGCAGACTAACTATTCTAACTGTAACTAAAAAGGATAAATTCTACTATAAAAGTAGAAAAATACTGTCTTTTAAACATGATATTACAGCTTTTGTGGGACAATTTACACTGTGGGAAATATTTGCTTAGGTCTGTCACCTTGGTCCATGGAATCATGGAATCCCAGAAGGGTTTGGGTTGGAAGGGATGTTAAAGATCATTTATTTCCAACCCTTGTCATGGGCAGTGTCACCTTCTACTAGCCCAGGTTGCTCCAACCTGGCCTTGGACACTCCCAGGGATGGGACAGACACAGTTTCTCTGGGAAGTCCATTCCAGTCCCACCCTCACAGCCAAAAATTCCTTCCCAATGTCCCGTCTAAACCTCCCCTCTTTAAGTTTAAAGCCATTTATTTAAATTCATGAGTCTCCAGCACTCCTGAGTGAGAAAAAGGAGCTCAAAGTTGTGAGATTGGAACCTCATGTTACAGCAGAAATCTGCCTAAATCTGGAGGAAAGAGGTCCACGAATTCTCAGGCACATTCCTCACTTCAAAGAGGTGCCAGACCCGTCACCCCTGCCCTGAAAATGTCCTCCAGCACAGAATTGGGAAATTCCAGAAATGTAAAAGCCATGAGTGGTTTGATACCTACCCAAAAGGAATGCTGATGAGTGCTTAGGTTAGAAATTAATGACATTTCTCAAGAGAAAAAATCCCATCTTGCTGTGACTTCATTCCCACAGGTAGTTTGTGGTGTGGGACATTTCAGAGCCTTTATCCTTCCCTGGGCTTTGGTGAGAGACAGGAAAAAACCCATCAAAGAGCTTCTCAGCCCTAAATTTGCGGCGGGGCAAAAGTTCCCCCTTCATGCCTATCAACGAATCAATTAATTGTGGTTAGAGGTGCAATTTAAATGATAAGCAGAGCAAAGCTCAGGCAGCGTTTTCACCGTTTTTGGTGTTCCACCCTTGGAAACACAAACACAACCACGTCAAGGGTCTTCTCCACTGCCTTTTGTCCATCCTGCTCCCACCTTTCCCACCTGCCTCCAGGGAAAGAGGTGGCGTGGAAGCAAAACCCAAACAGCTGGGAAGTTGCCTGAAAACACCATAAAATCTGTGACATCTTTTGATGGGCCGTGACTGGTTTCTTTTCAAAGAACTCTCTCCGTTCCAGGTCGCTTTATGACTTTCTCTGCGGCTTCTTGTGAGGGAAATTATTGCAGCGATAGGAACTGGGATCAGACAAGTCAGAGCACGTTAAAAAGCACTTTGCCCACTTTTTTTTGAAGCCAATGGCTGGCAACATTCCCAGCTTTTCCTTAGAAAACAGGCAGGAATACTTCGGCACGTTCCCTCTCTGTCCCGGCAGTTCTCATGTCAAAGACGCTCTTCCATATTTCTTTTTTTTTTTTGCTCCTTTTAGGAAAGATTTTTCTTGGAAGTATTTCCAAAGTGTATTTAGAAGCATTTTAGAATATTTAGAAGTATTTTTAGAAGTATTTGTAATTATTTAGAAGTATTTTTCTCCATCAGTTTTAAGGGTTGTCTGATTCAGGTTCTAGACCTCTCCACCTGAATTTGGAGAAGCTGATTCCTACCCAACCAGACAAAAGCCTCGCATTCAATGGGTGAAATTAAGGGAATATCTTGAAATTAAGAGTAATCAAGGTGTGCAGCTCCCAATTCTTTGATGTTTTCCTGAATTTAGAAACCACAAAGAGCACTGGGTCCAAGTTGGCATCTGATATGTGGCCATAAATCAGCCTTTAGTCCCTTGTTCCTACTGAAAATCAGGAGGACTTTGGTTCATGTCACCAATAGACAGTGACAATCTTATGGTTTAGTGCAAGAAATTAAAATAAAAGAAGCTCAAGAGGATTTTTATTCCTTGGTCCCATTTATGACAATTTATAATTAGTGATGAGAAGATGATTTTGAACTAAAGAAGTTGAAAACAAGACTAAAACACCTAAAAAAACCCCCACCAAACACAAACAATAAATATAATAAATCCAATTGATAATTTCAATTTTGAAAATTCTGAAGGACTATGGTTTAAACTTTCTTTTTGAGAGTCAGTTTTCTTCCTCTCTTCCTTTCTACCCCTCGTTCACATCTTGGCTTTGTGAGACTGATGAATTTGACTCACTGAGAAAACCATAAATGGAAGAAATAAGGAATTTCATTAAAATGATCCCATCCCTCTGCAATTTCCATGGTGAGAGTGAATGATGAGTGGATAATGTGATGTCCTTTTAGGAAAAAAAAAAGTCAAGGAGTAAACACTCCAAGGTATTTAAACACCTTTTTAATTCCCATTCGGAGGGAAGCAGTAAATAAATAACACTGTGGGTTTGAGTGGAGAGGTCAGAGTCATATAAGGAGCTGAAAATCAAATCATAAATAATAAATAAAGTATAAATTGGTCACCCAGGTCACCTCAGTGCAGTCAATACATGATCAAAATAGCCCCATTTGGGAGTTATTTCACATCTCCTGCTTAGACACTCCTAATAAATTCTCTTTATAAGACCAGCTCTTGGGCTTTACTTCAAACTCCATCTTTAATTTTGGTATAACTAAGAACAGGATCCAGTTTTCAGGTGAAGATACCTGGGATCAATGAAAAGGATCAGATCTGGACAAAGACAAAGGCTCCAGGGTCATGGAGTCCTAGAATAGTTTGGTTTGGAAGGAATCTTAAAGACCATCCACTTCCAAGCCCCTGCCATGGGCAGGGACACCTTCCACTGTCCCAGGTTGGAAACCTGGAATGGTTTGGGTTGGAAAAGACCTTAAAAATCATCTATTTCCAACTGTTGTCATGGGCAGGAACACTTTCTACCAGCCCAGGCTGCTCCAACCTGGCCTTGGACACTTCCAGGGATCCAGGGGCAGCCACAGCTTCTCTGGGAAGCCCATTCCAGCCCCTTCCCACCCTTTTTACAACATTTCATTGAAAATACTGCGGGGTTTTATCTTACATCTGATCCTGCTTCATGTCACAATTAAAATATAAATTTATAAACAACTTTAAGCATCTCCAGTGTAGATTTTTTTCTTCTGGGGTTCCTCAATATTTGAGTATTTTGGCAGATGATAAATTCCCACGAAATCACAGCAAAACCAGGCAGCAGATCCCCTTATTTTTTTTCTTTGAACTATGAATGGGATCTATATATTTTATATATATATATCTTTAAATTATAGGCTGAATTTCAGCTGTTTCTTGGCTTCCAGATTTTGCTGTGTGTGGCCACTTCCACACTCACAACCTTGATCTGCAACAAGATTTACAAGGTGCAACGGATGCTGTGGAATAAAAGGCCTAAATTACTGCAAATCTCTGAAAAGGTCCCTCCCACAAAGTCATAAAAATGATCCATCTGCCCATGATATTCCTGGGCTTTTTCCATCAGGGAAAGGGGGTTCCCTACTGGAGCTTTTGTTGAGCAATAATTCCTACAAACCTCACTCACGAACGTGAACTGATCAGTGCTGGGAGTTGCTCAACTGGATCATAATTTTCCAGCTTTATTGTCAGTGTTTTAGTTTGGATCACCTGACACGGGGTTATTTGGAAGGAGAGGAAGGAATTTTATCCCAGGGAAAGATAATTCCAAGGATTAAAGCACTTTGGAGAAGACATGGTGACCAGGCATCCCAATTCCTCCTGGAAGACTCAGCACGTTGGGATAAAATCCTCTGGGGATGTTGATCAGATAAATCAGCTTAAAAAAAAATTTAAGTTCCCTTCATGCCAAACCCATCTGGTGGATCCAGAAAAAGAACTGAGTAAGAATAACTCCCAGATGAAAGGAGGATTTTAGGATAATTAATAACAAAGGTAATGTTCTGATTGATAATGTTTTGATTGATAATTCACGCAGCAAAAAGCCAACCCCAATAATCCTTTCCAGTCCGGCATTGAGGCTGAAAGTTCAGACAGGGAGGTCTAAATATAAGCAGTGGGAGGTTATCTTGCCTAAATTCATCAAAAATTTATTATATTCTGGGGGATATTGGCCTATAATTCACCTCTAATCACTAAAAACAGGCTCCTACAAGGCAAGTCAGAATGGGAAAGGAGGGAAGGAAGCGCTGGAAAATAATTCAGGAGAAGAAAAGGCAGGTTTTAGTCTGTCACCTTGCAGCTCCTTCATTCTCATGGAATTTCTTACTTGTCCTTCTTTCTTTTTTTTCCTCCAGAGTTTTAAATCATATCAGTGATCCATCATTTAGTGGCAGGAAGAGCAGGAATCTGTTGGGCCTTACACAGGCAAATTCCTTCCTGAAACAATCTGGACACAGAAAGATGGCCAGGTAAATTAAACCAACATTTTGGAATATGTTTAATCAGCTTAGAATACAAAGCCAAGGGAAGTGGGGGCAAAAAAACCCAAAATAATCTCTAAAACTTATAAATTTCTAGAACTTTTCTCTTGGAAATTGGTGTTTGGATCCAGGATTCTTGTTTCACAGGAACATACTGAATTTACAACCTGGCAGGGGCAGAGCAGAATGGACACATCTTGCTGAAGAGCTCTTGCAATTATAAATATATTTGGGCACTGATATAGTCAAAGGAGAAGAATATTTTAGAACCTCGTGACATGGGGTCAAAAAAATCATTTTAAAGTGTTGTAATTATGGGAAATATTGACCCAGAGAAGAAAATGAATCCTTCAGATTTCTAATGAGTCTAAACCTCCACAGTGACAATATTTATATTTGAGGGAGCTGGTGGAGGGTTTTTCCTCAGTGGAGTTAAGGGCAAAATTCTTCTGATCCTAAAATAAACCTTTCCAATGGATCAGATAAATAACACCCTGAAATTATTCACACTTTTAAATTAAAATTATTTACATTACCCTTACATTTCTATGCTGTTTACAAATGCAGTTTGGGTTGTGCCAGCAGCTTGTACCTGTACTACAGGAATTTAATCTAAAGTCAGATAAATCCTGATTAAATTCCAGATTTGAGCTTTCCCTTAGAAAGGAGGAGCAGCACAATGACCCTTTTCACTCAGTACACACTCATATGGGAAAATTAAAGTGTGCAGTGATGAAATTCAGGAATTTCTGGCTTATTCCAAGGTGTCAATGGATTTATCAGAAAGCTGGGAACATCCATTCCCTTCTTTGCTTCTCTTGCCTGAAGAGTGGGATTGTAGAGACACTTTACTGGGATTGGATACATGGGAGAGGCTTTGATTTGCAGAATATTCTTATGAAATCCCAGAATGGTTCAGGTTGGAAAAGACCTTAAAGATCATCCAATTCCACCCCCTGCCATGGGCAGGGACACCTTCCACCAGCCCAGGTTGCTCCAACCTGCCCTTGGACACTTCCAGGGATCCAGGGACAGCCACAGTTTCTCTGGGCAACCTGTGCCAGGGCCTCCCCATCCTCCCAGCCAGGAATTCCTTCCCAAAATCCCACCTAAATCTCCATTTTCCCAGTGGGAAGCCGTTCCCTCTTGTCCTGTCCGTCCATCCCCTGTCAATAGTCTCTCTCCATCTTTCTTGTATCTCCTTCAGATCCTGGAAGGGACACAAATCTCATCCCAGCTCTCTTAAATAATCCCAAAATGCATAGAATCATATTTCAGAGGCATTCATCTTTACCCAGAACTCATTCACTTGAAATAATTACAAATTGAATATATTCTTTTAAATTTTATAGGCATGAATTAACTCATCTCACAGATCGAGATCAATCCATGGGCAGAGTGTGTTATTATGGTTTCTCTTTTGATTTTTAGGGCCAGAAGGTGTCAGAAGCAGTTGAGGGTCTCAAGAATGACCCAATTTAAAGAACAGCAGAAGAGACTACGTGTGGGTTTTTTCCACCCTTGCTCTGAGTTCGAGCTCTGCTGCGCTCGAGGGTGCGACAACAAAAGTGAACACGGTGAAAAGGGCCCCTAAAATACAAATCCAGGCTGCTGTGACACAACAGATCTAAATGTCACGGATCAGGCATTATGGAAGTCAGGAAAAAAACCAGGATGAGTCAATCCCCAAGGTGGAAGAATCCAACCAGATTAATCAATGGAGGCCGCAAAGACTGGAATACTCGGATTATTCCTATAACATAAAACCAGACAACCAGACGTAAAAAAAAATGCAATAACAGTTCTTGTGACTCAAAGAAAAGGTTAAAAATGAGCCATAAGGAAATTATGACTTTGTCTGGATTGCCAAACCTGGAAATTTTATTGCAAGTCTTAAAATGCTTGGTGTCCAATTTTTTTTAAAAGCTTTATATCTCGGTGGGTCTGTGGAACTTGTGATCTTTCCTGGATAATTCTGTTTAAAAAAAAAAAAAAAGGCAAAGACCAAAATTTGACAAAAGAAATGCCCAAAAGAAGGGTAACCATGTTGCTAAACAAAAATAAATAGAGCCATCCAGCAGGAAATTCTGATAGTTCAAAAATACCCTTTCATGAGTCAATACTAAAATCCAGAGACCACTTGCAGAATGAGAGGTTTTGGTGGTAAAAAATTGTCTTTTGGAACTGGAAAAGGGGAAGTTTTGGTGGTAAAAAATGTCTTTCAGAATTGGAAAATGTTTAATTTTGAGACAACTTTATGTATAAGTGAGACTTACTCTTGTTGGCAACATCACTTGGAGCTGCTCCTGTAGGATTTATTCCCCTGGTGTGTGTCAGCCTCTTAATTTTTCCGTGAGATTGTCCTGAGTGTCTTCCAAACTATGGTGACAGCAGGAATGTGTGTGGCAGGCTGGTGCCATCAGAGCTCTACTTCTGGTAGGAGGCCCCACTCAGATGGATAAAGGGAAGAACAACCCCTCACATCACAGTAGCAGAATTCCAGAATGGTTTGGGTTGGAAGGGACTTTAAAGGTCATCTGGTTCCATCCATGGGCAGGGACACCTTCCACAGACCAGGTTGCTCCAACCTGGCCTTGGACACTTCCAGGGATCCAGGAGCAGCCACAGCTTCTCTGGGCACCCTGTGCCAGGGCCTCCCCACCCTCCCAGCCAAAAATTCCTTCCCAATATCCCATCTCTCCGTGCCCTCTGGCACTGGGAAGCCATTCCCTGTGTCCTGTCCCTCCATCCCTTGTCCCCAGTCCCTCTCCAGCTCTCCTGGAGCCCCTTTAGACCCTGCAAGGGGCTCTCAGGTCTCCCTGGAGCTTCTCTTCTCCAGGGGAACCCCCCCAGCTCTCCCAGTCTGGCTCCAGAGCTCCATCCAGCCCTTGGAGCATCCTCACATGCTCCTCTGGACTTGCTCCAGCAGCTCCAGGTCCTTCTGATTTTGGGGACCCCAGAGCTGGAGGCATCTCTGCAGGTGGGGTCTCACCTGAGCAGGGCAGAGGGGGACAATCACCTCCACAAACAAAGGTGACAGCTCAGAAACACAAAGCAACATCAAAAGGAGCTGAAGCAAAGTTAGGATGAAAAATAAAGGACAACGAGATGTTCCATGGGAATGTGAGGGTGCCTCATTTCAAGGAATACAGGATCATCACTGATCATGTGGAAACAGCTTTTTATCCCGCAGGTAGAGGGGGGAAATTATGCCAAAACTGTGACTCAGAAGACTCCCTGTTTGGACAATCCAGTACCAGACAACGTTCCAGAACCATCCCTGTCTTTGCAGGCAATCCATCTGTTCCAGCATGGATTCAATGTGGGAGTTCCCATTTTTATCCAGCCCAAACCTCACTGGGAACCCTGGGGACGGTTGCAAATGGCAGATCTGAGTCACTCCTTGGCCTTCCCCGTTCTGAGCTCAGACACAAAGGCAGAGTTGCCTTGGGAGAGAGGGAATCTCAGACATTTGGGGATAAAATCCATCCCCGTTATTTTTAGTTCAAGGGCTCTCGGGGTTCAAGGGCTGCGTTAAATCCTTCTGCTTTCAGGATTTCACTGGAAAATGGGGATTGAGAGCTCAGTTGCTCTAGAATTTCTCCAGGATTTCTCTAGTNCTCACTGGGAACCCTGGGGACGGTTGCAAATGGCAGATCTGAGTCACTCCTTGGCCTTCCTCGTTCTGAGCTCAGACACAAAGGTAGAGTTGCTTTGGGAGAGAGGGAATCTCAGATATTTGGGGATAAAATCTATCCCTGTTGTTTTTAGTTCAAGGGCTCTCGGGGTTCAAGGGCTGCGTTAAATCCTTCTGCTTTCAGGATTTCACTGGAAAATGGGGATTGAGAGCTCAGTTGCTCTAGAATTTCACCAGGATTTCTCTAGTCAGGTCTTAATGAGCTGAACTACCTTCCAAAAACCCCTCTGCATGGTTTGTGAAGAACATTTACGGTGCTTGTTCTTATTTCTTGCTTTTCATATTTCTGTAGTGAAAGAAATTCATTGAAGTCCTATTTTTGGAGACCTTCCATGCTCTGTGCCTCTTCTGACAACTTCCTGCAGTGTCCTCAGGTGCATTTTGGGTCCCAAAGGGCTGCAAACATCCATGATTTGACTCGGAATGAGCCTCAATTCCTGTCTGCAAACCACTGAACCCTCAGATTCCTATAGATGAAGCATCTGTTCTAACTTCCATCCTTATCACTGAAGGTTCTATCCCACATTTTCAGGCTGTTTATTTAGTGTTTCAGCCCCCAAGAGCACAAGGCCACCACAAGTCCCGTGTCACAACCACAATTATATTTGCACATTTTGGATGCCACCTGAAAGAACACTGAGATTTTAGGGAAATCTCGTTTGTCATGTCCAAGATCTCAGCAGATCCCACGGAGACACAGCCAGTGGAGTCTGGGGGGATGTTCACCTGGCCAGATAAGTGGGATCTATGCAGGTAGAAGCCTCCACAGCCATTTGAGATGCTCTGGCATAGCTGGGACATCTGAATTGTGCTGCTAAATGTGTCACAGGACCTGCAAGAAACCTGTGCCTGTCCAGAATTCCTGCCAAATCCAAGGGAGTGGGCAACTGGGAGAACTTCTGGATAACTTCTAAAAATGAACTAAGAATTCTTTAGACTTGACATCTGCTTGCAGACACCCACATTTTCTGTCTCAGTCTGCAACCTGAATTCCAGCTCAGGCAGGGATCCCGAGGGTTGAGGATGAGCAGAGGGATGGGACACCTCTCCTGTGAGGAAAGGTTGGGAGATTTGGGGTTGTTCAGGCTGGAAAAGGCTCCAGCACCTTTCAGGACTTAAGAAACTTATAAAAGAGATGGAGAGGAGCTTTTTATAAGTACCTGTAGTGCTGGAACGAGGGGTAATGGTTTTAAACTGAAAGGAAGTTGGTTTAGGTTGGATATTAGGAGAAAATCCTTCCCTGGGAGGGTGGGGAGGCCCTGGCACAGGTTGCCCAGAGAAGCTGTGGCTGCCCCTGGATCCCTGGAAGTGTCCAAGGCCAGGTTGGAAGGGGCTTGGAGCAACCTGGGCTGGTGGAAGATGTCCCTGCCCATGGAGGTTGGAATAAGATGGTCTTTAAGGCTCCTTTCAACCCAAACCATTCCACAATTCTATGATTCCTTCTCACAAACATCCCCATGAGGAGCAACCATCTCCCTCTATCAACACCTGCACACTTTCTTCAAACCCTTTTGGGAATTCCCTGGGAAAATCAGCTTGATCCTTGGGAATAACAATTTGACTTTTCCAGCCTGTTCACCCCTGAGAGCAACACATCACGTGGTGGACATGGACTCACTCTTGAGTCCCGTGGTGGGGACTGTGTGTGTTCACACCAGCAGGAAAGGACTTCAGTGAACCATTGCACATGGGGAATGCACTTTCCAAATAAAACTGTTCTTTCCAGAGCCCTGGAAAGCTGCTTCCCTTCCACAGCCTGACTCCAAACACCCGGGCACAGCTGGTTGGCAAAGCTCAGAGCAAATCTGGCCCAACACAGAGACCTCTGGAAAACCTTGGCAAAGGTTGATGGAATGGATACAGGTGTAATTTGGGGGGCATTGGAAACAGGAACTACTTGAAGGAGGCTCATACATCTTATTTGGGCTTTGCAAAGTCTGCGGGCACCACTTGTGAGAACTTTTTTGGGGGAGATTTATTTGAGTAAAAGCAGTTTGCTCCGTGTCCTCTCCTCACACACAAGCCCAATGTCAGCCTGATTAATATTGTCAGTGGAGGATATGAATTCAGAGAGCAGGTTTTCCTCTTGGCCTGACACGTGGTTGTGGTTCTGCAGGAAGGTTTTGGCTGCCCCTGACAGCACCCAGCTGGCTGTGCTTGGTGATGTTGCTTCCCTTCTTGGTGTGTGGCTCCAAGTGTCAGGCTGGGGTGGAATCAAGGCCTTGGAACACACGCCAAAGACTTATTTTAGCTGGGATGAGATCAGAGAGCTCCCTTTGAAATGCTGGAGGAGCAGGGGATGACTGTGATGTGACACAACATCTCTTTATCAGCTTGGAGGATCCAAACTGTCTTGTGTGGTGCTGGTGTCCCACCGTCACTGGGACACTCTCTGCTCTTTGTAGAACCAGTTTTCCCCAGTTTTTCCCACCTCTCCTCCCAGCACTTTACTGGTTCCTCTCCTCAGCCCTCCCAGTTTCCCCAACCACTGTTGTTCAGAATCACAGAATTGTTAAGGTTGGAAAAGGCCTTTAAGATCATCAAGTCAGACACCACCCACAATGGTCATCATTAAATCGTGTCCCCAAGTGCCACATCCATGTATTTTTTGAACACTTCCAGGGGTGGTGAATCCACCACTTCCCTGGGCAGTTTGTTCCAAACTGGCAGAGAGTAAGTTTAGATTGGACATTTGGAAAAATCTTTACTAAGATGGTGCTGAGGCCCTGGCACAGGTTGCCCAGAGAAGCTGTGGATGCCCCATCCCTGGAAGTGTCCAAGGCCAGGTTGGACGGGGCTTGGAGCAACCTGGGCTGGTGGAAGGTGCCCCCTGCCCATGGGAAAGTGGTTGCAACAAGATCCTTAAGGTCTCTTCCAACCCAAATTCTCAAATTTTTCTTCTTTGATTCTATGATTCTGTGATCTTAAATGTCATTACCTCTCCTGGGCAGCTGAATTGGGAACCTTTCCCATATCCAGGATAGTGCATTTCAGCACTTTAACCTACATTCCTGGGAGAAGGTCCTGGCTCACTCACTGTCACAGAACAGTGATCTGCAACCAGTAATTCACTCTGAGAGAAAAATGAGACTCTTAACCAACGGAATTTTCCATGGACCCATCTCTCTGTACAAATCAAAATACCAAAATCACAGAATAGCACGTCAGGGCTTTCCATCTAATTGGTAGGAACTTACTAAAACATCCTTCAAACTGCCTTTTGGACTGTCAGTCAGTTGTGGAATTGGCTTTGCAGCAAATTCTGTTTGTTCCCCTTTGTGTCATCCCTGGCATCTCAAACATCACTACTCCAAACCCTCTGTGCCTTGGATTCCCACTCTCCTTTCCTCACTAATTTAAGAGTAACCCCATTTTAATCTCTGATCCCCCAAACCACTTAAGAGAGCATTAAACCCTCATCAAGTTCTTCTTGTGTCTGCATACTTTCTTTAACGGGGACAGATTTAGGCACAGCACATAAAGGAAAAGTCATGCTTCAAAATTGGATTTAATTGTTGACTGAGAGAGGAAATTCCTTGGGGTGAAATCTGTCTTTTATTCTGTGAGGACACCACTGTCATTATAAGGTCTGTAACATAAACAGCAAAATATTATCCTTCCATTTCCGAGGCTGGAAAATGCCACTCAGAAAGGATTTCTATCTGTTAACCAGGGATGTACAGCATGTTCTCTGCTGGGTGGTTTGGGGATGGTTTTAAATTTCTCTTGTTAATGTGTCAATTTTTCTCCCAATTCAGTTCTGGGGGCTAATAAATCTCGCTGCTTTAGGGTTTATCCCAAACTCACTGCAGTCCATATTCATCTTATTACATTCCTGCCTTGCATGATCCCAGCTCTCTCTGCAGTTTTAAATACTGTATGGAATTCTTCACATCAGGAATGCACTCCCCAGATGTTTGCTGTCCACTGCAAACAAGTAAATGTGTCCCAGCTCTGCCACACATTGAAATTTGGGGTGAGATTAGTCACTTTTTGCCACCAAATAGCCAATAATACCACGAATGAACAGACAGGTGGTGGCATTGTTGACGTTTTACTTTGGATTTTGACTTTTTGCTTTAGATTTTGGACCTTTCAAGGCTTTGGGGTGGGGGTGGGGGTTGGCATCGTTTTGATCAAAAACACCAAAGTCAGTTTGGTTCCAATTCCCTCCGGGAATGCCCGGATCTCCATATGAGCTGAGCTTGGCTTATTAGTTCATCCCTTTGCACAGTGAGGGCTCAGCCTTTCATCTCAGCTGTTCCACTTCCTCATTAGAGGGGGATTAGTCAAATCTCATCAGCAAATGGAGCTGCATTGCTGGCCCTTGGAAGTGGGAAGCCTTCAGAAGGAAGAATTTTAGGACCTGACTCGGAGTCAGAAGACTTGAGGGGGAACGAAGTTGAGCTGTGCGAAACTTGGCAGAGCAAAAGCTCAGAAGTTGTGCAAAGTTTGGGGCGGGGGGGGTAAGACAAAAGAAAAATTGAAAATTAGAAATTATTTTAAAAAAAGTAAAAAGTGGATGTTGGAATTTCTGGAATCCCTCAGAGCTTCTGTCTTTGGTGAGCTCACAAGAAATGGGGCTGATTGCCTCCAGTTGCACTTCACAGGTCACAGGTATGTTTGTAGAGGAAGGAAATGTCCTTACCAGAGGTCAGAGACTTCCCAGATGTGCCAATGGTTCCTGGGCAAACACATCTGTGTTTGTGCCTCAGCTCCTGTAAAATGGGGGATAATTATTCCTTCCCAATTATTTTGATGGCAAAGTCCTTCAGGCTTTAAGTCCTAACTCAAAATAAGAGTTAGGGCACCATTGAACAGTGAGAAATCTGGGTACTCAGCCATGGCAATGAAAGGTCACTCTTTCAAAGTTAAATAAGAAAATTTGGACTGTGAACCAAAAACATTTCAAATTTTCCTTCATTATCATCATCAAATTTGGCCAGACTTTAACTTGGTGACAATGACTTTATCCAGGTCATCTCTTCCTTTGTGAAGACTGAGAGAAGTTTAATCTTACTCCTAAAACTCTGAGCTTCATTGAAAAAGAAGAAAAGAGGGAAGATCCTTTCTGATAAAGTCAATGCTGTATCAGGAATCACAATTAACTTTCCATTTCTTTTGGAATTTGAAATCAGTACCCAATGAACTAAATGTGATCTGGACTTGTGCTTATCACTTCTCAGCCTCACTACCCAGGAAAAAAAAAAAGAAAAAAAAAAAGAAAAAAGAAAAATAAGAAAGAAAAACAGGGATTAGAAAGAAGTAGTTTTATTATTTTTAGAAAGCCTCATGAGGCTCCTTCAGCTTGGAGAGCTTTCAAATGTTTTTTCTGCAGCTCTTATGCAAAGGGCTGGTGGAGGGTGAGATGCCGGGATTTTTCCCACCTCTTGGCTCGGGATGAGGTAACTCACCTCACTAAGAACAACATCGGCTTCTCTAGGTGGCCTAGACTGCCTCATGCTGAGTTTTATGTCCAAAGAATTAAAAGGGTGAGCCTGAGTCATTCCCCCAAACTGGAATCCGCCCCCGGGGCTGGGGAGAACAAACCCCGGTGTGAGGGAGCAGCGACCACCTCGTGAAACCTCCTGTTTCCTCACTGCTGTTGTGTTTCTGGGCCCACCCTCACCCTCCCTGCAGGGCTCTGTTTTTAAATGAGTCCTTCTCTGATGAAGAGAGAGGCTCCTGTTTGAAGAGAGAGGCTCCTGTTCGCTGCCTCTGGGGGTTCCGCCGACTCATTCACGAGCGTCACTTGCCCCGTGTGGGTGGCCTTGGAGCAGCCAACCACCACCACCATTAGGCAGTGGCCCTCATAATCCTTTATTTTTCCTTCTTTTCCTTCCCTCCCTGCCCCTCTGGGCCTCTTGTGCTGGCCCAAGCCCTCCCAAAACCAGGGTGTCTCTTTGGATGCGTCTCTCGGCACGGAATCCGCCTTCTCTCGTTTCATCCGCATCTCTCTTCTGGCTGCTGTTATAATCCAGCGGGGAGGAATGGGAGAGCCTGTGGCTTGGAATTCTTCATCTCCTTTATCCCACTGCCTGGATACCTCCTGCCAGAGCATCTCATGTCTGTCTTTCACACACAACCCCAGGGGCTGGTGCTCTGCTCAGCCAGAGGAAGGGAGAACAAGAACCGATGTCTCTGGAAGATCTCCTGAGGAAGGAGACACCACACCAAGGTCGTGGCTCACAATAACAGTTTGTCGTCTCTGGCCCAGTTCAGTTTGTGGCAACTGGCTCCTGAAAACCATATTTATTTCTGATTGCAATGGTTGCTGTCTCAAAGTGTGTTTTTGCTGATTAGGAGCTTACCCAGACCCCCCAATCATTTCATTACGGCAGGAGACAAGATGGAGTTGGGACAAAAGGGGAAGGAGAGGGAAAACCAGCAAAGGGCAAGTGGTTTAAAAGGATATAATGATGCAGCTTCTAGTGGGCTGGTGGGAAATTATGCACTTGGCTGTGCACATTCCTCACACCTCAGGAATTTTGTCCAGGAGTTGTTTATCAGCACTCACAAATGAAAAAGATACCATAGAATTAAAGAATGATTTGGATTGGAAGGACCTTAAAGATCATCTCATTCCACCCCCTGCCACGGGCAGGGACACCTTCCACTAGCCCAGGTTGCTCCAACCTGGTCTTGGACACTTCCAGGGAGCCAGGGGCAGCCACAGCTTCTCTGGGCAACCTGTGCCAGGGCCTCCCCACCCTCCCAGCCAAGAATTTCTTCCCAATATCCCATCTAAATCTCCACTTTCCCAGTTTGAAGCCATTCCCTGTGTCCTGTCCCTCCAGGCCCTTGTAAAGTCTCTCTCCATCTTTCCTGTAGCTCCTGCAGGTCCTGGAAGGTCACAATCAGTTCCCCCCGAAGCTTCTCTTCTCCAGGCTGAACATTCCCAGCTCTCCCAGCCTTTCCTCCCAGTGGAGCTGCTCCACCCCTCTGATCACCTTGGTGGCCTCGTGAATGACTCCCATCCTGGGGTTCCTTTTCTGTCCCTCAGCAGAAATCTCCATGCTCTGGTGTTTTTTTAATAATATTTTTTATTTTAATAATATTTTGATAATATATTTTAATTATAGTTAGAAGGTGGGTTATTTAGGAATTCTTAACACTTTGCCTGCATCATCCACCTTTCTCATCTTGTCCTGATCAAAACTGCTCCATAATTCTCCATATTCCATGGCTGCTTAGCAGGTGTCTGGATTTAAGGAATCACAGGGATATCCAATCACCACAGACTGTCCAAAACTCATTTAGAATATTAGGAAAATAATTTTATCAGCTTCAACATGCTAGGAAACTAAGGGTGAATTCCAGGCTGCCAGTTGTCAGGAGGCTCTGGATTTAAAATATAATAAAACCTTTACAACCAAATCCTGGAGCCAAATTTCTCCCATCATTAATTGTTTTCAAGGAAGCAACCAGGAGTCAGGTCTGAGGCACAGATTTATCAAGAAGAGAGATAAAACAGATAAATGCATTAATAAATCCTATTCTTTTATTAGCCCAGGAGTATTGTGGACACAATAGAGAACTTGAAATTGAGAATTTGGAATATTTCATATTCTGAGATGTTGGAGCATCAGAGTAACTAGTAGTCCAGTATAGGGAATAGGTTTATTGAGAAGAGAGATAAAACAGGTAAAACATTAATAAATCCTATTTATTAATCCTATATAAATCCATTTATTAGCCAGGAATACCACAGACACCATGGAGAACTTGGAATTGAGAATTTGGAATATTCTGTATCATCAGACTTTGGGACATCAAAGTAGCCAACTCTTAGGAACAGATTTACTGAGAAGAGGGATAAACTAGATTAATATATCAATAAATCTTGTTCTTTTATTAGCCCAGGAATATAATGGATACAGTTCTGATGAGCAAATCAATTTACTGTGTAATTACACATGTGTAAAACTCCCTGAAAACTGGGCTTTAAGTGCCTTTACCACCATTTTCTTGCTTTGTTGCTCTTTTAATCCCTCCTTAACAATCATTTGCTGATGGTGCCCTCAGAAAGAATGAAATCAAATCAACTTCCAGTAAAGCAGGTGGAGAATTTATCTTTTTTTTCCCCAATGAAAATGCCAGAAATTCAAGTCCCAACGTTTGTTTTCATGTGTTTTGACTCGGATTTTGGAGTTCTGACGGAAGGAGCCCAGACATGGTTCAGATGATCTCCCTCAAGTCCCTCACACCCTTGTTTTTCAGCACCCCAATGAAGTATTGGGCACTGAAGTGTAGCTGAAATCAAAGAAAACTCCCTAAAAAGAAATAAAAATTAATGTGGGTTTTATCTGCCTTAGTCCCTCTGGAGGGAAATCCACCTTCTCCCAAGATATTCATCCGAGATACATGAGAGGAAACACCTCTGACTGCGCTTTTTTTCTCCCCAGTGACTCTGAGAAGATGAGGAGCTCAGAGAAAGGAATGATTCCAAGGCAGATAAAGCTGGATGAGATTAATAAGGTAAAAATGCTTAGAAAAGCTTTGCCAAAGCAAGAACTCAGAGCTCAGGACACCAAAATAACCGGATACTTTTCATGTTAATCTTAATCTATTTATCAGCTTCCCATTAGCAAACTCAGGATAATGTTCTTGTCTCAGAGGGATACTCTGAAGATGATTAACACTGGAAAACCATTCAGGAATGCCAAAAAAAGAAAAAGAAAAGGCCAGGAGTTAAAAACCAGTTCTGTCTTTAGAGCAGCCTTTGAACCACGGGGAGAAAATCCATCCTGGAAGCAACTCCTGCACAATAAACTGAAATTCTCTAAGGAATTGCTGCTGCTCTCTGGGCATGGGAGGTTCCCACTTAAATCTAGGAGGCTACTGTAGCATAAAGCTGCAAGATAAGGAGTGATAAAAGGGAGAAAGGTAAGAGTTCACAAGCTACTTTTATTTCTTCTTATCTTAATTACTCAGACATTCACTTTGTACTGGCGGCCGCTGTTTTTTTATCATGTAGATTTGTCTACGTGTGTTGGGCTGTGTGTGCAATATATGAAATATATTAATACATACAGCTACAGAGAAGCAATAAATGTTCTGGATTCTTTCTGAGTGTTTTTTCTTCTTTCTAGAGAATAAAATCATAAGAGTGATTTTTCCAAAATCAGCGAAAGAAAGGAAAAATATATGTCATGAAATCCGCTGTGGTTGGACATCTCCAAAAGCACAACCTCAAATGCTGTTGGTAAAGGAGGTTTGACGTATCTTAAAGTTCTTAATCACTTCTGAAAGTAGAAAAGGAGGTTTGATACGTCTTAAAGTTCTCCATCGCTTCTGGAAAACACTTATCGTTGTCAGAGTGGAGATTTGGGATTCTCGGTGTCTTGTTGGATATATATTTATTTACTGTTAGTAAGTTCAGGTCCATATATATTATATCTATATTATTTATTTATTATTTTTGTATTTACTAAATAAATATGTATTATATATATATTTTTCTATATATAAGGCCTGGAATTCCAAATTGAATGGGAATAACCCCCTCCCCAAATACTACGAATAAAGACTTAGCAATAAACCAGAGAATTAATAGCAAGTGCACTTATTGCCATGGAAACCCGGCCAAAACAAATATTGGGAGGCTCTGATTCCCAGAATTCACACATGCCAATACAATTATCCCGCTTTACCCGCAGCCCCAGCCATCCTGTACAACGCTGATATTCCTCTCCTTCTTTTCACCCTCAGCTGAGGTAATATTGAGTATTAATAATAGAACTCAGCTAAATTTGGAGCTGGAGGGGCAGGGGGTGGGGGGGAACCTGGGTGGGAACGGGGCGATTTCAGTTTGTTTTGTCCTGTTTCCATGCTCGTCCACGGATTTGTCTCGGATTGCCTGGATGTTGCCATAGTGACCTTTGATAAATCCATGTTATGGATGCTGTGAAATATAAAGCCACATTACAGGGAGGGGGAGTTCAGGGAATCAAGCAGGGGCCTGGGAGCTTCAAAGGCATCCTATTGGGCTGATTTTGTGCTCTCGTCTAAAAAATGCTTTTCTCCTAATTAAAAAACGTGTGTCTCCTACATTGGAAATTCATCCCACTTTGGGGGAGTTTATAAGAGGAAATTCATATTGTCCAAAGCAGTTGGCTGAATGTGATCAGTCTGTATCATTTATATGTATTTAATATTGGTAAAAATCCACCTTTGCCTCACTGTTCCTGTTCTATCCGAGTGTTTCTTAAACCAGGAAAGAAAATGACAGATTCAGATCATTCTTCATATCCAAAGGCAAAGACTTCACTTGTTTACAGGTAGTCTCTTGAAAAGTCAAAGTTTAGTCCAAGATGGAGAGAAATGAGTATCAGGAAAAGGTTCTTCACCAAGAGGGTGGAACAGGGAAGTGGTGGCAACCCCAGTCCTGCCAGATTTCAGGAGGCATTAGGACAATGTTCTCAGGAACATGGTTGGATTCTTGGGGTTGCTCTGTGCAGGGCCAGGAGTTGGACTTGATGATCCTGGTGAGTCCCTTCCAATTCAGGATATTCTGTGAATTTATGTTTCCATGAACCATGAGCAGAAATAGGTACTTTGAGAGGACTTTCTCCACTCTGTGTCTTAGACACCCAATCCAGGATAGGATTCAACAATAAAGTTTTAAATTATAAATTTAAGGCAAGGTAAACCCCAAAGTAAATACATCTATAGCTGTTGTTAACACCAGGAATGAACACCCCACTTTATCCCTAAACACGAGGGGGATCCCTCATTTCACAGTGTGTGGTAAAGGCAGGACCCAAATGCAGCTCTCGAGAAACCTCCAGACCTCTGTTGCAAAGACTTAAAAACCCGTGTTCCTCCTTCCTGGTTTCTTAGGAAAGTCACTGAAGCATCTGAAGAGCTTCTCATTCCACTCTGGAGGACGGTTTATCCCAGCAATCATGAAGCACCACCCAAAAATGGGGTGAATGCTCCACATGTCTCTCCAGCTGACAGCCAGAGCCCTGATGATTAACTGGATTGAGTGCTGAGGGTGGAATTAATCTCCCTTAACCGCAGCCATTGCAAACATAAGCCCCTGCTTTAAGCCAGGTTTCCTGCTTTTGTCAGGGAAAGGTCACTGGGGAGGGCACGTCCTGCCATCTATTTTGGACAATTAGCTAATGATGAATCCCACAGAGGGGTCTGTGACAACAGAGGCAATTTTAGGGGATGATCTCCCTGCCAAAGCCAGCACTGGTATCGTATTCTCCTCCTTAGTTATATTATTTGGGAGGGCTCTTTGCTGTCCTCTGCCTGGCACTGTTTTCTCATCCGAGGGGGATCCAACCACAGTTCCCAGTGTTATGGGATTTTTTTATAGGACTGCCAAAATTAAGGAATCACAAAATTCTTTGGGACTTTTAAAGGTCACCCAGTCCAACCCCTCTGCCATGGACAGGGACATCTTGTGCTGGACCAGGTTGCTCAATGACACATCCTGAACACTTCCAATGATGGGGTATCCACAACTTCTCTGGGAAAACTGCCCCAGTGGTCAATATCTTAAAATAATTCCTCTTCACGCCCAATTTAAACCCACCCTCTCCTGGGTTATAACTTCTGAGCCTTGTCCTGTCACTACAGGCCTTGATAAAAAGTCTCTTCACATCTTTCTTATGATTGACATATAATTTCTTACATATTGAAATATATATCTATATATTCTTATATATTGAAATATATGCTCTTATAATTTCTTATATATTGAAAGGCCATAATAAGGTCTCCCCAGAGCCTTCTCTTACCCATATCATAATCCCATATTAATGACCCCATATACATATGTAGGTGTATATAGGTGACTGTACAATGCTTTCAAAAAATTGCCTCAATTGTGGGACAATTTTAAGCAAATTTCTGGGAATATTTAGACATTCCATTAAGCTCAGAGATAATCAATGAAAACAAGAGGAGAATAGAGGTCACAGAATCTTATAATCATGGAATGGTTCTTTTAGGGTTATTCCTTACTGGGTGCCAGGAAATCAGCTAAAACAAGAGTCATCTTATACACTTCACGTGCAAAATATCCTCACTTGTATCGTGCTTGTCCTCCATCATGAAGAAATTGGGTTGGAGAGGGACTTTGGACAAGGGCCTGGAGAGATAGGACAAGGGGGAATGGCTTCCCACTGCCAGAGGGCAGGGTGAGATGGGATATTGGGAAGGAATTCTTGACTGGGACGGTGGGGATGCCCTGGCACGGGTTGCCCAGAGAAGCTGTGGCTGCCCCTGGATTCCTGGAAGTGTCCAAGTCCAGGTTGGAGCACCCTGGGCTGTTGGAAGGTGGACGGCAGAGGATGGAACTGGATGATCTTTAAGGTCCCTTCCAACCCAAAACATTCCATAATTTTACAGTCTACTTATGCCAGGCTGGGAAAGCAACAACAAAAACCAGCAACAACAACAACAACAAAAATACAACCCTCCAAAAATCCCAAGTTCCTTGAGGCAAAGATAACAAGCAGTTGAGATGAGTAGCAAGGGAAACAGTGGATTTTCCAGTGGGAGAATGATTCAATGGAGATCAAACGCCCTTCCACAAACGAGTCTCCAGCTGCAGCAGCGAAGAGAACCGTGAAACCATCCATGGGTTTCTTTGACCTGCCGTCACCACAGGTGACTGAACTGCTCTTTTTTACGCCTCAGAATCGGTTCTAACAGAAAAGAAAAAAAAAAAAAAAAGGCAAATTATTTGGTGTAGTCGCCAGCAGGACCCTAGGTGGCCCACAAACCACACACACCCCCCCCCCTACACACACAACCCCCCTCACACTCACCCCCACACTCCTGGTGAGCTGTTGTAGGGCCCGGAGCAAAGCCTGGAGGGCACATCTGTCACAGCTCTGCGTGGTACTGCCAGGGATATTGCCCATTACACGATTTGTACATATTTAGGCTTAGCCAACCTAAGCTGATTGCAGGTACTTAAAATTGCTTTTGTGCCATGAACACTTAACGCTAAACCTCTTTTAATTTGCACCGTGCTACTCAGGGAGATCATATCATTCTTCTGGGTAACATAAATTCCCCCATCTGGCAATCCCAGCCTGCTTGGGTATTTCTTTTAATATTAATTAAAAAAAAAAAAAAAAAGAATTTAATAAGGATTTGGGTTTCTTTATTGAGCTTTTATTGTCCAGTCTTGTAATTGAATCACTCTGCTGTGACAGCACGACTGAGGCTGTTATTAGCAAATTCTATAAACAATGGGCTTGATCCCTTTATGAAAAAGCATTGTAGGGGGAATAGTTAATCTGGGCTAAAAAAAAAAAAAAAATGAAGTTCTGGGAGGGGAAAGAGGGGAGAAGGGGGGGGAATACAATTGCAGATTCCAAATATTTAAAACTGTTTCTGCCCTTTGCCATTCCAGCCCCCTCCTCCCTCCACAGCCCTTCTCCCACCACCCAACTGCTCAAATCCCTTTTTGTTCTTTGTGCCCCGAGTCTCTGAGGCAGAACTTGTTTGCAACACGATCAGAGGGAGGAAATTTTGTCTCTGAGAGAGACTGATGGTGCTTCTCTGGGCCACTTTGGGTTTTTCAATGGCAAACCTCCACTCCTGGAGAGCTTTAGACTTCAGACATACACCGAAGACGGGGAGGTAGAGCTCATCAGGCAGTGCTGGCATTTGACCTGGACACCTCCAGTGACATGAGTCATTCTGGGCTCCCTTTGTAGTCAGGACAGTCCTAGGCCAGAATATGGGTGGTATTGGGTGCAATTCACCCCATTTAAAAGTAGAAAATGAGGCAGCTTTATGGATATTCCCTAATCTTTCTGCACTCCAGCATAGTTTGCACTGGCTGCAAAAGCTCCAAGCACCTGCACTTTAGTGCTTGAAGTGAAAATAGACTTGAAGGAAGCAGAGAATAGACTTGAGATGAGCGTAGAATTTCTACTGGCATCAAGTTTTTCAACTGGCACTTTGTCTCCTTGGGCTTCTCTCCTCTTATGTCAAAAAAAAAGGTGGCTGAACGAGCATTCCCATTGGAACAACAGCTCCGTGCTCTGCTGTTCCAGGGCATATTCCAGGTACACAGGGTGTTAGACAAGTCCCTGGCCATAAAGCCGACATTGGAAAGGCTCTGTTTCATTGTCTGAGCTCTTAACTCTGTTTGCAACTTCTCCAGGGCAAAGTCTGTGTCTTATGGTGCGTTTTTCCAGGTCACTCCAGGAGCTGAGCCTTGGCTGTGGTCACGTAGCAGCGCTGCTGTATCCAGACATTAATCACAATAAATAACTGATCAGGGCTGTGATGATAGTGAGGGTAAAGAAATGTTGATCAATCCCTTATCAGAAGGGTTCTAAATGGGAACTTTAACCCAGAGCCTGCAGAAATCAGTGGAATTGTCGTGGAGCTTTTCATGGCATTTGGACCAAGTTTCCAAAGACCTTGTTTGACCAGCACAAAGACCAGTTTTTCACAGGCACTGAAAGGAAGGCTGGTTTAAGAACAGGAGGCCTAAGAGGAGACACCTAATGTTCAAATACGGAAGAAAGGAGAGAATTATGTGACCAAAAGGCATGAAAATCAAAGAGGCAGGAACAGGAAGATCTTGGTGAAGATTCATCAACAGATGAATTTTTTTGTATTCAATAGAAAGACTCCCTTTGAGCAAACCACAGACGCTGGAACAATTACTCAAATTTGGGAAAGATGGAGGACTGGATGAGTGTTAAGAAGCTGGATGAGAGCTGGGGACATAATAAGGGCTCGTAGAAAGAATTAGTTCCACAGGCAGCAAAGCAAAGTCAGATTTGAGGTTTTTATGGAAAAAGTGGATCATCTTCACATTTTTTCTTGATGAATTCCCTGCGATGCATCAAACCAGATGGGCCATTTGAAGGTAAAAGGATCAAGATGTATAGAAAGTCACTGGTAGCTGTGACAGAAGAAAAGGAAAAGGAAGTTATTTATATAAAATATTCATATACAGAATGGCTCGGATTTACCAATTTTAGTTTTACTTGAGTACAGAATAAGGTTTGGGAGGAAATGACATTGAGGAAGGCATAGGATAAGAGATATGGAAGTTGAGGTTGTGCTGGAGATCAAGAAAAATGCCATCAAAATGGGTAGAGTGAGGATTTGGTGATCCAGAATACACACGTGTGTGCAGAGAGCTGGAAAAGTGGATGGGGAAAAATACAGTGAGAGTGAGCACCAAACCTGTGAATAAATTAAATATTTCACCGATAAAAAGAGCTTTTTGATCTGAATTTTACTTGCATTTCAACCAGGTACCGATGACTGAATGGAGAAAATATTGTCATCTCTCCCCGGGATGAATTCTCTGATTTGTAAGTTTTTGAACCAGCAATATATAGGTTTGGACAATATATTTGAACCCACATGCCAGGCATTTTTTCCTGTGTAATGTATAGAAAAAAAATAAAATAAAATAAAAACCAAGCCAATTTTTTTAATGTGATGCAATTTTCAAAGTTGGTCTGGGGGTTTCTATGGTCACAGACCTGTGTTTATAAGTTTGGTCTTCCCCCAGCAGTTAAAGGGGAGCCTGGTGACCAATAGGAAAGCAAGACCTCATTCTCCACATTCCATTAGCTCCATAATTCCACATTAAATGATGGGTTCAGTGCCATATGGTGAAGTCTGATAGGAAGAAGGACAGGGAAAAAAATCAATATGTACACACACATACACGTATACATGTGAAATATATATATATATTTTATTTGCACAATTAACCTGCCTGCTTTCCTTTAGGAAACAACAGATTTTGATGAAGTGAAGCAAAAATTTTGAAACCTTTGCACTGATTCCTCCTGCTGTTAAGCTTTACTTCAGTCTGGATTTGGGGTTGAGATTTTTTTTTTTTTTTTTTTAACTTGAACTCCATGGAGAGCCTCCCTGCAATTCTAATTTTCTGGAGTCAGCCTGGAAACCACAGAGCGGAATTCTTTCCAGGCACTCTGACTTTCAACACGTAACCTAAATAACAATGCTGCTTTTACCTAATGGTCTAAACATCTTAAGCATTAAATGAGGGATAAATTTGCCATGAGGTCAAGAGTTAAAAACTCTGAAATGAAAGAGTATTGAGAGTGTGCATGTGAAAGACGGGGGTAATATGATTTCCATGCATCCATTTTCTTTTCAGGTTACAATTCCAACCAGCAAAAGTGCTCTGGATTTATTGCTGTTCCAAGTTCATCTCAAACCACAAAGTAGAAAGGTCCTGATGTTCATCTGCTCAGCCTTCACCTGGTTCTGAGCATGAAAAGCCAAACTGAGCTTTCTTAGGCAGAATAAGTGTGCTAAAATTTGCCTTTTTAAGTGTCAATATTACAGTAATTTCAGGAGCTCTGATCATGATGCTTTCGCACATTGATAAAAACCCTGTAAAACACAGACTTTTGCTACAGAGAGAGAAAAAAAGACTGAGAAAAATTAGGGAATTTAATTATAAGAAGGTGCAATAAAGGTGCAATAAAGTATCTCTAAAACAATGCAGATCTGTGAATTCTGGTTCAGTGAGAATTTGAACATTGACTTCTCAGTAGGGGTCGAATTAAAAGGTGGTGTCCTGGTTCATTAGAATTTATGATATAAATCAATTATCACTCCCAGGGGTGAGTTTTGCTTTTCCCACGAGTTCTGCTCACACTAAAACTCTCTAGAAAAGGAACCACACCTCAAATGTGTCTGAAATTAAAAGCTTGTCTAAAATTAACACCAGGGCCATGGTTTTTTGGGGGCATTTCAGTCTTGCTCTCAGTTTAAGGTTCTAATCCAGATGTGAAGGGAGAAACTCAACTCTGGACAACCTTTATTCCACCTTCCAGCATTGACTTTGTCCACAGTTGAGCCTTTCCATGTCAATCCTGACCCTACCAACAAGGTGCCAACACACCTTGAGTGTAAATCTCTAACCATGGGGTGTGTTACGATTATCCAAAGTGAATTTAAGGGGTTGGTGATCCTGGCTGGAAACCACCCCGATGTAAGGAATTTCAGCTTGATCTTATTAGGTCTTGGACACGAAGATGGGGCCAGGCTGAGTCAGGAATTGGTTGGAAGGTGGAGCTTCTCCCCAACAGACCCAACCACGACCATGCCGGGAAGTGCTGGTGGGAATCCAGGAGGTGCTGATTTTTCCAGTGCCTGTGTCTGTGTTCCTTTATTTTTCCCCTTGTGAGGAAAACAGGCTGAACACCTCACTGCTGTGGTGTCACANTGAAGATGGGTCAGGCTGAGTCAGGAATTGGCTGAAAGGTGGAGCTTCTCCCCAACAGACCCAACCACGACCATGCCGGGAAGTGCTGGTGGGAATCCAGGAGGTGCTGATTTTTCCAGTGCCTGTGTCTGTGCTCCTTTATTTTTGCCCTCGTGAGGAAAACGGGCTGGACACCTCATTGCTGAGGTGTCACAGCTGGGAAGTCACTCAGTGTGGGTGAAGCCCAGGCAGTTGGTGGGGATAAGGAATGAAGGATCATTTCCACAGAAGGTCAAAGGACCACAGTCCGTGCCCTCATCATTTTACTCCAGCAGTGCTTTGACAATTCCTCTGCCTTCTCCTGCAGTGCCTCGGGTGGTCAAAGGGAATATTTCAATGTTCAGGTGGTCAAAGGGAAGATTTCAATGTTCAGGTGATCAAAAGGAATAATTCAACATCCAGTTTTGGAGCCAATAAAGGACTTGTCTCGGAGAAGCATGTTCTTAATTCCTCATTCACAAGGATGGTTTGAGGCTGTTTCCTTCGTGTTTTCCTCAGTAAAGATTCCAATGCTGAATTGTCACTGAGGTCTGACCAACTCTAAACAGCTGTTTAATAAAGGAATGAGCACTTCAGGAATTCTGCTGGCACTGGGAAGTTCATACCAGTACCACTGCAAGAGTGGCAGTGAGGAGAAACGAGAAAACATTATTTGATGGAGTTAAAAGGTTGAAAAAACATTATTTTAGGGAGCAAAAAGGTTGAAGCTGCTTTGCTTTTACAGGGGAAACAAATCAATGTTTGCTGTTTTTCCAGCATATACATGCTTCAAAACACAAAGGATTTCCTGTGAGCCAAGAAAATGATCTTTTGCCTCAGGTGTTTCACATAAAATAATGAAACAAAAAAAATTAATCCCACTTGGGCACCTCCTACAATATTCTGAATTCATTGTTGCTAAATCTTTCTTTGAGAATATAAAGACTTTTGGGAGGAAACAAACTGGAAAAGCATTTTCAAGCAATTCTAGAAGAAAATGATGGGGAAAGCTCAGTGAAAAACTGTGGGAGCTGCCTGGAGTGGGCAAAGTAATTTAAGCTACAGGGGGGAACTTTAATTAATCACGTGGTTTTAAATACGAAACGCAGCCAAATATATTCATGTAGGAGAAGAGGGATCAGCCAGAAATGATCTGAACTTGAAAGCTTCTCTGCCTGACCTATAAAATCTTGGCTTGGAACATCTCTGTGTTCAAGTGAGAAGGAGACAAGATGTCGACTGTCTAAAGTTCACACATCTCAGGAAAATGACAACCAGAAGATGACTGGGATGAAAATCTGGGATCTCAGCACCACAGAAGAAGATTTCTGGGCATTTCTTTGGAACTGTCCTGAGAGATGCGGAAGGAGGAATCACAGGATATCAACACCAAACACAATTTGTGTCAAGAACATTTCCTGAATGTCACAGGACGTTCTTCGATCCAAACTAGTCATGTAAACTTCCTGGAAAACCACTGGAAAGAAGCACATCTCCAAAGGATGCTTCTTTTTAGTGACATTAGACATCTACTGGAAGTTTAGAATATTCATCTTCTGGACATGTTTGTCTCTCCATGGAATATCCAGGTACCCCAAATAACAAACTTGGCATGAATTTTGATCACGTTTTGCTGGACCAGCTTTCCAAAGAAAAAATGAAATAGAAGAATTGTCATTGCAGGTTTCTGAATAAAGTCATTAAAATACTTTATTTGCAAGACCAGTAACACAGCAGGAAGTTAAAGGAGTTCTGCTCACTTGCCTCTCCCCAAAACCCAACTTTTTTTATTTTCCTGAGAAACACAAAATGAAACAGAATATTTTGTCGACTTGATTGGCTCTACCAGCAAATCTCCAGCCAAAAATACTCATAATCGAGTTTAAAAAAGTTTCAGTCTCTGTTTACTAAAAAGAAACATCAACTTGTTTTGAACTAAATCATCTGTGACAGACACATTTGGGTATGAAACACAAAAAAATGAAATTTATACTGAATACAGAAAGAGGATACAGGGAAAATAGTCAGGGAAAAGTAGCCATTGTATAGGTAAAAGCCATGAAGAATGTCCCAAGGCATTCTTGACCATCAAGATTGGCCAAAATTGAGCCATGGGAGTTCAACTGGCAGCTATTTTACAAGCTGTAGAAGTCCCTGGTTGAGCATCTCCAGCTTGTGCTGATCCTGGAGGTGAAAAAACCAGCCACACTCTGGGACTTTCAGGTGTTACATCCAGGAGTCTGAGAAAACAGGTTCATAGGTCAAGGACTGGAGAAGGGAAGGTGAAAATCTTCCTTTGAGCCCCATCCTTGTTACTGATTTAGGACACTGAAGGAGCAGAATGGAAAAGATTGGAGGCCAAGAGGACTGTGATGGTTCTGTGGGAGGTTCAGGGGATCAGAGGAGAGAAGTCCATGTTATTTACCAGGAGGAGTGGAAGGAGGCCCAGGTGACTTCAGGGAAAAGTCTGGGAGCTGTGTTATTGGAGACAGGGAAGAGGGATGTCAAGGGTGGTGTCAAGTCACTTGGGGACGGTGGAAACTGCAACAGCACCAGGGAAAAATCTAATCTGGGCCATCTGGGAAGGCAATTTTTCATCTTCAGCTTCCCCTTTGCATTGTCACCACTGGACTAGGACATGATCCCATAAATAACCATATGGGGCTGGAGTACCCCGGAGCTTTGGGGATCCCTGACTGGCCAGAACAGTGTAAGTTTAACCTGAATGGCATCAAAGAGCCAGCTGAGGAACATGACCTTTGAATGTGACTTGGCAGGGCCTGGAGCACTATCAGTGTACCTGGAAATCAGCTTTAATTAAATTGCAGCTCTAATCTAAAAAAACCACCATTTTATTGCTCCGAGGTCAGAACCTCCTGATGGCTCCGCGGGAAAACGCGTTGGAGCTCTCACGTAGCCCGGACACATCTGCTCCAGCTGATTTATTCTGGGATCTTAGGGGTGAATTCCATCATTAGAGAGCCTCTAAGGAAATTGGATTGGCATTAAACTGGATTTTTACCCGGTTCTCTCCATCCAAGAGTCTATTGATGAGTTTTAGATGTTTATTCAAAGCCGATCTTAAATGTCTGTTCAAAGCCAATCATCCTCAAGTCTCCAGTTGGTGGAAAGATTGGAAGGCTCATCCCATATATTTTATGCTCAGATTAAGACTTTTTACCTTTTTCCACTGATGCAGAGAGTTGTGTTGACTAGACACTTAAATTTTAAAAGAAGTAATTAGGTGAAATAATAAATCTATTTTCGGGCAACGTGAACGTCTTTTTCCTCAGCACTGAAAGCTTTCTGGGTCACGTTTTCAGGTGCTGTTGATCAAGAGCACTTTATATGTAATGAAAATGAATAATCTCGATGAAGATAAATAATCTTATGTAATTGCAAAGGAACTGAGACTCCAGGTAAGGTTCCACACGTCACAACCCAAACAGCAAACGTCTCCATGGCGATGAGAGCGTTGAGCAGAACTTACCAAATGCTCCTGTTGCTGAGTGAAGGAGGGACAGACCCTACCTTTCTGCAGCTTCATGTGAGTGTAGAATCACATTTCTGGATGCTGGATGGCAGCAAATTCATCACCTCTAAAGGTTGCTGAGTCTGTGTAACCACACACTGACACGTTTTCTACCGTCAGGTTTTGCCCACCCTTTTCCCCACAAAGTGACTAATTTTGGAAATGTTTTTGGTTTTGCCCTCAGGCACCTTGTAAACCAAATCTTTCCATTTGTTCTCATTCCCTGGAGTTGGGTGTAAACCCCTGTGACTGTTTCAGCACAGATTACTGAACCTATTTTGAGGGAATGTCTTTTCTTAATATGCTTCATGTCAATATGAGGAAAAACTTATTTCTTTGGAGGGTGACAGAGCACCAGAACAGGCTGCTCAGAGAGCTTTTGGAGACTCCTTCTCTGGAGATATTCAAATCCCACCTGGACATGATTCTGGGCAACCTGTTCTAGGTGAACCTTCTTTAGCAGGAAAGTTGGACTAGTTGATCTCCAGAGGTCTCCTCCAAACCCAACCATTCTGGGATTGTGATTTGGGGAAAACAGCTTTAGTTCCTCTGAGACTGAGTCAACAGTGTGCAGGAAAATCTCTGGAATACATCAAAATGTGGGACATGATATCTTCAAGGTTGACCCATATTCTCTGTAAACAAAGGGTTTATGGTCACTGACAAACACTTTCCTTCAGCTTCCCCCCAAACATCCAAGTTATAAAATAATGTTCAAGCATTCCTTTGACCTTCANCAAGGACTGGAGAAGGGAAGGTGAAAATCTTCCTTTGAGCCCCATCCTTGTTACTGATTTAGGACACTGAAGGAGCAGAATGGAAAAGATTGGAGGCCAAGAGGACTGTGATGGTTCTGTGGGAGGTTCAGGGGATCAGAGGAGAGAAGTCCATGTTATTTACCAGGAGGAGTGGAAGGAGGCCCAGGTGACTTCAGGGAAAAGTCTGGGAGCTGTGTTATTGGAGACAGGGAAGAGGGATGTCAAGGGTGGTGTCAAGTCACTTGGGGACGGTGGAAACTGCAACAGCACCAGGGAAAAATCTAATCTGGGCCATCTGGGAAGGCAATTTTTCATCTTCAGCTTCCCCTTTGCATGGTCACCACTGGACTAGGACATGATCCCATAAATAATCATATGGGGCTGGAGCACCCCGGAGCTTTGGGGATCCCTGACTGGCCAGAACAGTGTAAGTTTAACCTGAATGGCACCAAAGAGCCAGCTGAGGAACACGACCTTTGAATGTGACTTGGCAGGGCCTGGAGCACTATCAGTGTACCTGGAAATCAGCTTTAATTAAATTGCAGCTCTAATCTAAAAAAACCACCATTTTATTGCTCCGAGGTCAGAACCTCCTGATGGCTCCGCGGGAAAACGCGTTGGAGCTCTCACGTAGCCCGGACACATCTGCTCCAGCTGATTTATTCTGGGATCTTAGGGGTGAATTCCATCATTAGAGAGCCTCTAAGGAAATTGGATTGGCATTAAACTGGATTTTTACCCAGTTCTCTCCATCCAAGAGTCTATTGATGAGTTTTAGATGTTTATTCAAAGCCGATCTTAAATGTCTGTTCAAAGCCAATCATCCTCAAGTCTCCAGTTGGTGGAAAGATTGGAAGGCTCATCCCATATATTTTATGCTCAGATTAAGACTTTTTACCTTTTTCCACTGATGCAGAGAGTTGTGTTGACTAGACACTTAAATTTTAAAAGAAGTAATTAGGTGAAATAATAAATCTATTTTCGGGCAACGTGAACGCCTTTTTCCTCAGCACTGAAAGCTTTCTGGGTCACGTTTTCAGGTGCTGCTGATCAAGAGCACTTTATATGTAATGAAAATGAATAATCTCGATGAAGATAAATAATCTTATGTAATTGCAAAGGAACTGAGACTCCAGGTAAGGTTCCACACGTCACAACCCAAACAGCAAACGTCTCCATGGCGATGAGAGCGTTGAGCAGAACTTACCAAATGCTCCTGTTGCTGAGTGAAGGAGGGACAGACCCTACCTTTCTGCAGCTTCATGTGAGTGTAGAATCACATTTCTGGATGCTGGATGGCATTAAAATTCATCACCTCTAAAGGTTGCTCAGTCCACTGACACGTTTTCAACCGTCAGGTTTTGCCCACCCTTTTCCCCACAAAGTGACTAATTTTGGAAATGTTTTTGGTTTTGCCCTCAGGCACCTTGTAAACCAAATCTTTCCATTTGTTCTCATTCCCTGGAGTTGGGTGTAAACCCCTGTGACTGTTTCAGCACAGATTACTGAACCTATTTTGAGGGAATGTCTTTTCTTAATATGCTTCATGTCAATATGAGGAAAAACTTATTTCTTTGGAGGGTGACAGAGCACCAGAACAGGCTGCTCAGAGAGCTTTTGGAGACTCCTTCTCTAGAGATATTCAAATCCCACCTGGACATGATTCTGGGCAACCTGTTCTAGGTGAACCTTCTTTAGCAGGAAAGTTGGACTAGTTGATCTCCAGAGGTCTCCTCCAAACCCAACCATTCTGGGATTGTGATTTGGGGAAAACAGCTTTAGTTCCTCTGAGACTGAGTCAACAGTGTGCAGGAAAATCTCTGGAATACATCAAAATGTGGGACATGATATCTTCAAGGTTGACCCATATTCTCTGTAAACAAAGGGTTTATGGTCACTGACAAACACTTTCCTTCAGCTTCCCCCCAAACATCCAAGTTATAAAATAATGTTCAAGCATTCCTTTGACCTTCAGGCTTTGTGGGAAAGAGTTGTCACCTGGATCCCAGGTAAACATAAACATCATCCAAACCCACATTGAGTCACAAAATCACAAATGGAGGCTGCACAGGTCATGTCTTGGAGGTTAAAGGGCACGAATTGGCACAGGTTGCCCAGGGAAGCTGTGGCTGCCCCTGGATCCCTGGAAGTGCCCAAGGTCAGGTTGGAGCAACCTGGGCTAGTGGAAGGTGCCCCTGCCCTTGGCAAGGGTTGGAATTAAACGATCTTTAAGGTCTCTTCCAACCCAAACCATTCCAGGATCCCATGATTTGGTGCTGGGCAGTGCTAATAAGTGATAAGGATCTATCACCCCATTCCCCCCACCCCAGTCACCTCAGGTAAAATGTGAGGCAAGATATCAAGGGAAAAATACTTTCTTTATACCAAATGCAATGGAGATTTGGGGCTAAATCCCTTTGTACAAAGGTGGGAGGCTACTGCTGTCTGCAAAACCTTCTGATCTCTGGATTTAACTCCAGCAGGGAGTGAAAGTCCATTTCAAACACTTCTGAGGCGTAAATATTTTAAGGTACTTAGGAATATTCTCCAGTCCTGTGTGCCTTTCCCTTGGGCTTCTCACATGACACTCAACACCTGTGTGGGGGCAACTGAGTGAAACCCCTGAGGCAGGATTCTCCTTGCACAGACCAAGCTGTCCACATTTCTGTGTCTCCACGTGGAGTGATGTCCAAGGTGCCACAGAAGTCAGCACAGGAGGGGACTGGAGACAAGCAGATCTGCTCCAAGACACCCACTCACCAAGTGTTCGTGTTCTCAGGCTACCACTGGCTCCTCTTCCTCCTTCCCCTTCCCAAATCCTTAGCAAACACACCCACAGCAGGTTGGGGGCAATAATCTCTGGGTGTCACAGACCGAGGACCCACTGGAAGGGTGTTTGTCCTCCCTAAATCTCCCCAGCCCCCATTCTGTTTCCTAATTGTGAGCAGATTTCGGAGCAATAACCCCCCTCTCCTTCGCTCCTCTTCCTCAGCTCCTAATTGATCAGACACCGAACAGCTGCTGGCTATTTTCTCTTCCCCAGAAACATGCAGTAATTGTATGTATGGGCTCCAAATCCCTAAACATTTGGAAAGGAGAAGGGCTTGAACAGGAGCCAGGTCTTTTTTCAGCGCTGGTACCAGCAGCAGTGGCATTTAAGCCATATCAGGGGGGCCAGGGAGGGTGGGGGTTGTTGAATTTGCTGAGATTCACTTGGAGAGGGGGGGAAGAAAAAGAAGGAAAAAATGCTAAACAGAATAAAAAGGCTGAAACCAGCAATCAGCAAACCAAGGCAGCTCGAAGAGCTGGAGTCCATCCCAGCTCCAGAGCAGGCAGATTACTCCCTGAACCAAAGGGCATTGTTTCTATCCACGCTCATCCCCCTTTCCCAAAGTGCCAAGAGGGGCAGCTGCATCCCAGTTTAACCTGGGGGTTCTCCATTGCCATGTTCAGATCCTGCTCTAGTCTCTTGGAAGAGGAAGGAGCCTCAGGAGAGGCAACTCTCAGCTGTGTTGGAGGTGTTTCTGCTGTGTGGAAAGTCTGAGCCAGCAGCTCCTCACTGGGACATCCCAGGTTTGTGCCAAAAAACCCTTTTTTGGGGGAATCCAAGTCATACCTTTGTGATAAAGCAAAGGTCACAGCTCATTTCCCTGAGAACAACAAATCGTTATCAAATCATTATCAAACATACAATATCATGAACTTGGCTAATTGACCCTGTCTGACATCAAAGCTCTTAAAAATCAACAATGGATTTGTGGGAGGAAATATAAGAAGCAGATTAATCAGGCTAAAAGCAAAAATTTCGCCTCAGAAATATTCCTGTTTCACAAGAGTTTTAATTCACATGCATTAACTCACCTCCTCAATTGGCTGCTTTTCCAATATTAATATTAAAAATGATGCAAAAATCAGAGCTCCCACTGCAGTGGGACACATCTCAGGCATATGAAGGGGTCATCTACCCTAACCTAAGTCATCTGTGATCCCTCTCTATCAACACATGAAACACATCCAGAAGGTGATTTATCACATTTCTGATGACACAGGTTGGTTGAGCTTAGTTTAGCTAAAGACCAGGTGTTTAACTAGTCTAGTTAAGCTTAGTTTAGAAGAGACTCAGTAAATAAATAAGCAAATGGCTAAAATTTGGTGAGGTGAGTTCCACTTATGTCTCAACCCACCTCAGCATTTCAGCTGTGGAATTGGTGCCGTAGAATCACAGAGTCATGGGATCCCAGAGTGGTTTGGGTTGGAAGGGACCTTAAAGATCATTTAATTCCAATCCTTCTGGAAGGCAAAACTTCCACTAACCCAGGTTGCTCCAACCCAACCTTGGACACTTCCAGGGATCCAGGGGCAGCCACAGCTTCTCTGGGAAATCCTGTGCAGCCCTTCCCCACCTTCCCAGCCAGGAATTCCTTCCCAATATCCCATCTCTCCCTGCCCTCTGGCAGTGAGAAGCCATTCCCTGTGTCCTGTCCCTCCATCCCTTGTCCCCAGTCCCTCTCCAGCTCTCCTGGAGCCCCTTCAGGCCCTGCAAGGGGCTCTCAGCTCTCCCTGGATCCTTCTCTTCTCCAGGTGAACCCCCCCAGCTCTCCCAGCCTGGCTCCAGAGCAGAGGGGCTCCAGCCCTGGGAGCAGCTCCATGGCCGCCTCTGGACTCCTTCCAACAGGTCCACATTTCCCTGGGGCCATCTTCATTTGATCTGAAATTTAAAGCTGAGCCACAATAAGACCAACACCTCACATTTCTTCTTTACACAGATGGGCAATGCAGCTGAAATCTCAAAGATTTGATTTTCCATGTAGTGTCAAAGAATCAGACATGAGATGCCCCCCACTTGATACTTCTCACAAGACAAGAAAGGGCTCAACCATTTGGGATGACTTTTGGGGCTCTCAAACCTTCCACCTTCCTGAATGGTGAGGACTAAAATCTGGTGTCCATCTGCTCTGTGGAACCTTCAAGGAACCACCCACAGACACTGAAAACATCCTTGGTCTGTCCAGATCTCTTCCTCCAGCACAGTGTTATAGCAGAATCTATATTTTTTCCCCCCAGAGGTCCATAATCATTATTTAACGTTGAACTTCAGAAAACAAAAAATCTGCTCTATCACCAATTAATAATAATTAAAAAAAAAGGTCTCATATCAACCAAACCGTTGCTTCTAATTTTGTCATCTTAGTAAAATTCGAACTCCTCAAGGGTAAAAAACCAGCCCCTGATATGAAAACCGACACCTGGGCTGCTGACATTTCACTTCAAAAAAAAAAAAAAAAGACCAAACAATGTGCAATTCCAGGAATAGCTGCTAAAATCTGATAAAAAATAATTTTGTGTGGGCCCTGTAACCTTACACTGGACGTTTGTGGCCACTTCCTAGAGAAACAGGAGAAAGCAAAGAGAATTCTTCTTGGACAAATAGCACATGTAATATGACATTGGCCACATTCCTAATAGGTTCTCCATGCCAGCCATACAAGGACTGTAACCTTAGAAGAGAGATGTGATTGCTACCTTGGACTGAGCTTGCAGCAGAATTAAACCTGGTTCAGGTGTAGTTGCCTCCCCAGGTAAAGCAAAGGAGTCTTGGAATCACATAATTGGAGAAGGTGATTAAGAAATCAGGTCTGTTGGGAATATTATTGGTGCCCACGTGGCAGCTTGTCTTTCCTCAGCCTCCAGCAAGTGCCCTAAACCACACAATGGTGACCACACAGAAGTGTTTCACTCTGACCTGGGGGCCAGCCTTGGAGTTTGGGACCTTCAGGGAGCTTAAGACCTACTTAAGACCAGGGCCTAAGATTCCTCATCGGTCCTGATGGGCTGAAAAGCAGCCAAGCCACAAATCCTGAGCAGAAATGTTTCCCTGCAATGCCTGCTTCGTGTGAAATGAAGGCTGACAGATACACCCTGACAATTTATTTGGGGCAGAATTTGCAAGACTTGCAAATGCTCTGCTCCCTCACCCAGCCTTGCATGTGATCAAAATGAATAAAAACCCTTACAAAAAGCACATTTTTACCGCAGAGAGCTTCATCCCCCACAGAAACACTGCAATCTAATTTTTCTCTGTGTGTGTGTGTTTGATTTGCAACTTTTAGCAGGTTTAAACTTTTCATTTTGTAGGACCACTCAGAAAGCTCATCAACAGTTTACTGAGGAGTTATAAGAATTAAGGAAAATTAGTTGCTGAGGCAAAAGGGATCAGTGCATCTGCACACTCCTGTTCTGCAGAGGATTCATGGTTTTCCCTCGTGTGTGTGATGGACAATCCTTGCACTTGACATCGAGGCATGTTCGTAATTTCAGCTCAAATGATTGCTGGGAGTTGAGAGGGAGATTGTAGGAAGGGCAGCACGAATTTTGGGAAGTCAAATCCCTGCTAGGATGACCTGAAAGACCTTGTTACCTGTGGCAGCAACCAAGAGGAAGCTCCCATAAAGACCTGGAGAGAATTTTGAGCTGTTCCAAATTAAAAGGCCTAAATGCAGCTGGAAAAGGAGGCTGGAAAGTCTTGATTATCCTCTTCTGGGAATAAACCCCACCCAGAGGGAAGAAGGATGGAAAACACCAGCTGTGGCAGATGTGGCTGATGTGAGGGGAACCCAGATTAGGTAAAGCCCTGCTTTAATTTTAGTGGACTAATTCTTGTCCACTACCAAGAATAAGGTTGGTAACATCAGCTCTTCCCTTTCATTTTGAAGCTCTATTTCCACCAGAAACCCTTCATGGAGGGGCAACAGGTCCATTCTTTAGCACAAAAAAAAATAAATGTATCTCACATGGCACAGAACCATGGAATATCCTGGGTTGGAAGGCACCCACCAGGATCATGGAGTCAGATGAATCCCACCTCTTTTTCCAGGTGTGCAACATCAGGTTGGTTGGTTTTGAAGCTGTTGGATCACCTGGCACTACAAAGACTTGCTGTGTGTCCTTCTGCCCTCACCTTGGAGCTCTCTGCTCTCTGATAAAAAGTTGAATTCAAACTGCAGTGAAAAGACTTCACAGAAAACCTCCCTTCTCCTCAAAGCTGATTTCAGCAAGTTTACAGGCACTCAAAATGGTGGGTTTTACCCCTCAATTAAACTTGGGTGTTATTGAACTTTTAATTCAAAAGAAGAGGAAAGGAATGGTTTTCTATTTGCATTATCTGGCATTCAGGACACCTATTCCATTCTCCCAGTAAACAGGTTCAAAAAAACAGATCAACCATGTGTATAAACAGGGAGTTACAGCAATGCTGCTACCAAAAAGTCATTTCTTTCTGCAGAAACATGGTCCCATTAATTTTCCCTGTTAATCTGTTTGAGATTAACGAGATAATGGGATCATGGGTTGTTTTACCATGGCCCAACCCATTGTTGTGTGATTTCTCCCACCTTCTTGTTTCCTCCTCATCCCATTTATTTGATGTTTGATCCAACAAAACACGTTGCCACGTCCCCCCATGTCCCACCCCAGGTTTCTGTTCCAAGCTAAACCTAAAGCAAGTTTTAAGGCTGAACAAGGTTAAAATTAGGACAGTCCTTAAGGGCACCAGCAAAGCCCATGTTTACACGCTCGATAAAACAAGCTACAATGATTTTTCCTTTCCATCAAAGCCACAGTTTCCAGCTATGGGTTGTCCTGGGTTTCTGCAGGATAATTATCCCACCTCCAAAGGCACTGGCAGCTGGAGGAGCTCTCTCCCTCCCAAATTACACATTTAATGAGGGAAGCGGAGGCAACGTCAGGGGGAAACCGAGGCCAAGGGCAAATCCAAACACCTTGGATCCACCACTTCATCACTGAGCTGGCCAGAAACCTCCCTGATCCTGCCAGAGAGGGATGAGGCCATGGAATGAGCTTCCCACAGGCGGATGATGTGGGAGTGAAGCCGCTTACGAAAGGACTCTGTTTGTACCTTCCCCAAAGCACTTCAGGGCCATCCCAGCAGGTCAGGAGGAATCTGGGGAGCACTTGGATTTCAGCATCCAGGAATTCACTGATGTGGGGGTGAGGAAAGCAATTTTTTGGGATGCAAGTCCAAGCTGTGCCAATGAGGGACTTGAAGTTCATTCTTCCACACCCCATGGGATTGTGTTAACCCCACTTTCTACATGAGAGGGGCCGTGACTCATTCTCTCTCTTTGGCCACTTCATCCTCCACTACAGAAGAGTTTCCCACTGAAAATTTCTTGGAGACTGGAACATTTCTTCAGGAAATAAATAATAATAAAAAAAATCTTCCTTTTTTGACATTTAAGTGAAATAAAACAAGAAATTTGATCAGTGGTTCCTGTCCAAATGCCACAGACAAGCACAAGGACAAGGCCAAAATCAGCATTAAAACCCATCAGGTTTTGAGAGGATTCAAGTTTGTTCACTCAATAAACAGAAAGGGAAAAACATTTTATTCCTAAAATACTATGTGGGGTTTTTTCCCAACTTTTTCTGCCCACAGATCCTGAATATTAATAGTCACAGATCTTTAAAAAACATTTCTTGGCTGCTCAGAACCATCTGCACAGGATTTGTCTCCAGGGTTCACCTGTGGAGCTCCAAGGAAGGGAGAGGAACAGTTCAAATATTGTGACAGTTGAGGGATAAGGATTGAGGTCACCTTGTCTGACAAACTGACCTTTACCTTCTGGTGGCCTTTTGGATCCCCAGGCACAAACCATTTGCTCCTGTCCCACGATTTGGGAGTTGTGAGGCTGCTCTAGTGCAGCTGTTGCTCCCAAAGTGTTCCCAAAGCTTCTGGAATTATAATTTTTGTGTTTTGAATTAAGGACAAGCACCATGTTCTCCCTTTCTGTTGGCCACGGGGAGAGTGACAGTGCTCAACTCTTCCATCAGAAACCACCTCAGACACAGCCAAGCCACAGGCTGGAGAGGATGAGATCAAGGTGTTCCTGCTGCCCATTTTATTTGGAGTGTTGGTAACATCTGGAGGAGGCAGAGGCTGCTTGGATTCACAGCACCCAGCATCACCAGCTCTGGCCTGCCCATGACAGCTGAAGACCACAAACAAAACATAAAGAAATAATTAGGGGAGAGGGAAGGAAAAAAAATCTTACATCACAGCCAGGGAAATATTAAGATTGGAATAAACATTTAAGATTATCGACCATCAACCCAACACAAGCAATGTGTGTTCACCATTAAACCACCTCCTCAGGTGCCACATCCACATGTTTCGGAACACTTCCGGGGATGGTGATTCCACCACTGCCCTGGACAACCTGTTGTAATGCTTTATAACCATTTCCATGACTTTTTTTCCCTAATATCCAATCTGACCTTCCCCTGGCACCGCCTGAGGCCGTTCCCTCTCCTCCTGTCCCTTGTTCCCTGGGAGCAGAGCCCGACCCCCCCCGGCTCCCCCCTCCTGTCAGGGAGTTGCAGAGCCAGAAGGTCCCCCCTGAGCCTCCTTTTCTCCAGGCTGAGCCCCCCCAGCTCCCTCAGCTGCTCCTGCTGCTCCAGCCCCTTCCCAGCTCCCTTCCCTTCCCTGGACACCCTCCAGCCCCTCAATATCTTGTCCTGAGGGGCCCAGAACTGAACTCAGGATTGGAGGATCCTCAGCAGTCCCAACACAGAGCGATGATCACTTCTCTTGTCCTGTTTGCCAACCTGCTGATGGCACAATCCAGTTATCACTTCTCAGCATTTATCAGTGCATCCCTAAAGCTGAGGAGAGAAAGGGAGAGAAAGGCCTTCAGTTCCCTTCCCTTTAAGCATCATTTCCTACGCAGGCAAGTAACATGAACACTGCAATTACACAGCCAAGCAAACTGAAGACAGGACGAGGAGCGGGGGGAGGAAAAAACAGGGGGGAAAGATTTACAGCCCTTCCAAAAGATGGAATTGAAATATGTAAAAGAGGGTAGAGCTGATTGCCAAAATACTGGAGGTTTTCTTTTCCTTGCACCGCGTGCGCGTTGTGAGCGGAGTTTGGAATGGGGCGGGGAGGGGGGAGCGGGGAAGCGTTGGAATCTCAGGGTTTTCATTTCACCATGAAACTTTAGCACAAGAAATTTTAATTGTGGATCCTTGTGGACAAGACCTTGAAATCCTACCCAGCCAAAGCTCTCTGGTCCCGGAGTGTTCTTGGAACTGGTCGTGGCTCCCAGTCACTCGGTTGCTTTATCCAAGTCGGTCCCGTCAGTGGGATGTGGGATGGGGTGGGAGGGTTTGTTAACTGTTTGTTAGCCCTGGGCCACCAGGGTTTGGGCAGGGGCTGTTTCACTGCCAGGCAGCGTGTTTATACCTCTTTCTGAGGATATCCCTGCGGGAGTTCACCTTTTTTTTCCCTGGCTCTGGAAGGCGACCGGCCTTTAACGCACTTGGCACCTACTCAAGAAACTCCGGAGCAGGAACAGGAGCAGAGCCGCTCTGAGTAATTGATTGTGGCTACCGGGTGAGGTTGTGATAGCGTGAAACACAATATCTCACAGGGCCTCAAAATTATCAGGGTATTTAATCACGGGCTGGGCATGTCCCTGCTGTATTTATGTGTGTTACCATCGCGGGGTCACTTGGGCAAGGCACTGAGATAATGGAAGGAAAGAGGCCTTGGGGCGTCGGGAAGTAGATCCTGGTGTTCAAACTGAAATTCCCAGCACTTCTTGGGAAATACCAGTAGCCAGCTAATGCGCCTCCACCTGATCCATCTGCATTTTGGAGGGGGAATTTTTTTCATTCAGGGTGTGAGTGGAGGTGCCCCTGTGATGTTGGTACAGAACGGAGGAAAATTCGGCTCAGTTGCGCTGGGAGGTGGGTCAGGAATCCACGGGAGAAACTGGGGGATTCCTATTTCCCAAGCCCAAATGTCTTATCAAAACAGTCCCCTCTGCAGAGTTGTCCTGTTTCCAGCTCCCCCCCAAGAAAATCTGCTGAAAGATTCGAGAAGTCCAAAGTCAAAAGGTGATTCAGTTAAACGTTCAGCAAAATCCTGTTCATGTTTAAAGGAGGTTTGGAAAACAATTTCTGAAGCAATGCTGGAATTTCCCCATTGTTTTCATTTCCCAGGAATCCGTAGAGATTATTTTTTCTTACGTTCTAAATTTTCAGAAAATTCTCCTCTTCATTTTTTGTTTTGTCTTTTTTTATTTAATTTTGGTTTGGTTTGGGGGTTTTTTTGGTTGTTTTTTTTTGGGTGCTTCTTTGTTTGTGTGGATTTATTTGTTTGTTTGTGGGGTTTTCTGTTTGCTTTTTTTTGCAATTAATTTCACTTCTCCAAATTATTTTACCTACAAAATTTCAGTAAATCCAAATTTCGGGAAGTTAAACACCTTAATATCTACTTGCAGAACATTTTAATAGGAATGCTAACAAGGCTATAAAATTGTTACTAAAATAAGTTTTTCCTACCCTTTACTTCTGCCAATAGTTACAACTATTTGTTGCAAAATTTTGCTGAAGAGCAGAGGAAAAAAAATCCACTGGGGAGAAAGATAAAAAGCAGGATGGCACATTTCATTACCTTGTTAATCCCACACACATACTGGGAATACAGGCTGGGATTCATCTGCCCTGGTTTTATGTGCCCAGAAATCAGATATTCAAATCTGAGCTACCAAACTGAGAGTCAGAACAGAGAAATTAAAACCTAAAACAGGTTTTTTTAAGTTCGTGGGATTCACTGATTGCACAGTTTTAGGGTGAATGTAAAAGAGGGGTAAAGCCAAACACAGAGTGTTTGATCATCCTCTGTTCCTCCATCTCCAAAAATCCAGAGGAAACCAAAATAAATCAGCTTTACCTCTAGGGAACCACACACCAAAATTTAGTTAGACATCAAAATTTAATTAGATATCAAAATTTAGTTATACCCCAAAATTTAGATTCGCCCCATGTCCAGGACCAGCTCGTGCCCATGAATAATTAAATGATCCCTCCAAGGAAGAACTTTGGAGTGGGTCAAATCTTTCAGACACCAAAATCAAAAATGGCAGTACTGCAATTTATTCCCAGTGCTTCCTACTTCCCCAAACATCTTCCTGGATGAACGAGGAGTCGTGTCTTGGCTCATCTGATGACTGGGGATTTGGACAAATCCCTTGGAGGGGTTGATCCAAGGCATGGACTCAAACCCTGCCCGGTAAACCAGTGACATTTAGGGACAGGGACTGACTGGGAGAGGAGATCCTGGCATATCCAAAGCAGAATCTTTGGATATGCCACCAAAAAATCAGGAGAGATGGTTTAAATTCCTACACCAGTCCTGAGCATTTGGAATTGAAGTCCTAGCACCGGGCTTGGATGAAAGGAACAGGAATTTCTTTGTCCTTTCTTTTCAGGGTATTTCTGAGCAGGCAAAAGAAGGAAAAGGTACCTGGGGCAGGAAAATGGAGGTTGAACCTTTAATCTCCTCACCTGAAAATCCAGAGCAAGGAAAGAGCTGGAGTGCCCTTGTCTTCCACGATAAACAGCTCCTCAGTGTCAGCTCATCACATTTGTGTCATCCTGACAAAAACTGCCTGATTTGGGACAGGGAAATGTTCCAATTTCTGTCAACCAAAGCTGACATTCCTCATTTCAACCACATTATCTGCGTTTCTATCTGTCTGCCTCAAATCTGCTGAATCACCGCTTTTTTCACGGGAAAGGAGCATTTTGTTTTTGAAACTCTCTGTGAAAAAAAAAAAAAAGAAAAAAGAAAAATCATGGAAAATGTAGCTGTAGTACTAGGAACTGCTGTGCCAAATTCCCTCTTGGCCTGGATCATTATACCTCTGCTGACCTCAATAATAATTTCACTTGAGGGCAAGCAAAGAACGTGGTGTTCACTCACAGAGTGACTGTGCCTGATCTGCTGAATAAATCAGAGGACACCAACCAGTTGCTCCATAAATTCCCAGTAGCCCATGGCTGGTGGATTACTCTCACCCAGTGGCACAGCAATTTAGTTGGAATCTTGCACTGTTTTTGTTGTTGCCACTATTTTTAAAGGTGTTGGCTTTTTTCCACGAGCCTTTGCCAAGATGTTCAATACTGTCACTGGCATCAAACTGGAGCTATTCTTTTTTTTTTCCCAATGTGAGCACAGGCTGCAAATTTGGTTTATTTGAGAGGAAAAATAAATGCAAACCCACTCTTTTAAAGGCCCTTGCTTTTCAGCAGGGACAGCTTAGCATTTATCCTGTCCATGAGAAGTCCACAAGCCTCATAAATCCCAGATTTATGTCCCCAGACGTGTCCCTGACTTTGCTGAACAACACAGACAAAGCTGGAGCAGTTTTGCCTTCTCTCAGTCCATGCAGGTATCTGTGAACCTTCCAGTTCTTCATTAATTGAGCCTAATAGAATTTTTATCCATATTTTCCATAGCCAGATTCCATTTTCAATGGCACCTTCAGGGCACTTCTGGCCTTGAAGGCACAAGAAAAGATGTGGTATAGTTCCCAACCCTTGCCCGGCTTTTCCATGATTTCTGCACCCCCACAGGATGGTGGTGTGGTACAGACTGTGCTTGGAATTACTAATAAACATTAAATTTATCTACATAATGAAATATTTCGTGTTCAGTTGGTGTTAGGAGTGACTTTGGGGACAGGGAGGAGGCAGAGGGGGGGGGTTGAGCTGTTTTCCCTGGTGGGTCTGAGGCTTTAGTTTTGGGTGGGGTTTTTTTTTGCTGCTACAGCTCTGAAAGACAGAGGAAGGAGAAACGAGGAATGGGGCAAAATGAGGGGAAGAACACAAATATTTCAGTCCTGATGCTTATTAGGTGACATGCAGAAGGAAGACAGAGAAAGAGAGAGGAGCACAGTACCAAACCCTTATTTAAATCCCAACTTCCAAGTGAAAATGTGTTGGCTCCTCCTAAATCCCTGCAGAGATTTTGAGACATCGAAACCAGCAGACACCCCACGATCATCTAACCTGACCTTTCTTAACTCCGACTAGAAACTTTACCCGGCGATTCCTGGAATGGGAGGAATTATCCCCACTATGTGAGTGCATTTCTAAGATGCAGCTTAATAAACTGATGATGGGTATCACGTTGCCCGTGGTAGCAGAGCACTGGATGCCACCACGGGCTGGTTCCCGTGTTCCTCTGGAGGGAACATCACCAATGACTTGTGGCTCAGCTAAGGCACATTCATCCCTTCTTCCTGCAGCTCCCACTAATTCTGGCATTGCAAACATTTCCCAGTTTTCCTGAACTGGTCAGGTCAAGGCAGAGGAATTTTTTTTCTTGCTGTCAGAATTAAAGCTTCAGCCACAGGAATTGAGTGATCTGGGATGCAGCCTCTACCCTCCTGGACCCCACCCTGCTATGCCTTGGCCAGGTGAGGATTTGCACCTCTGCCCACTCTGGGGCTTTTTAAAGCAGGTGATCTTGTTGTTTCGTGATCCAAAGTCACAGGTCCTGAAAAATGTCCTGAAAAATGATCTGCAACAGGGATGAAGGTGGCTCAGAACCCATAACCCTCATCCCATGCAGCAGTTTTACAGCTGGGGAAGATGTTTACTCCTCTATCTCATCCATTCCACTCCTGATAAGTCCATTTTTTAAGGCTATGACAGCTCTGCTCTCCATAAAAATGTCTCTTTTTTTGCTACCCCAAAATTTCATTGAGCAGAAAATTAAACTTCAGCCATTTCACCAGGACTTGTCACTCAACCAGCAAGTAAAGAATGTCCATCCCTGGCACAGACAAGCCCCAGTTGTGCTGCACTGGGAAAGGAAGGTTAACAGAGCCTGGATTATCTGGATGCCCAGAATCTGACCCATCATGAAAGGACTGAGCTTTCTGTGCAGGTAATACAGTCATGGCCTTGTATCCTGGTCATCCCGGGCTCACTGCATGTGCACAGCCTGCTCATATCCTGTCTGGGGTTTTCCAGGTGAAACATGGGATCATCCCACTTTTGCCTGTCCCTGTCTCAGCATGTTAAGTTGTGGGACGTGGGGCTCAGCTCTCCTGAATATGTCAACCAACAAAACTGGTATTAAAAGGACAAGCTCTGGCTCTTCAAAGTAGTCACATTTTCACCTCTTGGATTCCTCACAGCCTTTGTATCCTCTTCTTGAAAACAGAGGGACCACAAAGTTAAAAGACCCCACAGACAATTAAATAGATAAAACTGGACCTAACTGGGCAAAGAGAGGATTGTCAGGCACTGGCCCAGGCTGTGGTGGAGTCACCATCCCTGGGAGTGTTCAGAAAACACATGGATGTGACATTTGAGGACATGGTTTGGTGGTGAACGTGGTGGTGCTGCTGGATCTTGATCTTAGAGGTCTTTCCAACCTTAATGGCTCTGGGGTTCTGTGTCTGAGACACTTCAGGGCACCTTAACTAAACTGAAGTACCTCTGTGTGAGCAGCTGGATGTCCAGACACACGTTCTTTTGCTGTCTCAGCTAAGAATTATATTTATTACCAGAAATCACCAAACTTCTTCGTCAGCACAGCCTGGAAAACTGAATAGTGTTGGTACAACTAACTTGTTTTGTTATGATATTTTGATTTCTTGTCATCACATCCCTGCCTTTTCTGCTCTCCAGATTTTCTTTGCATAGAAAAAGACAGCTTTATAGTAAAAATCACTTTGACTACTAACCATGAACTCTAGATGGGACATTTAAGTGTTAGCAACCCACTCTTGGCTTCCTTCTTAATCTGAGAAAGAAACAGGCACGTCCAGGAAGGAGGAAAAACCCTTTAGGGACACATCTCCCACCCCAGAGAGCATCAGGTGACCCTGGGATGACCAGCTGCCGTGAGCACTTCAGCCACACGAGCTGAATCCCACACTGAGGATCCATTTCCCAGCAGGAATCAGGGATGTGTTTCATTTTCAGCATCCCCCACCGAGATGCACGTTTGCAGAAATATTGGCTTTTCACCCTTTTCTACTCTAAGCAAAAATGAGTTTCCTCGTTCTGGAATAAATTCTTAACTCTTCTGAAACAGGAAACATTTTAGCCTAATTTTTCTTCCCATTTTGTCCGTTTTAACTAGATAATGAAGAAAAATTGTTTGCCATTTATTGATTGGTTTCCTTATCACTTACCAGTTCCTTGTCAGGGATTGGCAGCTGCCAATCTCAACTTTAATTAATGCCAGTTAAAACTCCTTTCTAATTGAAAACTCTCTAATTCTGTTTAGAGATACAGAGAGAGTGTTAAAATTTATGCCAGAATTCCTGATTATTCAGAAACCCATGAAACTGAGTCTTCTCAAGATGCACCAATATTCACTTTTTTCCCATCTATTGCTCCTGTGAGTGTTCTCCACACATGGTAACAAGAAAGTTATCTGGAGGAAGGACATAATTATAATTTAGGATTTTTTTTTAATTGCTGTGAAAATAAAGTCTCTCCAGTGTGGGGTTCCAGCTCTGTGAGTCTCGTGAAGGAAGAAGGGGAGGTTCTAAGTCCCTCAAGGATGTGTGTGCAGACTCACAGTGGTATCCACAGTGGTCTGTTCTGAGGTAGATTCCTTCAGGAGAAGCTTCCAGGGATCAGTTGATGGGAACCAGAAGTTCTTCCACCTCTCCAAATCCCATTTGCCTTCTTCTGGTCCTACCAGATCACTGAAAATTCACAGTTTATTTTATGACTGCTTTAAAACATTGGCTTAATTAATTGCAATATTTTAACCTCTTTACAAAGGGGATGTTAGTGGACATGATTTAAATTAAAATAAATTAAAAGAAAACGATCCTACTCAGTGCTACCTGTGTGGTGCAGTTATTTATTACACGTGGAAATCACCTGTGCAAAGACTGTGGATCCCATCCTGAGCTTCAGGTCACTCTGGAGAGGAGAAAATGGAGACCACTTTATCTGGGAATGCTGAGAGCCAAGAGCAGTAACTTTAATAATTCCTCAGCCAGTGTAAAGAGTTGTAACTGTAATAATTCCTCCTCCAATGTGCTGCTCAGAGGCTGAGGTGCAGGAGGGCTTCTCAGCCCAGAGGAGATGAATCTGTGAGTGCATCTAAGTGTCACAATAAATACAATTTATGCCTGGATCCACAATCTGATGCTCCAGGGCTTCCTGTGCCTGCCCAGGGCCATCAATGCCCAACATCCCACCCGTGAATTCAGGTATCAAAGGGTTGTGGCCAATCAATCACTCCTGTGGCCACCACCTCTCCTCCCCTCAGTGGGGGCAACACTCTGGGTTTTATTCTTCCCAGTCATCCTTTATTTCTTTGGAAAGAACAAGCCCTTCTTTGTTTTGGGGCTCCTACAAGTTGCAGGGGGAGGGAGGGGTGGGGGGATCCTCTGCCAGGGTCCCCGAGGCACAAAGCCACAGCTGATTTGTGAGTACACCACGTACCACAGTGTCACAAAGATACCACAAACAGGGGAAAGTCATGCAGCCCTGTGTTATGGGAGCTGGCCCCAGCTCCATGCCAAGATTCTGGATTTCCTGGCTCTCTAAAGCTCTTTGGACCACGGGGATTATACATTGCACAAGGTATCAGATGCCAAACACTGACTTTTTAAAGAAAAGCACACGGGAAACAAATCAAAATGACCTCTTAAAAAAAAAAAATAAAATAAAATAAAAAAAGAATCCTGTAGATGTGTTTTTAACAATAACAGAGCAGGAAACTTTGCCTTCTTAGACATTTACCCAGTTTATCTGCCTGCTGGAATTCCTCAAGTGCACTTGGACACACGCTGGGATCCAGAGGGCTGGGATCCTCTCGGATTTCACAAACTGAACAAGGTCAGCCCAGGGCAGAGGTTGGATGAGATTCCTCTCAGTGAAACCCCCCCACTGTCCATCAAAAATGGTGCTGTTCCATCAGTTGGAATGAACTTTGTTTTGGTCAAAGATTATTCCAGAGCTGGGAATTGTTCTTCTGGGCAGTGGGTCAAACCCGTGTCCTTCTGACTGTGTGTCCATGGAGGACCTGGTGCACTTTGCACATCACTGGGCCTGGTCAAAGTGACTTTTAACTTACCTTCCAAATGTCTCTGATAAATAAAGTGCCACACCTGGTATCTATCTTACTGACTTCCCTTTGCCAAGGAGGAGGTGCAGCATAAAGGGAGTTCCCTGCTGTTCAAAATCCTTGCACACCTTGTCTGCCTTCAGCACAAGTAGTGCTGTCAAACTCACCTGCAGAATTTGGACCAGGAAAAGTCCACCCAGATATTTCAGGAGTCAAACTCTGTTCAGTGAGATCCAAGTAGCAAAAATAGAGATGTCCACAGTGCAGAAAACTACCTGAGTTTGTAACTCAGCTCTGCTTAGCGACAATCAAAGAAAGGACTTAGGATGCAAGTCACATAATCAGTGCATCCACTTCAGGATGAGTAAAATGGGGCTGTTCCATCAACTGGCTGACAAAAATATCTGAATAAATTCAGTCAGTTTATTTTCTGGGAACCTGCAGCATTTCTTGTGCAGCACTGGAAGCCCTGAAGTCAGTTTAAATGTTCTCGAGCCCTGACATCAGGCTGTGGGTTGATTAACACTTTAAACCATCACTGCCCATACAGGAATCAGTCCCATTTACCTCTGCCCTGTGCCATTCCTTCTCTCCAAACCCACCAAAAGGAGTCCACAGCCCAAAATCTCAGAACAAGACAAAGAATTAATTACTCATTTGGGGTTTAGCTGGCAAAACTCAAACCAAATGAGATTAGAAAATAAAGATGGTTGTAAACAAGCCTCCCCACCTGCCCTTTCCGCTCCCAGTGGCCTGATGAGTCTCTCAGCACAGGTTTGTTTTCAGCCCAGGAACTGTCAGCACCATCCCAGATTGCAAATTATTCCACACAGTCCCCTTTGGAGTAATTCCCCTGGGGAATTAGTCTTTGTCACACTGGAAACCTGCCCCCCTGTGCTCACCAATGTTCCCAGCCAGCTCTGCTTTTCCTCTGGGCTCTTCCTGTCCGTGCCTGTATCTCATTCTCTCCCTGCCTTCCATAAATGCCTTTTTCCTAGGAATGTTTTGCTGCTTTCAGAAGGGTTATAATTTCCATTTCCTCCCTTTGGCCCAAAGGGGAGCATCTGATACAAGACAAACAAGCACTCTTGTCTCCTGTTGCTCAGCTGCAATTTTTGTAGAGGACTGTCAATTATTGCACATCTATAGTTCCATTTCCCCCATTTTTAAAAAAAAAAAATGTTAATTTTGCAGCTGTCCTGTTTCTTTAAATAGACTAATTTTTGTGCTTCTCTCTGATATTAACAGTGCAAGGAAGAGAAGGGAATCTGTATTCCATAAAAGACATGATTTCAGCCACCCTGGGTCAGCCCAGGATGATGTTGATCTGCATTTCCATCTCCAAATGTGTCATTTTGGTCAAGGCCAGAATTCTCATGCCTTTCTTGGAAGAACAGAAGTTGGGAAGTTCAAGGTTTTGTTGGAGCATCACCACCAGGAACACTCAGGATTATGAAGGGACAGCCTGAGCCACCTCAGCACTGAATTACTCTCAGTGCTGTTGACCAAATATAAAACCTAAATTCACATTACCCTTGGATACAGGCAGGAATCCCACAAAATGGGCACGAGGAAACTCATGAAGAGAGACTGAAAATGGCAAATTTTGGCTGAAATTGGATTAGGGAGACTGAAATTGTGATGGTACCTGCAAATACCTGCAGCAGCAGCAGCAGCAAGGGAGAAGGTGGTTGCTACAGCAATGATGTGTGCTGTGCCAAACCCCTCATCCTTGATACAGAGTGCAGGGAAGGGCGGGAATCTGGGAAAGGGAGAGATGTGGGAAGCCAGATGAAAAGTTTTATGAGGTGATTATTAAACTCTTCTGCAGTGCCAAGCACAGCTCAAGGCTGCCAGCTTGCCTCCCTGCAAACCCAAAATTAAAATAATGAGGGGGGCCCGAATCATGGGCTGTCTGGTGGCTGATTTTCTATCTGTGCTGGCTGAGCTTCACCACCCTCAGCTGGCCCAGGGAGACACTCCCAGAACCTTCCTCTGAGGGCAATGGATCTGTGTCTGTGAAGGGCTCCTACTCTGGTAATGCAAGTGTAATGAGAACCCAAAATACCCATCAGCCAGAGACTGGCACCTTTCCCAGTGAGTGGAGAGAAGAAGGGACTGTGTCTTGACCACCTACTCGTGGAGCCTGGTTCTGTTGTCGTGACTGCTTCATTCCACAGGCACAGGGACAGAGTCCCGGAGCTCTGAGAGTGGGTGGTCTGAATTATTCATCACTATCACATCATGAAACGCCATCTGGGGCATCTTCACCCTTTTCAGGCACTTTAATAGGTGCCCTAAATACAATCCACTCTTCATCCATGAGATACAGACATCTGCTGTGGCAAGAGACAGAGAATCAGAGAATCCTGGAGTTACAGAATGGTTTGGGTGGAAGGGACCTAAAGATCATCCCGTTCCACCCCCTGCCAGGGACAGGGACACCTTCCACTGGCCCAGGTTGCTCCAACCTGGTCTTGGACACTTCCAGGGATGGGAACGCACAGCTTCTCTGTGCCAGGGCCTCCCCACCCTCACAGTGAGGAATTTCTTCCTCATATTTAACCAAAATCTCTCCTCTTTTAGTTTAAAACCATTCCTCCTTCTCCCACCATTGTCTACCTGTGTGAAAAATTGCTCTCCCTCATTTTCATACTTCTCATGGATGACACACAGTCCCAACCTGGCCTTGGACACTTCCAGTCAGGACAGTTGTCAAGAGGTCAGTTAGAAACAGGGACCCACAATGTCTCCATGTGGACCTAACAGCAACCACAGGCAGCTTGTGGAGGTTGATTAAAAGAAATCCAGGTCCTGGTTGAACAAAGAATTTTGAGTTTAACTGTGGTTTGCTGTGTCATAGGTAAGTGTTTGGTGTTGTCTTGTCAAAATGAGGTCTAAGATAAGAAAAATGTGCCATCACTCAGCAGGGATGTGCCCCAGGAGACTGATCCTGACACATGTGGGCGGGATGCACCCACACCATCCAGCTGGGAACATCATAAGGGTCAGGGGAAGAACTTCTTCAGTGTGGATCTCATCTCTCCAAAGGGCTGAACAAGGTTCCCTTCCTCTGACATTATCAACCTTCTGATTCTGCTGAGACCAATTTATTCAGGAGTAACACAGGCAATCCAGCCCTGCTTATGTCACATCTCTGGGGACATTCCTGCTGTTTCAATTGAACTATCTTTCAGGATAATTTCTCCGTACCTACCTTTCATTTTCCTCAAGAGAATGTCCAAAGGAGGTAACAGAGATGGGGAAGGGCCTGGATTTGGAGCCATGTGAGGACACTGAGGGCACTTGGAGTGTTCAGCTGGAGCAGAGGAGACTGAGGGGAGAGCTCAGTGCAGTTCCAACTCCCTGGGCAGGGGCAGAGGAGGGGCAGGACTGAGCTCTGCTCTGGGGGGACCAGGGACAGCAGCCAGGGAAGGGCTGGAGCTGTGTCAGGGCAGGGGCAGGTTGGATCTCAGGAAAACATTCTTCCCCCAGAGGGTGGTTGGCACTGCCCAGGCTCCCCAGGGCAGTGGGCACAGCCCCAAGGCTGCCAGAGCTCCAGGAGGGGTTGGATGATCCTCTGGGGCACAGGGTGGGATTCTTGGAGATGGTCCTGAGCAGGGCTGAGGGTTGGACTGGATGTTCCAACTCAACATAGTCTGTGATTCTGTGAGCTTCCTGTTCCTCTCATTATCCCGGTGATGGTGACCTTCTCATGTCCTTGGAGCAGGCCCAGGGGTGTGAGAAGGTCACCATCACCTCACCGGGCTGGCGCAGAGGAGGCGACACAAGACTTCCCTGACCTATGATGTTGTCCACCCATGTGAACACGAGCGTTCCGTGGGATGTGTTAACTGGCTTTAGGGATCTGGAAGGCAGATTTCCACGCCCGGAACGAGAGCAGTGCTGGGAACTCTCCAAGAGATGAAAGGCAGGAATATACGGCGCTGGGCGGAAAGGCAGCGCTGTTCCCAGGGAGCCGTGGCGGGCTGACGTCATGTTCTGTGCCGTGATATTCCCAGCAGGAACATCTGAGTTTGGGTCACAGGTTTGTGGGGAGGTAACATTTGCTGGTAACGTCATGGCAGCTCCGAGCAATCCAGCCCCCGTTTTTCCGTGCGGATCCGCCCGCGAGCACGGAATCCACTGGTGCTGCCCCATAGGAAATCCCTGCTTTGTCTTGGTTCCTTCCCAGCAAACTGTTGGCTCACCACCTTGTGAGCTTCTCCTGGACAATTAATAGCTTGTGGGGTGGATGGAGAAAGAGACCTCAGGGCTTCAGCGCTCGCAAATCCCACGGCGAGTTCCTATCGACTCCCACTCCGGCAGGAACACCATGGCAACGAGCTCAAACTGTGCAAGTTGGCTGCAAAGTGTTTTTCTTGAGTCAGTAACACAATACTTTTTCTTTCTCCACATCAAATAGACACTTCACCCCCCCTACCCCCCAAAAACCACCCCTTTGCCAGCTCCCAACGCGATAAGCAATTAGTTCAGTTCAGGCTGATTTTTTTTTAGGAGTTAAAGCTGTTGGAGTTGCTGCTCTTGGAGGAGATGTGGAATCTGCTCTGTCCCAGTGCAGAGCGTTCATGCGGAACAGCAGCACCTCTCCTCTTGGACACGGAGATCCAAGGCATGGGAGAGCAGCTGTGGAGCACGAAAACCCTTTTGAAACTCCTGCCATGCCTGAGAAGCCTTTTCTGCATCAAAGGAATTTCTTCTGCTGGTCTTTAGAGCAAGAGAAGAGTAGATTTGGGTAAGATTTGAGTACTCATGTCATTTGGACTCAAACCTACAAAGCCCTTTTCTGGGGAGCCAGATCCATTTCCACTGGGATTTAAATTGTCTTCCTCAGCACAGGTCAAAAAGAAAGTATCAAAATGTGCTGTGACACAATAAACTGAGGGTGTCAAAGATGTTCCAAGGGCTGGAGCCAGGCTGGGAGAGCTGGGGGGGTTCCCCTGGAGAAGAGAAGATCCAGGGAGACCTGAGAGCCCCTTGCAGGGCCTGAAGGGGCTCCAGGAGAGCTGGAGAGGGACTGGGGACAAGGGAGGGAGGGACAGGACACAGGGAATGGCTTCCCACTGGGAAGGATTAGATGGGATATTGGGAAGGAATTCCTTGCTGGGAGGGTGGGGAGGCCCTGGCACAGGTTTCCCAGAGAAGCTGTGGCTGCCCCTGGATCCCTGGAAGTGTCCAAGGCCAGGTTGGATGGGGCTTGGGGTAACCTGGGCTAGCGAAAGGTGCCCCTGCCTATGGCAGGGATTTGGAATTAGATGATCTTTAGGATCCTTTCCAATAGAATTTCCTGCTTGGTTCTCCTATTCCATGTTCTCAGTGCAAATTCTGGATTCCTCTTTAATTCAGAGACCGAGGTGTTCAGTCTTAAAATGGGAAGGGAAGGGAAGGGAAGGGAAGGGAAGGACAATTCTAGTTGTAGCACTGTATAAACCAGACAGCCAAATGGAACATCAAGGGGAAGAACAAACAAAAGCAGTAGGGCAGGTCAGCAGCATNGGGAAGGGAAGGGAAGGGAAGGGAAGGGAAGGGAAGGGAAGGGAAGGACAATTCTAGTTGTAGCACTGTATAAACCAGACAGCCAAATGGAACATCAAGGGGAAGAACAAACAAAAGCAGTAGGGCAGGTCAGCAGCATCAATGCAGACATTCTTGTCTTTGAACAGGAACAGGGGCCTCTGGGCAGAAAAACAAATCAAAAATTATGAAAGTCGTGTCAGCAGCAAAAAGTTGGCAGGAAGCAGTGCCTGCACAGAGTGGTGCTGGGCTGCACAAGAAAAGCTGCTTATCATGCAGAATCACTTACTAAGTCCTCAAATTTGACTCCCTCGCTCCTACAAGAGCTCCTCAGCTGAAAGGGTGACAGTCCCATGATGTTTTTTTTCTTTGCCTCCAGGCTCAAAGAATCTCCATTTTGAAAGCAAAGTTGAAGCATCTAACCCAAATCAGGATGGTCCTGCCTCAAGCAGGATCTCTTATTCCTTCACTGACAAAGCCAAAAAAGCATCAAAGTAAACAGGACAAGGAAAACCAAGTGGTTTGGGGGCAGAGACCCTGCACTGGGAATTCCTGTGTGACATTTAACACACGTCATGAGTTACTGTAGATGCACCTCCTTGACACAGACACAAGGAATAAAGGCTTCTCCATTTGTTTGGGCAGCCAGCTTTGAGTGCAGATGAATTCCTAGATGTTCTCCTGGTTATAATATTGACCTTTCCAGGAGACAGGAATTGCTCAGTTGTGTTCAGTGTCATCACCCTTTTTTTTTTTTTCTTTCCCCAGGACCATTTTCCACCCTGGTCAGGAGCTTCACATCTCTCTCCTGCTCCTTGTGCTCGTTCCTGTTCATTCCTCTCAGATAAAGTAACGTTTGCTTACAGCTGGAAAATCTTTGTGAACCTTTTGCTTCATGCCTTGGGTTCGGCTCAGCTGAGAGGCCACATCCTCACGTAGGATAAAATGGGAATCAGGCCAGTTTCCACCAGTTGGAAGAATCCAACCTCCCCTGGCAAGAGCAAGCAGCGAGGGTTAACGGGGCTGTCACGCTGCTCTTTGAACATCCTCTCCAACAGAAGGAGACCCAGAGATTTTCTGAGGGAGCAGAAACATCACCACAGTCAGAGGCCAATGTTTTCCATGCTTTGCAGTGGAATCATTCCCAAGCCTCAGAGCCATCAAGAAATGAACCTTTAACTTTCCTCCTAGCCCTGTTATCCCTGCTTTAATTACTTGGTGCCTAAGGAGCAGTTGGGACCTTGAAGTCTGTCACCCCTTAAGCTGCCTGCCCGACTCTTCATTTCACCACCAAGACACACACACCCTCCTTTAGCCAATGGCAGCCTGGTCACACAAGTATTATGTTTTTCCTCTCGCTGTCTACTGTTTCACCACCGTAGGAATTACACAGCCAGGAGCACAGCAGGAATAATGGCTCTATTCATTTCCCCCTGGGACTAATTCTTACAGATGGCAAGCTCTGTGATGGGGCAAATGAGCTTCTTATTTCATTTGGAGGCTTAGAGTTATAAGCTCATTTTGTTGTTGTTTACGGGATAGCTCACGGCAGGACGGTGCAAGCCTGTACATTGCTGCTGGCAGGGGAGGAGGCAAATCCTGTACCAGCAGTGGCCAGAGGGTAGGGAAGGGGATGCTAGGAGGACCCTGTCACTGCTGAGCCCCTACCCCTTGTGTGCTCAGCTCTGCAGCCACAGCAAAGCTCTCTGGCTGCCCGAGCTCCCAGTCAGGTGCTGACACAAACAGGAGGCTTAGCAGTGCCTGCAATCCAGGATCAGTTTGGGAAGCCAGGATTTGTGAGAAGGGGGGAGAAAAACAAGCACAGTTTCCATGGTTGTTGGAAATGTGCTACAGAGAAAAAACGGGGAGATCCTTGTTCACCTGAAGAGACCAAAAAATAGAACTGGTTTTATCCATGAATGTTTTCTTTCAGGGTCATTTTCCACTCGGGACACACGAGACAGCAGCAGCTTCAAAGCTCAACAGAAGATCCTTGCAAAGGGAAGGGCATCTTTTCCCCTCAGTCATCACTGTGTGGTTGTGCTCACCCATGGAGTTACGGCCACCTGTGCCCCCCTACCTTCCCCAGATGGCATTTCCAGACGGGGCTGAGCCTTCCCGTACATCCTCGTCTGGCTTTCCAAACGGAAAACAGAGTGAGGCATCCTCAGCTCCGAGTGAATCAGCATCTCCCCTGGAGAGCTGCATTCATACCAGTCACCAATCTGGCCCATAATGTCACTTTTTATGGGAGATTTCGTGGTCAAAGTCTCTTCTCGTGAGTAGTGGAGGACCATGAGGAATAATAGATGCTGGGTGGAATTTTATCTTCTTCCAAAACTCTTGCAAAAATGTCTCAGACAGAAATTGTCAGTGAAATGAGCAACCATCATTCCTTATTCATTGTTCCTCATCCCTGGAAATGTCCAAGACCTGGCTGGAGGGGGCTTGGAGCAACCTGGGATAGTGGAAGGTGTCCCTGCCCATGGCAAGGGGTTGGAAGGAGATGGTCCTTAAGTTCCCTTTCAATCCAAATTCTGTGTTCAGTGATGTTATTTAAGAGCTGTTTTCCTGCACCTGGTGGTCAAGACAAAGGGTTTGTTTCCTGCAGGGTCTCAGGAGATCATAAGGGATCTGTAACCTCTGCTCAGAGAAGCTGAAGGACAGTGAGTTCAGCCTCACGTCAGGGAGGCTGTAGGTACTTTGAATCCCACCAGCAGGATTGTTTTCAATACCTGACAGACTCCAGCTTCAGATTCCTTGTCCCCTTCAGCCTTTATCAGTCTTTGGTTGCCTATTTTTGGGGCTGAACTGCATCCCCACGACAACTGTAGGTGTTCCTCACCTCCCTCCAAGCTCCCCCATGGGCTGGGAAGTCCTTTGTTCCCTTCCCACCAGCCAAGCCCACCAGAGATCTCCTGTTGCAGCACCACAATCCTGCCATCCATAGGGATTTTCTCCTCCTTGAGATGCACACAGAGTGTTCCAGAGCCACAGACACTGAGCTTTTCTTCCACACTACGGCACATCCCAGGAGGCACCAAAGTGTTCAGACACGACCAAGTGGAGTTTGGTTTTTGAGGTTCTTCACTCTCACAGTCTCTCACTGACCCTGAGACCTTATTCCACTGCTCCTTCTTCCACATCCCGTATTTTAGGATGGGAACTGGGAGATGTCTCCATAGCACAATGTAGAAGAAATCCACTATGGCCCAAAGCCACATTTAGAAATAATCTCGCTCCTGGTCCCTTAACTAAGAGCAGGATTTCCAACTGTGACAACCTTGTGTGACTCTGCTCCTTCCCCACACCCTGTGTAAAACTACTCCACAGATCCTACAGCTCTGCTGAAGTTCTACCATTAAATAGCATCTTAATTCCATATTTTTCCTGCAGAATGAAGCAACTGCTGCCTATTTTCTCTAATCTTTTCTGCTGTTGAGACTTGGAGAGAATCACAGCTGATAGTTTTGGTAGCAGCAATGTTCACATAAAACTCACAGGGCAAAGATGCACATTCTTAGATCATGTAGAGTGAATTACACCTAATTTTGATAAGAAAAATTTTGTACATCTTGTCTGCATCTGAGATACTTCTAGGTCTGCATAAAAATATTGACTTTTCTCAAATACTTCAAAATATTCAAAAAGAAAAACACTGCTGGCAATACCAAAAGAATCTGAAAATCTCTTTTTTGAGGGAAAAGAGCACACAAAAAATGTGAATTAAAGAAAAAGCTCTCACAGGTATGAAATAGGTAAAGTCTATTATAATAATTTACCGAATTATAATGGATATTGCATCCTATAAAACAATTTTCAGGATGGAAAGTCACGACAACACAAAAACCGGTCCGTCTGTTTTCCGCCAAAGATGAAGAGACAGAATGTTTCCATCCCACAAAATGCTACATTTGCATATGCACAGACACACACATATGTTTGCAAAATGCAGCCTGGGAGCAGACACAGCTCTTCTGCTGAAGGTTTTACTTCTTAAAAAAAGTAATATTTAAAAATACCAAACCTATTTTGGGCACAGAAGTGTCTCGCCGGAAAACTTCCCACCACGAGTGAATGTTCTGGTAGAAGAGCAAAGCTGGTTGTTCTGTAACAACACCAACAACAGGAAAATTAACAAGAACAAGAAAATTAATAAGAGGAAGAAGAGGAAGAATAAGAAGAAGGACAAAAATGAGGAGAAGGAGAAGAAGGAGAAGGAGAAAAAGGAGAAGGAGAAAAGGAGAAGGAGAAAGATAAGAAAAAGGAGGAGAAGAAGAAGAAGAAGAAGAAGAAGAAGAAGAAGAAGAAGAAGAAGAAGAAAAGAAAAAGAAGAAGAAAGAGAAGAAGAAGAAGAAGAAGAGGAAGAAGAAGAAGAAGAAGAAGAAGAAGAAGAAGAAGAAGAAGAAGAAGAAGAAGAAGAAGAAGAAGAAGAAGAAGAAGAAGAAGAAGAAGAAGAAGAAGAAGAAGAAGAAATAAAAACCCCACATGTCAATTTTGTTGGATCACAAAGCCAACATCATGCTGTGGTGGAAATTCCTTCCTCACCCTGATGCCTCCCCTTCTTGGCTTTCTGTCTTTGCTTGGAGCCAGTGGTTACTGGAACCACCAATTCCCACATTTTTTGGGGCCAAGTCCTCGCCTGTGTCCACCACCACTGAGCCCCAGGTCCTGGAGGGGAAAGCCCAGCTAGAAAAGCCCTGCAATCCCTCTGCTGAAAGCAGAGTCAGCAACATTTGCCTGCAAACCTGGCTCAGGATTCCTGCCACAGCCTCGGGGCTGCTTTCACAGGCAGCGGGAAAAGGGGAGGAGGAGAGGGACAGGAGTTTAATGACAAACTCAGGGGTAGCTCTGCCAGGGCATCTCATTATCTGAGTTGAGCTGCGGCTCGTTTCCTACACCCCCTGTGACCGAAGGAATGCGGGGAGCACGTGCTCCAGCCGGGATGGGGGGAAAGGGATACCTGACCCAGGCCGGGAACACACAGACTCCGCTCCTGGTGAACCAGGGAGCTGCTCCAGCCTCTCTCCAGCGGGGGATGCGCTCCAGCGCTTCCAGGGAAATCCCGGGTGTGGCAGCCGGAGCGCTGCGAGGGGTTCAGCTCAGGATTCCTCGCTAAAGGGATGGAAACGAGCAGAAATTAAGTCAAATCCCTGCATCTATGAAACAAAAGTCTCCGTGTTTCTCCAAGCTCCGGAATGAAGTGTTTGGGAAGCAGCGCTGCTGCTTTTGGTGTTTCATTTTTCTGAGTCCAGCCTCCCATCACACACACACTTCCTTCCTTCTGACCTTTCACACTGAGGTCTCTGAAGCTTAATTCATGTTATTACTTATGCTTGTAATGCCCAGTCCTTAGTTAACAGAATATATAAAGTGATAACTTTACATCTATATTTATATAGAGATATTATGTATTTATACATGATAAATTTATATATTAACACACTGACCAGCACATGTTTTCCTCCTTAAGGCAAGAAAACAGATGCATCAGCACTTAACTCCCCCAGAAGTACCTCCCCAGGTAAGGATCAACTTTTTGGACCAAACTGTTTTCAAAAACCACGGCAGAGGCCAACAATCTTCCACAACTGATGTCAAACTCGTGGACTAATAACTCCACAAGCTAAAAAAAAGCACTCTAAAGGTTAAGTTGGAGTCTGGAAGTGAACACATTTCTTCTCTTCTGCTGGTGTTGCATCAAGATTCACTGTTCCCCCAGAGGGTGGTTGGCACTGCCCAGGCTCCCCAGGGCAGTGGGCACAGCCCCAAGGCTGCCAGAGCTCCAGGAGGGTTTGGATGATTCTCTGGAGCACAGGGTGGGACTCCTGGGGATGGTTCTGAGCAGGGCTGAGGGTTGCACTCCATAGTCCTTGTGGGTCCCTTCCAATTCCAAATATTCTCTGAAGGTTCATGGTGCTTGAAGAGCAGGCAGCAAAGGGGAGTCTGGCTGTGTGAACCAGTGGTTACTGGTCTCTGGTCAAGGCTCTTTTATCCAAGTATAAATATCCCCTGTAGAAATGCCCCCAAAAAGCTGCTCAGAGCAGGAAAATGGTTTATGATATCTCTTTTTCCCTATTTATAATCCTAATCAAACACTGATCATCTCCCAACAGCCCTTTTTGTTATTTCCATCTGTTAAGAGCAGATATCACCTGCAGTTCTGGATTTGGGAAGTTCATTCCAGGAGATTAATTCTCCTTAGCACCCATTATAGATGCAATTAAGGTGCTGAAATCAGCATCTACCTTGAACTGGTTGCTGACCACGTTCCAGATGTTTCATCATGGAGTGTTGTAACATCCTAAAGGCCTCCAAAACTGCTTAAAATTACTGGAGTCCATATAATTTTATTTTTCCTAGGTATTATTTTTTATTCAGATGTTCCCATGCTTCTGTTGAGTTATCAGCCTTTCTCAGTGTTTTTGCTGCCTTTGTTTGCAAATTCTCCTGAGGATTTTCATCCAGCATTTTCATCCAGAATATGCCACCGTGGACAGAGGAATCAGTGCAGAAAGTATTTCAGCTGAAGTCTGTTGGTTATTCACATTATTCAGGTGCAGAGGATGGAACCTGGATCAGATTCCCCATTCTCAGCTGTTTGATCCTGCCTGAGTCAAGTGAGGAATTATTGACCACTGAGTTTGGAATTATTGACCATGACAGGTAAGTGATGAGTTGTTCTTTTCAAAATCTGCTCTTAGTTTTACTTTTTTCTTCTTTTTTCCCCCCTTAAATTGACCCCAGAAATGTGAGATTCTGACAGAATCACCCCTCTGAGGTCCAGGAACGTTCATGACACCATGAACTTACTTTACCCTGCTCAACCCTATTTTTCACCCTGTCTCAGCCCCAAAAATGATCATTATTAATTAATAATGAACCTATTACACAATCTGTGCTGGTACTACGAGTATTGCTTCCCAGAATTTCCTTTAATCCCAGAATATGTGGAGTTCAAGAGGATTGCTGCACTAAGAAAGAACGTCTCAAAGGTTTTAGGAAGCCCAGAAAGGAATGGAAATGGCCAAATCATGGAAATAAACCTTCATGGCTGGTGCAGAATCCCCGGAATCATGGAATCACAGAAATTTTGGGGTTGGAAAGGACCTTAAAGTTCATCTTGTTCCACCCCCTGCCATGGGCAGGGACACCTTCCACTAGCCCAGGTTGCTCCAAGCTCCATCCAGCCTGTCCTTGGACACTTCCAGGGGCAATTTCTCTGGGAAAACCAGTGTCAGTTTTCTGTTACTCCATTCTCTGTCCTGGCAAAAGGAGCTTCTTTGTGCTACAACATCAGTGAAGGGCCAGGTATGAAAAAATATAAAGACATTTTTGTCAACTTCTTCCATCCCAGGGGATGGAATAACCCTTCTATGCGAGGTTTTATTCTAAAAACTGCTTTGAGTCCCAAGGTATTTCATCCCTCCCAGGGCAGCAGGCTCAGCCCAGAGAATTCAGAATCCTTTATTCCATATCCCTGCTATTCCATGAAAAGTCCCAGCCAACAGTGAACTCTGGCTGTGCCTGCTGGTAAATGAATGTTAGAGGTGAGGGAACTGCAGGATTTCTGCACTATTGTATTTCTGTTTATCAAACCTGGCTGCAGGGGTTATTTTCAGATCAAGGGAAAATCAAACTGCTCCTTTGTTGATCTATGTCCCAAAAAAATCCCAGTCCCTCTTTTTCTCCTCTGACCCAAGTTCACGTCCCTGTGATTCCCCCACTCAGCTATTTCACCTGGGTTTCAGCTGGAGAAAAGCAAGTTGTTTCTGGAGAAAGGGAATGACCCAATGGGCAGGCCAGTTTCAAGCTGGGATAGAAATGCAGTTTAATATGCTGTCAAAAATGATTTGAAACAGATCCCTTCGTGCCAGCTGATAAAACTGAAATGTTCTGCTCCGGGTTGAGCCACCGCAGGTTGGAAGGCGACTTTTTAACCTTTTCCCAGGAAAGAGAGAATCGAAAAAAAACCCTCACTTTTGAGGGGCGAAGTTAAAAAGGAAAAAAAAAAAATCAATATTGGAGTCTTGCCTTGAAGCATTTATAAAGGTAGTTTTATAAAACTGTGAGGCAGAGCAGGGGAGTGTGGAGTGCTGGTGTCAGAGCAGGAGGACAAGGCAGGGCCTCTGGGTGGGATTCTGCCTGTCCCAATTCCTTGGTTTAGATGCTGTAGGTGCTTCAGCATCCAAGGTGCATCTCAGGCATGGTTTGTAGGAAGCCACCCAACTGCAGCCCTGCATGTTTGCCAGAGCAGTTGTAGGAATCTCTCCAGCTGCAGCCCTGCATGTTTGTCAGGACAGTTGTAGGAACCTCTCCAGCTGCAGCCCTGCATGTTTGTCAGGGAGCAATTTACGGCCACGACAACGTCGCGCATCCAGCTCCTCCACCTGCCTGCCCCGAAAAGGAGGAGCTGTAACAGATACGCCCTTGTTTGATTTATCTGAAGCTGATAACTTATTCCACTTATGCTGCAGCATCAAGGTTTAAAAAGGGATGACCCAGCTGACCTCCAGCACCATCCACCCAGCCCCTCTCCCTGTTGGCTCTCGTCAAGGTCCCGTCTGTCAGGCGCTCGCAGACTTTCCTCCTCTGCAATCTCTGCAGCGAGAGTTTGTATACAAAGCTGTCACCACCCTCAGGAGTGGGTGGATTTTCCAGCTCATCTGTAACCTGAGTGGCACTCCAGCCCCGGGATCTTTCTTCCCAGTGTCAACAGCACGCAGCGCTGCCCTATCCCCTTACACATTATCTTCGATCAAGTTGATGGGCAGGAGGGAACAGAGCCAGAAGTAATTGTGACAGGCTGGGTGTTTTTACAGGCACAATAGTTAATGGGCTGGTTAATGTAAAGGATTAGCCCCTTCATCCCCAGGACATATGAGAGGGGAGGAAGGGGGTGGTGCTGCTCGGTAAGCCCCGGGAGGAAATGCCGTGATCGGCTTGGAACCAAACAGAAACAAATCGGAAAAACCCTTTCTGGTGTTTGGGGGTTTGGCACAACGGGTGGCATTTCGGGGTCCTGGTGCTCGAGGCACCCAGTATAAAACACAGAGCCTTAATATCACCCTCTGCAGCTTCCTCATGAGGGGAAGAGGAAGGGCAGAACCCATCTCTGCTCTCTGGTGACCAGTGACGGGATCAGAGGGAATGGAATGAAACTGTGCCAGGGGAGGTTTAGGTTGGATATCGGGGTAAAGGCTCTACATCCAGAGCCTGGGCAGGCACTAGAACAGGCTAGGGAGGGGAGATTTCATGACCACAAACCTGCCAGAGCTCAAGGAGCATTTGGAGAAGCTCTCAGACACACTGTGTGATTCTTGAGGTTGTCCTGTGCAGGGTCAGGAGTTGGACTCCATGATCCTTGTGTGTCCCTTCCAGCTCAGGATATCCTGTGATTCCCTGATTCCCTGAGCCATGCTTCAGGGGGGGCAGGGAAGGGATGGGGAGGCTAAACAGATGCTCTTCATCCTCAGCCAGGGGACAAGAGGGGAAGGCCAGGGGGAAGCTCTCAGCTGTGCACATCCAGCCTCCCTTCCCAAAACTCCTCCTGGCAGATGATGCCGAGTCTGGCGGTGGGTCGGAGGCTCATGAAGCAGCTGCCCCAGGGGATTGCTGTGGCTGGAGCTGTCTGTGTGTACAGTGGACATTTGCCACACTGCCTGAGGCAGCAAAGCCCTCCAGTCCCTCCCTGCTGCATCCACCTTCCATTAGAGCAGCATTATCCAGAGGGGTCCATCCAGTGCTATTGGATCACCACTAAGTGCCCAAGCTTATAGGATTTATGGCCATATGCTCGCATGGCTTATGCATTGAGAGGCTTAGAAACCCTTCCTCCAAATTCCTCAGGCAGGCTAAAACCTCCTGCCTGACTGGATCAGCTTACAGCACGGAGACAGTCCCGGGGAGACCCTCCCCAGGAAAGCTGCTGAGCTCCAGGAGAAAAGGGAATGGCATCAGGAGCCTGGGAGCCTCAGAGCTGGCTTGATAACACCCCAGTGAGGAAGGTGAATCACAGGGAGGCAGAAATTGGGGCAGTACAAGACTCTGTTCCCTCCTCACTAAGCCCAGGACTGTCTGCGGCCAAATAGTTTTCAAATATGCTCCAGCATAAAATTATTTGGGGTTTCCACCTGGGATTTAAGCAGGATATTGGGATTTATATGTGTGCACATACCAGATCCTGTCACCTGCATAGCAAAGGGATGTGTAGCATCTTCCTCATCACTGTAACTCTCAGCTGTGTCTCCTGACAACAACCAGTCCCAAAAAAAATAGTTTAAGGTAGTGAAAAGTCACGGGAAAATTATCTCATCTCCTTCATCCCTTTCTTTTCCTAATTTCAGCAGTAAGGAATACAGGAATTAAAAATATCATTCCTACTTAGCTGCACTTCCCCCCACCTTGTTTGGATATATTTTAATTATTGTTTCATATTCTGACCTCTAGGTGAAGGAGGGAAAATACAGGACAAAGTTTGAAAAGCAAGGTTGTGATTTTTCTGTCTGTGGCCATTTCATTTTCCCTTCAGCAGCTCTGATAAGTGAAGGAGAGATGGACCTGCCCCAGGGCTCTTCATCTGAACCTTGGGATTTGGTGGGAGCAGGGATTTGAGCACAGGCAAGGGAGCTGATGAAACCTGGAGCCTGATTTTGGAGCTGAGAGGCAGCAGCTCCGCTGAAGAATTTTCTCTATTATTACATTTTTATTATTATTTTGTAATAAAGGCCTGTAGAGACACCCCTCAAACCAGCCCTTCATTTCTCCTTCCTCTACCCCAAACACAATTTAAATTCTATACAAGAACACAAGTTTCTGCTTCTGCTTTTGCCTCTCTTTCACATGCACACAAAAAAGTTCCAAGTTAACAGAGCTACATTTTCTGCTGAAGGCACTTTGGATATTTTCTGTGTGTCCATATGTGCAGAAAGGTTGAAAGCACTGTGAAATATGAGTGTCACAGAGAAGTCAAAAAGGAAAGGGGTTGTTCTTTTCTCAGCTCAGGGCTTGAAGAGCTCTCAGAAAATCACCCAGGGGCAAAACCCCAAATGGTGTCAATAATATATGACATTAATGGGCAGTTTCTGAGAGGAACCCATTGATTTTTGGACACTGAAGGGGCCAAAGGGGCTGTTGCAGTCCTACCTTCCAGGCAAGGGCAGGGTTTTTTGACAGCAGTTAGAGTTTAGGCATATGCTGTGTTTTGGGAAACAGGGAATGTAGCAGGTCCAACAAAGAACAAAGTCATCACTCACCAAGGGACTCCCAAAAGTGATGGAGCTGGAAATCACCCTGGATCAAAGGACTTGAGGACAAAGCAAGTATTATCATGGTCACTACAGATCAAGGCACCAAGAGATTAAAGGCTTGATTCATATATATATATATATAAAAAAATATAAATGTATACTCTATTCTGCCATCATAAAGGGACCCTTAAGTGACATTTAATTGCACACAGTTATTATAAAACAAGTTCTAAATGCTCTGCAGAAGGATCAGTGTCAAGAGATGAGACAAAGGGAGTGTTTTTCATATTTTCCACCAATTCATAAACAAGGTAAAGAGGCAACAAAACATTCCCAAGTTACTGAGGAAATCTGTGGCAAAGCTGTTAACGAAGCCTAAAGAACCACGTTCTGATCAAGGACTGGTTATTTTTTTTTTTTTTTCAGGGCTTATTTTTATTATTTTTTTTTAAGAAGCCATTTAAACAAATTTATATTTTAGCAAAGGTTGGAGCTGTTTCAGCTGGAAGTGGACTTTTCAAATCTAGAAAAAAATAACGTCCCGAGCCTCGGCGTAAGCGGGGAAAAGAAAACAAATATCCTCAGGAAATAGTTACAGCAAATTTGTCACCAATAAAGCAGGCAGTAGTTGAAATTAGACACACCTCATTTGTAAATCTGTGTTGATTCCACCTGCAAGGGCAAGATGCAAAAAAAAAAAAAAGGAAAGAAAAAAATCACACAGAAATCCCTGTTTTCAGCAATCTCTGCAATGTTTGCTTTGCCAAGCAAAACCCTCTTTGGTTCTGTGTCAGCCCCCAGAGCAAATCCACCCTGTGGGAATCAAGGTAATGTTTTTATTCAACAAAGGAGGGGGGACAAAAAAGAGGAGAACAGTCCAGAAGGATGGTTAATTAATGTTAAGGATTTAACCAAATCAATCCACGTGTTCCTTTCCAACCACTAAGCTTTGGGATTCTGCACCTGGACCGTTCAGGTGGCTCTTCCACGCCAAGCAAACAGCAAACCTGGCTCAGCATAGACAGTGTTTATAGCACAGACAAATGACATCAGTTTGGGATTTATTTGTGCAAGGCAAGCTTAGATTAGAAGCAGCAGATGAGGAAAGGGATGAGAAACGATGAGGGGGAAGTAAAAAAACAGCGGAGATCAAAGCCTTGGTTCAGCAAAGAATCTGAGAACGTGATGCACGATAAGCACCTGCTTAAGTGCTCCTGGAAAAAAAGGACATGTAAGTCAAGTGTGATCCTTAATTACAGAAGAAAATGTCTCATTTATCCCAAAAGAGCTGAAATATTTGTTGCTTTTGATTAAGGAAACGATTCATTTCATTTTTGAGAGAGTCGTTGAATAACGGGATATCCTGGGTTGAAAAGGACCCACAAGGATCATCAATCCAGCTCCTGCCTCTGCACAGGACAACCCCAAAAATCCCACCACATGCCTGAGAGTGTTGTACCCCAAAGGTTTCAAGAGATTTCCTGTCAGGATGCCCAAATTAATGACAATTTTCACTGGGAAATCATCTGAGTCAGAAAACTCAACTCCTCCAAGGAGAGCCCAGCTTGGATCTAGTAGAGTCACGGGGGATTGGTGCTCTTTCCTACTCTTATAATCATGTTTTTAGCAGCTTTTTGGTCTTTTTAGAAGATCTTATGTGCATTGTTTTGCAGTGGGAAGTGTGTTCTAGAAAGGCAGTGAAAGGCATCAGGTTGGGCTGAGACATCTGCCCTTCAAGACAGTCTTTCATCTGTCCTTCAATCTCTTCAGGATCAGACGACACAAATCCAAACCAGGGACATTAAACAGTGGATTTCAGACTCAGCCAGTGCTTCCCAAAAATGGGAAGTTTTGATTTCCACTCAGGTGAGTTATTAAACTTTTATAAATTCAGCAATGAGTATCAAATGCATTTTCTGATGTCCTTCATCACACACATCCAGTATCAAAAAAACCCAACCCTCTCTCACAGGCTGAGCAGGTCTGAATTTCATGTTCTGAATTTCCTTCTTTCTTAAAGTATGGAAAAGGATGATGTCATTTGATGGGATGGGAGCTCTGAATGAGTCTAAACTGCAGAAATCCAGAACCAAGGACTGTCCTTAAAAAACACCTTTCAGAGACTTGGAAAATCCCAGAATGGTTTGGGTTGGAAGGGACCTTAAAGATCATCTCAAAACTGATGTCCAGGAAGTTCCACCTGAACATGAAGAAAAACTTCTTTCCAGTGCAGTGACCCAGCACTGGAACAGATTGTCCAGAGAGGGTGTGGAGTCTCCCTCGCTGGGGATATTCCTGAGCCATCTGGACACAACCCATGTGCTCAAGGAGGTGGCACCAGATGCCCCACTGTGGTGAAAAAAAAAGGGATGGTTAAACACTGAGAATGAAACCAAAACAAAAAGCAGGTTATTAAGTGGTTAATTCTAAACCTTTTACCAATAATCACCTGAAAATGCACTTCTTTTTCCGGCTTGCTACATAGCTGTCTAGACAATCAACACCTGCTCTTAATTAATGACTAATATCCCAAATTTGTAACACAGACGTGGCCTCTGATCATCTCCTTCCACCAGCAAATGTTCCAACAGCTGAGGATGCCCCAGCCCAGTTATTGTTGCCCACCTGCTGCAGCCACTGAGGCCCAGATTGCTGCTCTGTGCTGAGCTCCTCAGGGGTTGTGTTGTGTTTTCTCTGTGTGGGATCTTCTCTCCAGTGATGAGCAGAGAATCACAGAATCATGGAACGGTTTGGGTTGGAAGGGACCCCAAGGATCATTCAGTTCCACTTCCCTTCCATGGGTAGGGACACCTTCCACTAAACCAGGTTACTCAGAGCCCCATCCAGGCTGGCCTTGAACACCTCCAGGGATGGAGATGTTGATGTTGGGTCATGTTTCTTTTACCCTTTATTTTGTGTAAGTCAGATGCACAGAGGGGATCCTTGCTTTAAAAATTGGACCAAGCTTAAAACCTCAATGCAAGAAAGCCCCAGCTGACATTTCTAATCTAATAAACTGTCAGTTTATTCCCACTCTAAAGCCTGAAAGTCATAACAAACAATCCACCAGATCCATCCAGGACAGACTTTGCTGCTTCCTGTGATATGTGACTTCAAGAAACCAATGACTTCAGTGCTTGGGGTTCAACTAGGATCCAAATTTCTCTCCTCCAAATTATTAATCCATTTTTTTCTACATCAGTCACCCCAGTCTGTTCAAACCAGACCATGCTGAGCATCCTCTGGTGATATGGAGGGGGAATATAATTACCCAGACAAGTGGAAGCTGATTTGTCAGGTCATATGGACCCAGGTAACTGCTGATTTCATAGCAAGCAGAGATGTGACCTGTAATTCAATCTAGAGCCTTCAAGCAGAAGAATTCCCCTCCAGGAAAAGAAAAGATTCCATTGCTGAATGGGGAGAGCTGGGGTGGAGATTGAAACATGAAAGTGAAATGAGCTGCAAACTTGAATTTTGCTCCAATTCCAGGCAGATTCCCTCCCAAACTCTCCACCCCTTGTGCAACAAGATGAAAAACTTGATGTGAAGGTTGTTTTCACACAGATGAATGTGCATTTTCAGGTGTGTGTGCACATGGATTTCTTGCTGTGGCCAAGGTTTATACAACTAGTTAAGGGACCTTGGGTTTAATCTTGATTTTTGATGTAGACTTGTGGGTTTAATCTTGATTTTTGACTTGGGCTTGAAGGGGGAGAAGGGAGTGGGCTGAGAGGGCAGAGCAGCAGGAGAGAGGTGAGACGGGAAGGCAAGAAGAGGAAAGCAGAGGAATTTGTGGGATTTGCTCAAGTTCATCCACCTCCTGGTAAAGGGCAAATGAGAAGTGACAGGGAGGTAACGCTGAGCAGGCCCCGCCGTTCCCAACCCATCGCCTATAATTTCAGGGAGCAGGAACTCCAGCTGACAGATTTTTGGAGCCAGCCACGCTGCTGTCATGGGACTGGGGAGAGGAAGAGAGGAGGGGGGTGGCTGGGAGGGAGCAGAGCTGGTGGAGAGCAGAAGGAGCGAGGCTGAGGTCAATGGCGAGGTGCTGGTGGCAGCTCGTGTTCTCCCTGGGTTTGGATGCACCGGGAGAGGGAGCAGGTCAGAAACTCCGGGCTGGAACGTGGCAGAGCTGGGAAAAGCTGAGCAAAGTTGTCCCCTCTCCAGGGTGGCTGCTGGCTCTGCATCACCTGACATTTCCCCCGACCCAGCTCTACATGACTCAAGCGCCGGGGGCTGCATTAAGGAGGTGTGAACATCATGAGCCTGGAAAGCAGCCAAAGCTTGGGAAGGTCAAGGCTGGAATTTTTCCACCGGGTTCAACTGGACTTTCAATCATTTCCAGGTTCACCCTGTGACTTTACCCACTCTCCTTCCCCCCCCAAAAAAAAATGAGGTGATGTGCCACGTAATGAGTGAGACCACACAGGGGTGACTCGCTTGGGGTTCCTCTCTCATGGAAAGTTTGCTGAGGACATCTGGGAACATTCCTTTGGAAAAAAAACGGGTGTCCAAGCAGGTTTTTTGCTGTTGCCTCAGAAGAAGGGGCCAAGACAATCTCACAGGCTAAAAATATGGAGGCAACATGCAAAATTAGAGCCGGAAAGATAAGATGGTGATCAGCAAACCCTGGGATGAGTTTCTTGCTCTGGGGACCTTTTCAACCTGGGGCAAATTGTTCAGACAGCCAAACCTCAGCTGCTGCTCCTTCACTCAGAAACACAGAGCCACAGCAAGCTTCTAACACCACAAAAGGTGCTGGGAGGGTGAAAACCTCGAAATCAGTGAGGAAATTCGACCTTGTGATTGAGAAGGAGTTGCTGCTTTACCTTGGTAGGTCCTCATGTGGTCCAGCTGCCTTTGCAGATCTCCCCCAACGTGCTGAAATGCATCTTCAGCTCTGCCATCAGCTCTCAGATAAATTGCCCTGGAGAGGTGTTTAGAGACCCCGTAGTTAGCAAGGTGTTTTGGGAAAAAGCACTAAAGAATGATGAAGAGCTGGTGAAATTTTATGTTACAAATATTTTTACAGCTTTAGCCCTATTTTTAGTTAACAAATCATCTATGGGCCAATTAGAATTTCCTTCACACATCTTAAGTACACAGAAGAATTTGCCAAACACACTGGTGCTAACCCCAAACATTCAAAGAACATGAGTCAGCCTCTCACTGCCTTCCCCCCTCCCCCCAAACTCCCACCTCAGCCTTATTATCAACTTAAACTTCATTTAGACTTTAACAAAAAATAAATGTAGGCTCTTTATTTGCCTTCTCAGGCTGGATTTTTTTTCCATTTTGCCTTTTTTTAAGGTTTCTTCTGCATTTCTGAGGGTTATGACTTGATTTTCTTGTTCTTTCCTCCTAATTACTTGTCTACCAGAGTAAGGGATTTCTAAAAACCTCTCCAGTAAAGACTGGGACAACAGCACATACAATCCATGGATTCCCCCACTCTGCTTGTAGCCATGTGGTTTTACCTGCTTTTATATTCCTGATGTGGAATATGGAAGTGAAGAAACACTCTGGTTACTGTTCCATCTTCCCAGGGGGATTGGGGGCATGGCCAGACCCTCATGTGTTGGAATTTTACACCTTCCAACCTTTTTAAAGGGAGAATCATTTCCCCTTTCTCCAAGCTGGTCATGGGGATTAAAGTCCTTTATTGTCTTGCTTAAATATGGGTTCCAATGCTGTCTGAGGTGCTCCTGGGTATTCCAGCTGGTCTCCAGCACCTGGAGGACCAGGAGTCTTCTCCAAGACCTGCCTGGTACCCACCAGCCTCATGTTTAAGATTCCTAAAAGCCTGGAGACATCTATTTTTAGGGAACCACGTGCCCTTTCTCCAGTGCAGAGAGATCCATGGAAATTAGGACTTTGTCTGGACTTGTGGTCAAGCTGCAGCTCATCCACAGTAGGACAACCTGCTCCTTCCAGAGGGAAATCCTAAAGGGGAAGGAGCAGGATGTCAGAAGATGAACCCATGGGTAAAACCAGCCTGGCTGAACAGAGAGGTTGGGCTGGAACTCAGGAAAAAAAGGAGAGTTTATGACCTTTGGGGGAAGAGGAAGGTAACTCAGGAGGACTCCAAGGATGTCAGGAGGTTATTCAGGGAGAAAATCAACAGGGCCAAGGCTCAATCAGAACTTAATCTGGATAATATTGTAAAATACACTGAAAATGCTTCGATAAATACATCAACAAAAGGAGGGATAAGGAGAATTTCCATCTTTTATTGGATGTGGGGGGAAACCAAGTGCCAAAGAATGAGGAAAAGTTTGAGGGACTCGGTGCCTTCCTGGCCTCAGCCTTTAGGAGCAAGACCAGCTCTCCAGGTAGAGAGCAGAAAGGCAGCTCCTTCAAAGCAAAGCACCCCCTATATTTGCTCTTAGAGCAAATAAAAAATGGTATTTTAGCAGTAGATACATATATAAATGACTCATCTAATACAAATCATATAAGTCAGTAACAAATAACACAAATAATACAAATTATATCAATTAGCAGCAATAAGTGTCCTGACATTTTATCTTAGGGATGAGGTAGTGGGAGAACATTCCACCACAGTGTTCTAAAATCCTGAGCTTGTGCTCATGATGAAGCTCCATCTTCAGCCTCCCTAAAATTTTGTTCAGACCTTGCTATGCTGAACTGAGTTCCAGAGGATTTTTCATCCCAAAAACACCAGAGAAACTTTATTTTTGTGCAAAGTTTTCTTTAGTTTTGAATATCAACATGCACTTTCTTATTCGTGTTGTACTTGTTTCTTAAGTGTCAAACAGCCATAAATTAATTCTCTATGAGTTTCCATTTTGTTGATGGGGTCATGAAGGAAAAAAAAAGGGGGGAAATGGGATAAAAAAGGGGAAAAAAAAGAGAAAATAAAAGGGGAAAAAGGAAAACAATCCTTGCCCCCTCTGTTTTCACCTGTCCCAGAGGACTCCAGTCCTGGTTGTACCAGAAGAAAAATCACTGTCTCATCACCCAACACTCAGGGATGTGAAGCAAAACTGCACGAGGATCCCAACCCTCTTTATGAATGTCCACCAAACCCCTTGGGAAAGCAGGAGCAGAGACCAGGATGGGTGATCCCAGAAAACCAGGACCATGCACAGCTGGAGAAGGTCCAGAAGAACTGCAGGAAGAGCAGAGCTTGGGAGGAAAAGGGAATTTGGGGTTGGTTTGGCACCTCCAAACCAAGCAGAGCTGGTCCCGTGGGGCTGATTGTCTTCACGAGGGATGTGTAGAGACTTGGCTCTCACTTTAAAGTTATTATTTAAATACAAATTTAACTTCTAATACAGACAGACACGAGCTGTGTCTGGCTTTCCATAAGACTGAAGCTTGTAAGAGCATTTTGGTGCTCTTTGCACTTCAGGACTCTCTTTTTATCAGCTCAAACGGGGCCACAGAAACGCTCAGCACACGAAACATCCTCTGCAAAAAGCTTCTTTTTGGCCCCGTGCACCGGGGCAGACACTGAAGTAAATCCCTCCTGGCCTGTGTGGTTTTGTGAGAATCCAGGAAAATACAAAAAAAAATTTACAAAAATAAATAAAAAAAATAAAAAATTCAGCAGATCAGCTTTCTAAGCAGTGACTTTCCCTGAGCTTTCCTAGAAACCCTGCTCTGCTTTTCCCATCTCCTGCCAAACTCTATAGAATTGGATGAGCCTTAATTCTTCTTTTTCTCCTTCTCCACGAGCTCGTGCCAGGGCAAGGAAGTTTATTTTTGTAACTTAACCCCCTCTTGCAAAGTGCATTTGGAGCACCTGGCTTTGCATTTGGAATTCAACCAGGCCTGACCTTCCTTGAGCTGGAAATTTAGCTGCTCTTTATTTGCCTTTGCAGGGTTTGGAGTCAGCTGCAGAGGGCTGGGGTTAAAGAGAGTCTCTGCTGAGGAAAATCTTAGGAGGGGAGAGAGCAGCTGGAATAAAATTGACTTTAAAACAATCCCTGACACACTCAGAGACACTAATGCCTGTCAGCCTTCCAATTCTACCCGTCCTGATGCAAAGGAAAACCTATTTTTGGGGTTGGGTTGATTTGCTTGGTTCACTATTTTTTTTGTTTTATTGATTTTAAATAGGTCTGTAGAGGCCTTTAATGACATTAAACCTGGAGGCCAGGGAGTGAATGGGTGTCTGGAGGCTGTAAAGGCAGAATTGAGTGACTAGAACAGACTTCAATAATTTGCAGACATTTGATATTAAAATGAGAGAAACCCCACCCCTCCCTCATCTACTGCCTGGGAACTGTGCCCTGCAGACACTTCCAATGTGTCTCCATGCACCCTGACCTTCCAGGAATGCTTTTTTTTTTTTTTCCTGGGATATTTCTTGATTTTTTTTTGCTGGAGCTAAACAAAAGGCTGGGAAAGGCAAAATAGTAGTAATAATAATAATTAAAAAAAACACTAGTTCTTAAAATAATCTAGATGAGGTAAAACCCAGCTGACAATTCAGCTTCTCTCTTGCCAAGGCATCCTGGAGATGTGGAAGCTTCAAAGATGTGGTCAGGGCATCAAGGGGAAGCCATGAAGTTGGGAAAATCTCTGAGCAGGAGGAATTAAGGGAACCCATCACACTAAGCCTGAAGTCTCACCTGCTCCCAGGGACAAGCCCATGATTAAGAGCAGAGAATCCCAGGTTTCAAAGGTGAAAACGGGTTTATATCAGAACCTGGAGTGTCCAAGGACTAATAATAAACTAATTTGGAGGTTTATATCCTTGTTATTGCCGAATGTTGGCACAGGAGTTCTAAGCAAAGCAGCTCTTTCAAATCAGGGGCAATATTCTGAAATCCTTTAGCTTGTTTTGCATCCTCCTTCCTCCATTTCATCTCCAGTCAACAGAGTGATCCTCTGCTGGAGTCATTTACAACAGATTCCTCTGCAATCAGTTAATTTGCCCTCTAAATATGAATGTCTTGCTTCAGCTATACCAGGAAAACATCTAGAAAAGACCGATTTATAGAAGACATCACGTTTTAGATGGATATTATCGACTGAAATGGGCACTACTCTGACTCTTTCCTTTAGATCTCCCCCAGTTTCCACTTGCAGAATGAGGATATTGCCACTACACACCTCAGATGGTGCAGTCAGACACCAAAAATACCCAATTCAGTGGCAGTGGAGACCTTTGAAAACACTTTCTAGAGCAGCCAGACTTACAGAGCGTTGTCTCCAACACAAACTCTTCGTCCTTTAACCCTAATTGAGCTCCAGATCTTCCATTCTGCTCTGAATTCCATCTGTTGGTTCCATTCCCTGTAAATGATGAATTCAGATGAATCCCTGGAACCAGAGAAACGAGGCCTTTTCTTCACAACTTTGGGGCATTTTGAAATTGGTTTTTTTTCAGTGGTTGGAAGGCCCTGCTGTCCACAGCAGGAATTCTGCCAGCCTGACCTCATCATTTGTCACAGGGCTGGGGATGAAAAGGGAAGCGTCACCCTGCTTGACCCGTGAAAGGCTGTCCTTCCAGGCAGATCCTGAAGAATCTTTTCCTTTGTCTTTCCCATTGGCCTTTCCCAAGCACTGGATGTAAGGTGGGAGCTCATGTCTCAGCACCAGCAGTGGGTTGTCCTCATCTCTGACCCTGCTTTGAGGAAGAGGTTGGACAAGGTGACCTGAAGTCTCCTCTGACCTGAACTTCCCAGTGTTATGCTCTGGATTCCAGGGAAAAGGTTGTCTTGGAAGTGGGGAGGAAAGGGAGACCTTCCCATGGGAGCAGTGCAGGGATTTGGTGGGAGCCTGGCAAATCCAGCAGAGCTCAGCTTGGAGAGACTGAGCCAGGAGGGGACAATCCTAAAACCATTGTGGCTGGAAAAGAGCTCTGAGATCGAGTCCAACCACCAGCCCAGCACTGCCACATCCACAATAAACCACAGCTCATCCACAGATGATCTGAACACTTCCAGGGATGGTGATTCCAGCATTTCCCTGGGCAGCCTGTTCCAAGCCTTGACCACTCTTCCAGTGAAGAAACTTTCCCAAATATCCAACCTAGAGAACAAACTCCATCCCAGCTCCTGCGAGGAACAACTGTGCGTGGGTGAGTCACTCCAATCCCTGCATTTGGGTCTTGCTCCTGTGGCTGTTTGATCCCGTTGCTACTTCAGAACCTTCATCCTGCCTCCAAACTTCCCAAATTTGTCTGTGCTGCCGTTCCTGACCTTTGGCTGCTGTTCCAAATTTTTCTCTGACTCTATCACTCCATATCTGAGCTGCAAACCTCAACCACAGCGTGGCCCCCTGCTTGAAATCTATCAAGAGAACATATGGCAGAGCTGCTTTTTATATTTGGCCACCAGCAATAACCTCAACATTTTACCACATGCTCAGATGAGACAACGTTCATTTTTAGAACCCATCTTTCCTGTCCTTATTTAGAGAGATGTTTCACCATTGGCTTGTTGGTTTTTGGTCAGTTCTGGAGTGGTCAGGTCATTCACTGCCATCAGACTCACGGGGCAAATGGTCAAAGCTGTGAGAATTAATCTGTACATTATTAATCAGAGGTGCACGAGCTCTTTACAGCACCAAAAATGCTGTACCAGTGCTGGAAAGTTTTAATTATTCACTGACCCCACTTGTCACTAGGGAAGATTAGAACTGTTTCTTTTTTGTATCTGTTCATTCGTCAAAATTTAGGGAAAATAAAAGGAGGGGAGGAGTGAAAAGCATCTGTGACACTTTTGATAGAAACAGCCCAGCAGAGGAAAAGGTCAGGTTCAAAATTTTAATGTCTTATCCTTTTTAAAAGATCCAAAATGCAGGGCAGCTTCTGTCCAGAAGCAAACTAAGTTCTCTGTGGCAGAAGGTTGAGGTCCCATGGTCTAGTTTACTAAAACAAACAGGAAAATCTGGAAAACCAGGGCAGCTGCTCCAGGGAGAAAGGGGATGGATCTTTATATGTTGATCCCTGAGAAGGAAAGGCAGATTTCCCACCCCAGGAAAAACTGAGCTTGTTTAGAGATAGAACAGACTGACAGACAGACAGACAAGCTGCTCACAGGGGGATCACAGCACCACAACCTTCTGCCAGAAACCCACGAGGCCAACGTGTCCCAAGCGCTGCTGAGCAAAGCCCTACAAAATAAGTAGCAATGACCACAAATCTGCCTGTGTTTTATATTCCAGAGGAGCTGGCACTGCCTGGCAATCCCCTGGCTGGAAAAGGAGCAGCCAAACCCAGGCAGTAGCAGCAAAGCATCTTTACATCCCCTGCAAGGGGTGAATGTGTTTGGCATCCAAGGCAATGCTGCTGAAAACCATTGGCCAAAGCGACCTTCTTTCCACAAAACAGCTTTTAAAAGCTGTGCCTGTCCCTCCAGAGCACAGAACTCACCACTGTGGGACTCAAGCAGCTCATCCACAGGGAATGACAAACTTCTGCTCCCCCTCAGTGCATTGGAAGTCGAAGCTGGGGTGTCAGTTCAGGGAAATCACAACCCACAGGGACAGAAAGTGGTGAAAGGCATCCAGCAGGTTATTAAACACAGGGTGTTTGCCTAGATCTTACCTCTTCCCTTCCTAGATCTTATCTCTTCCCTTGTCTTTGAATATAAAGAGTTTGGGGGAAATTGGGCCATTTTCCTGTGCCTTTAATTCCAAAACTGACAAGGAGGACACCGAGGAGGACAATTCCACACAGCACTGGGGGTTGCTGTGGGTTTTCTTAGAAAGGATGTTTGCACATGGAGAACAGTCATGTTCCACTTGTTCCATTTCCCATTTCCAGCTGCAGCACATGGGGTAGACAGAGGCACCACAAACTCAGGAGAGTGATTTCCTGCTCCTTTAGCTCCTCAGAACCCAGATTTGGGGCTGACACCCAAAAGGAGCATCAAAGCCTTTGGCTGGGTGTCTGTTCAAACACACTCCCCCCCCTAATTGAACATAAAGGGTTTCTGCAATCCATTTTAACCTACCACCCCACTTTCTGACCCACTGATGCCTCCTGCTTCCACACCACAAAGCCTGTGGTTGATATCTCCAGTGGTTTGGCCAAACTCAGAGGAATATCCTTTGTTCATGGGCCACCAAGGAGAGATGACCTGCTACCAGTACTGAGCTTAGGTTTCTATTTCCACCAGCACTGAAAGGCTTAAAGAAGTAGCAGGTCTTCGCTGAACTCCTTGGACCTTTACCATCAACCCAGGTCTTTGCTGAACTCCTTGGACATTGACCATCAATCCAGGTCTTTGCTGAACACCTTGGACATTTACCATCAATCCAGGTCTTTGCTGAAATCCTTGGACATTTAACATCAATCCAGGTCTTTGCTGAAAGCCTTGGACATTTACCATCAATCCAGGTCTTTGCTGAACTCCTTGGACATTTACCATCAACCCAGGTCTTTGCTGAACTCCTTGGATATTTACCATCAATCCAGGTCTTTGCTGAACACCTTTGGACATTTACCATCAGTCCATGCTCATGTATTTCCATGAGGAATGAGACTGGAATTGCAGTTTGCAGCATGGGGAAGGGTTGCCTGGCCTGTTACTCAATTTGGGAAACGGGCATTTTAGTCCTGACTAATAGTTTTTCTTCTCTCTGCTTCCTGCCTTCTGACCTCCAGAGCATCAACCTTTTTACTCACCACTTGCCCGTGGAAAGAACCGAAAGCCCATTTGTCCCAGATAACATATTTGGGATTGTTTGATACCACATTGCTGTGTTTCCAATTAGGTCTCCTTGCTTTTATCTCCTCTGTGTAATCTCTTCAGTCCCTCCCACTAATTAGAACCTTATTTGCCTTTTTTCCCCCCCTTTCAGCAGTGTTTATCCTTCACATTGTTTCTTGCATCTCTGCTGAGCGAGGCCTGACTTCTGTTATCTTTGTTTTTTAAATATATGTTTAGGTTTTACTGGCACAGACCCTTGTTCAAGTGATCCAACTATTCATTACAGACCTCATGATTTTCCACAGTAAATTTTCTAGACAATCAACACAGATCAACATTATTTGGTGTCTCATTCCACATTCTTTCGGAGAGTTATGTGTTATGAACAGCCCAATATTTCAGATTATTACCTTTCATACCCAACATCACTGGATATCTGATGATATTCTGATGGCTAGACATCCAGATGTTTTATTTTATTTATCCTACTTGGCTTGTTTTCTAGGACCAAATCCAAACCAGCCTCTAATCTCAGGGGTTGCTCAACAAATTCTGTGAGGGGCTGTGAAAAGTTATTAAAGGGCAGGGGGGAAAAGTCTGTACACAACAAATAATCCTACAAACTGCAGTCTTGTCCTTAAATCCTTAAAATATATGTTGATCCATAACAACCTTGTAATATTAATAAGGAATTTTAACATGTACTTTTGGGAGGGCATGAAAACTCTTGGAATAAACTGATTTCTTGCTAACACAAGTCAGGAGGAGATTTTCCAAGGGCAGCTTTCCATAATTGTTATTAGGAAGGTTTTTGTGCTTTTTTTCCTGTAGAAAATGGTACTTTCCTTTGCTTGGGAATTAGAACAGGTCCTGGATCTGTAGTCTCCTGAGCCAGGAGAATTCCCATCCCAGAGTTCCCATCCCAGAGTTCCCATCCCAGACCGAGGTCCCCTGAGCTGAAGGACAGGAGGTAAATAAAGAGGAAGGTGAAGTCCAAGGGACTCAAAATTAGGCAGAATAAATGAGACTGTAAGTTCACAATTAATAACTTTTTAAAGATATTAACAGATTTCACCTGTTGACAGGCAAAAGGTGCATTTCCGTAATAAAATGGTCCCTGGATGAAGCCATTTTCAGTCCACACCATTTTCCTTGTACTTCCTGCCTGGTTTTGGTATCAGAGACAAACGAGAGAACTCAGGGGCTTGGAATTAAACATTTGCAGTGAGGAGAAGAGTTCTCACACCCAGAACAATCAAGCCTGACTCCACCAGACAAATCACCCTGCTAGTGATGGACATCACCAGAAGACCTTCATGGTGTGGTTGTCCTGAGAGAAGCTTCATTGCTTAGCAGTGTTATTGAGGCACCATCCCACTCCCAGGAGCTAATGCTGCCTGACCATGGGCTGGGTCACCCAGAGGGTGGTTGGCACTGCCCAGGCTCCCCAGGGCAGTGGGCACAGCCCCAAGGCTGCCAGAGCTCCAGGAGGGTTTGGCTGATCCTCTGGGGCACAGGGGGTGACTCTTGGGGATGGGCCTGTGCAGGGCCAGGAGTTGGACTGGATGATCCTTGTGGGTCCCTTCCAACCCAGGACATCCCATGATTCTATGAGTCCCTGAGTCTCTGGCTCTATGACTGTGATTCCAGACCTGGGCCAGGAGGAAGGTCTGTGGTGGTGCCAGGTTTCCAGTTGTCCAGACCCAGAAAAAGGGGATTCATTGCTCCCAGTGCCCTCTCTCACCACTGCCATCACTGGGAGATGGAAGCCACCCCTGGACATGTCCCAAAGCCCTGTGGATGTTGCACTTGGGGACATGGTTTAGCGGTGGCCTTGGCAGCACTGGGTTCATGGTTGGACCTGAGGATCTTACAGGTCTTTGCCAACCCTAATAATTATAATTCTTCTCTGTTCCCTTCAGCAATTGCCACTTCAGTGGAAATCACAAGTTCAGTGCCACAGGTGACCCTCTGGCCACCTGTCATTATACACCTGGATGGACCTTCCTTGATTCCTAATGGTCTTCAGCTGAAGCCCCAAATCATGAATTGAAGCTGAACTAACCCCATAACTGAGCCCACAGCCCAATCTCATCAAGTCACTCTGAAATTCCTCTCATCACGTTTTGCAGCCTTGATTTCTCGCAGCCGGGCCCTCCAGTATCAGCAGAGCTCTTGGGAAAGGCAGAAATGAGACAAAAAAGGCAAAAATAAACTGATTTTTTAATTTTTTTTTTTTGCAGTGTTCAAGGAAGTTTTGAAACCTTGTTTTAATTTTACAGCTTTCCCCCCGATTCCATGTAAATCTCTGTCTTTTCTTTCAAAACTCACGTGCTTAAATTCAGAATAAAAAATTTTAAAAAAATAATAATAATAATAAAAAAAAAAGGTAGGAAATTTGAGGATTTTCCCACCCCACCCCACTTTCAACAGTTTCCAAACCTTTTTACTACGATGGCCTGAGAGGGCTCTTTATTTTTACAGCTGCTGCATACCCAGTTCTCCTCGCTGGAAGACGCACACGCAGCTCCAGCGATCCTAATCTTTTCATTCCAGGAAAGGAACCAGCTGTAAATCCACTGGAGCAAGATCAGGATACAGCAGCAGGGCTGTTGTTCTGCCCCCCTGCTGGTTAAGGCTTCCCCTGAGCTGCTCTCCCACCCGGCCCTGCCGTGGCTCCAGGAGCCTCCCTTTCACAAATCCCTTCCCATCTCCCAGTTCAGCCCGGAAGGACACTGGAATTATGATTTTCCTGCTGTGCCAAGCAGGGGTTGAGTCACATTTGGATGATGTGGGGGGGTGCCTGGTTTCTTCCATCCTGAAAGGACCCCAGAGAGGTGCTTGGTTTGCATCCACCCCCGAATTCCAAACAAATGGTAGGGATAAACTTACTCCATGCACCCTCCCTGTCCCTGGGTGATGTAAATGAATTTTTGTGCCCACAGCACAGTTCCTTCCCACTTTTGCTCCAAGCAGGGTCGCTGTTATCACTGCTGATAAATCAACTTTCTGCCACGTGGAAGGCTGTAAGAACAACAAAAATGTTGGCACTATTTGGGGAAAAAAACCTCATATCAAAGAGGGAGAATTCCCCTGCAACCCCTGGAAAACTGCTCAGGGAGTCACCTCGTGGTGGTGGGAACGTCACCTCCAGGCTGAGTCTCTCCCAAATTTTCACGGTAACCTGGTGCTGAGTGTGTACAAACACTCACAAAAAGTGCTTAGCAACACCTCCTGCCAACCCAGACAGGGGTAGAGGGAACAAAAACGCCTGTTGAGCTCTCCAGATATTCCTGCAATGAAAATACAGCGTGGAGGAACAGTAAAATCTGCGCTGGGCTGACGGGGCTGAGGTGGGGTTCCCTCCCACCGCTCCCTCCACACGACTGTCATAAGTCTGACTTTGTCCTTTTGGACTTGGCAAGTCTCACTGGGCCTCCAGAAAGCCTTGTGTCCTCAGGAAATGTGGCACAAGTGAAAGATGGATGTGTGTGTACAGATATATAATTTTATATAATGTGTCTGTGTGTGCATCTCTGATGTGTGAGGGGAAGGAGGATGAGGAGGAAGCCCAAAGGTCAAGAGATCTGCAGGACATTTCCAAACAGGTCATTTCTTATCCTGCCTAGACCAAGGGTGTCCCAGCAAGGGAGAATGTGGCTGCTTGGCATGGAAAGACATTATTCCTCTCAGGAAATGCCAGGGAATGAAGAGATCCTGAGGCTGAAGGTCACAACAGCAGCCCTGTGACCTGCTGGGTGTCCTTCAGCTCTGCTCAGGCAGGACAAAACCCCTCTGAAGGCTCAGAATTTCCACCTTTGGGACATCCATTATGACCCCAAAAGTTTTATTCAAGAAGCATTGAAAGAGTCCATCAAAAACATAAACTCCAGTCTAACAGCTACTGGCCATTTGTGGGTAACAGGGATGTTATTAATCCACCACATTTAAAGGAAATTGCATCTTTTTCCAACCCCTGTTGACAATGTCACATCATTCCTAGCTTGGGGACAACAGTGCATGGCTGAATCTCTCACCTTCCCACTGTGTTTCACCATAAAACCTGCTTTATATCTCACCATAAAACCTGGTTTTTCGGTTTTCTGGGAGGTCAGGCTTTCTTCACTGGGGGACAGTTTAGGGAGAAGGGCATTTGTGTCACCAGGATAATGTCCATTTGCCACCAGCTCAGCTGACAAAAGCCTGCAGGTCCTTTCTTTCCTGGAGTCTCCTGAATATATTAAACCATCTGAAAATGCAGAGCTCGGTATGAGAAACTCTGCTGAGTGGGTGTTAATGATTCCTAGTCAAAACTCCAAGACAAGGCCCTGTGCAGCTTCTTAAAAAGCATTTAACAAGCACAGAAAACCTTGTGAATCCTGTTTAGAAAAGCCCTTCAGATGTTTGTGTCTTGGAATATATTTTAAGTGACTATTATCAGGTAACTCCTCCTACAGAAATCCTTCTTTCTACTGCTGTTAAATACAAACCACTGGTGCTCCTTCCCAGGTAATTTATCCAAGTTCAGGGTGTGACTGTAGGACACCCTCAGAGCTGGAGGAGAATTTAGGATCTCAGATATTTAACTATAGCCTTTACAGTGCCCTTTTGAAGATTATGAAAACATTTAAATTTATTCCCATCCCGGCAGCATTTCAGCCTTGGGATTAATACCTGTCTTAGCTTCATGCAGATAACATGACATAAATCTATAAAAAGGCAACCTGGACCACACAACACTTATTTCCTGCTCCTGCATCCCCCAATCCTGTCCCTAATTTGTCTTTCCTGCTCATGCCTGTGCCGTGTGTACAAATGGCAGCTCCGAGGGACACCAGCTGCTCTCCAGTCTCCAGAGGCAATTTCTAAGCACAGCTCATAAATACCCTCTCTTAAATTTGGCTGTGTCTGAGCCTTTCTAGCCCAGCTCCCCTGCCCTGCTCTCTGTGTCTGCCAGGATTAAAGCTCCCCCCAAAGCCCTCCCTGTGGCTTTGATCCTTTTGTCTGGACTGAAGAAATCCAAGCTGATCCATGAAGCATGTGGGATACATCAGCCTGGGAGAAAGCTCCTGAGTGAGCAAGCCCCCTTCTGGAGGAGGGAGATTTTTGTGGTATGATGCACAGAGCCAAACCTGCCAACATTCGTTGGAAAGCAGGAATAAAGGGGAGGAAAAAAAATCTAAGCTCATTATTTGAGGCCTGAGCGTGTCGATAGATGTTTGTATCTCGATTATTAAACAAAACATCCACCCAAAATCTCCCAGTTGCCACCCTGGTGAAGGGGCCCTGAGAAATGAGGGAAGGAGGCAGGGAATACTGGTCCATTTGGAGGGGAAGGGATGGGCTGGTCTGTGTTGGTGAGGAGGAACAGCTGGAGGGAACGGAGGGTGCGCTCCCGCACGGAGCAACAGCTGGATGCTCCATGAATCCATCCCAGCCACAGCTGGCAGGGGCACTGCAGCACTTCCACATCCCTCTTCCAGCACTGCTTCCATGTGATACAGCCCTCCCATCACATCCCCAGGCACTCCAGGTGCTGTTTGTCACTTGGTCCCCACACAGCAGTGGCACAGCCCAGCCCTGGCTCCTGGCCCTGTGCAGTGTAAGGATGGGGAGAGTCAGCACTTGGATCATCTGCATCCCACAGGGATGAGTAAGAGCCTTTCCAAATACAGCAGCACTTGCTGTCAGGGGCTGCAGGACCATTCCTGGGAGCAGCACATGATTTGTGTGCCCTGCCATTCCACATTACTCATGGAATTGGGTTCCCTCCCCGCTCCGAGGCACAGCCCGGTGGGTGTTTAACCACACAAAGGATCCCTCAACTCTCCCCTAAAGCTCTGAGAAATCACTTTGCTCTCCCCATTCATGTCACAAAGGGCTTGTCAACCTCCTCTCATGACACCATCACCCCCCAGGCAACCACTGGTGGTCAGAGCCAGCCCATAAAAACCAGCTCCCTCGGGATGTGTGGGTGACTCCTCTCTGGAAGAATCCCCATCCCACCACTGTGCCACAGGAAAAGGGGTCAGGCCTCCCCCAGTCCATGAATCAAGAACCTCCAGTACTTGCTACAAAGCCACAGGGCTGCTTGACCATCTAAAGATTCCCTTAATTAAAACTAGAAATCAAGTTCTCAAAATAGATATGATCCTATTTTGGGCTGAGCCCCGGGTTTGATTTTGTCCTGGTCAAACTGTCTCCTTCCCTCCCACTGGAAATCACTGGCTGAAAGCCTTTGGCACCCAGTGGAATGGGCTTATTATAAAAGTGCTAAACAGCAGAACAGTAATTCCTGAAGGCTGAAATAATGGGACAGGAGTCAGCTAAATTGCTGGAATTTTAGTGCTCTTGCCCAAGGTTTGTCACCATGAAGTGTGGAGTCCTGAAACACTTTGTGCCCTCTGCCACACCATTCAAGTTGCTAATGACAATAAGGAAAAGGTTTTTAAAATCATGGATAATATCACAGACTTTTTGTTTTCACATTGGGGAAACTGAGGCAAGACAACAGATTTCCCAGAAGGATGTGGTGCCAGTTTGAGAAGTTTAAAATGTCTCCAGTGCATGAAATCCTTCATGTTCATTAGAAACAAAATGATAAATGGATGAATAGGAACTTTATTAACATTTATTTCTAATTTAACCTGTGGAAAAGCCCCTGAGAAAATCTGGTTCAGGGAAAAGAAATCTACAACCTCTGTCTTCACAAGGCAGTAGGTTTAGGGGCACAAAGTCCCCCAGGGTGAAGGTAATGCAAACAGGTCATCTGCATCTGGCACAGGTTGCCCAGAGAAGCTGTGGCTGCCCCTGGATCCCTGGAAGTGTCCAAGGCCAGGGAGTGGAAAGAGATGATCTCTAAGGCCCCTTCCAGCACAGATCATTCCATGATTTTATGATCTAAATCTTGTGGTTGCCCTAAAAATTGACCTCATCTGACTTGGGGTAAATGTAGGGCAGCTCCTGACGGTGACACAAGATCCACCCCAGGCTGGGTTGAGAACCAAAACCGGGGTTGAACTGCTGTGTTCCACCTCTGACCCATCCGACCCACCATGAGGGTGGGAAGTCAGTGGAAGAGTCAAGGAAGGAATCAAGAGCTGCTGGACATCTCTCAGCATGAGGTTCAGGTAAGGAGCTCCCCTCTCCATCCTTCAGCACCAATGTTTAATTCATCCCACGATTCTTACCCTTGCACCGGGTCAGTCTCAGCTCCTGGGTGACCTGAGAGTTTTGGAGCATTATTTTCTAAAGCAGATGTTGGTCCTTCTTGCTCCAGTTAATGATCAAAGCTGTGGAAAAACTGTCCCACGTCTCGGTTGATCCCATCTGGGATGGGAGAAGGGGAGAGGACAGTTATTAGGACATCGGGCTGGAGCGTGGGCAGGGAAGGGAAGGGAGCTGGGAAGGGGCTGGAGCAGCAGCAGCAGCTGAGGGAGCTGGGGGGGCTCAGCCTGGAGAAAAGGAGGCTCAGGGGGGACCTTCTGGCTCTGCAACTCCCTGACAGGAGGGGGGAGCTGGGGGGGGTCGGGCTCTGCTCCCAGGGAACAAGGGACAGGAGGAGAGGGAACGGCCTCAGGCTGTGCCAGGGGAGGTTTACATGGAATATTAGGATAGACATTTTCCCTGAAAGAGTTGTCCAGCCCTGTCCAGCTGCCCAGGGAAGTGGTGGAGTCACCATCCCTGGAGGGACTCAAAATATGTGTACATGCTGCACTTGGGGACGTGGTTTAGTGCTGGCCCTGGCAGTGCTGGGTTAACACTTGGACTTGATGATCTTCGAGCTCTTTTCCAGCTGAAGTGATTCTCCGCTTCCCTTTGCTTTCCTTTATTTGGTTTGCTCTGGTTTTCCCAGAGGTTCACAAGTAGGAGGTGGCTTTACCCACAAATCCCCACTTAATCAGGGTCAGAGCGTCGTGTCTCTCCCCACTTCCCAACCACTGAGCCTTCCCTTGCAGAGACCATTAATTAACCCCCTCTGACAGAGCAAGGTTTGGCTCCTCTGCTGAATCCCTGGACGACCAGTGCCAGCTGTGAAGGATGACACAGCCCCTGGGTGTACTGGGAAATGGGCTGAGACCACAAAATCATCTCACGTCACCCACCACACACACAAGAGCCTTTGACCACTGCAGCCAAAATAGAGTCTAGTCTGAGTCTGGTCTCCAACTAGACCTCCAGAAAAAAACCAGGAGAGGGCTATTTGACATTAAATTTTGCATAATATGAGTGGATCCAACTTCTTAGGTGGCACAGGTTGGTTGTCAATATTTCTTTTTCAGAAGATCTACAGATGGAATAGCAACAAATCTGCCCTTTGTTTTCTAGCCAGGTATAATCCAGAGAAATAACAGGATATGTTTATCTGGGGGACTCCAGACTTGCTTTCACAGCCACTTTTCCAAGGAAAATGCAGCAGGTTGGAGGGAACTGTCCTGGTGGCCAAAGCCAACCCTTGAATTCCCGGCTGGGTCCCTGGATGACACCATGTGTGTGATCAGGAGCACAAACAAAGCAAGAACAAAACAAGAAATCCAAGAGAAAGGCAAAGACTAGACTTGGAGCTGGTTCTGGAGAGTCATTTCTTAAATTCCATGTTTTATGGGAAGTGTGGGATGAAAGCAAAGGTTACACCCCACTCTCTCCATCACCCACAACGACTCTGCTGAGCCTGTGGTGAGTTGCATGTGAAGAGATCAGAGAATGATGGAAATAACTTTATTAATTAATTTTATTAAGCTGCTCTGTGTGATGATGTACCTGGAACTGCAGTGGTAACAAAGATATTTGGAGTTTGGAGCCAACCTGGACAACGTAGAAGCAGAAGAGCCCCTTTGGTGGAAGCTCTGCCATTTCTGCTCATGTTTTTGGATATTTCATTTTGACCCTTCTTTCCATCTCCTTTGGGATCTTTCCATACCCTTTCTCTTCAGATACAAACAATCAAAAACACAAATACAACACTAGAGGATCTTTAAAGTCCCTTCCAACCCCAACTATTCTATGATCCCATGAACCCATTCCCAAAATTATCCCAGGCAAAGTGTATCCACCATCACCAGGGTGTGTTGTGTAAAGTCATCCCTTCCTAAAATCTGAACCCACTCACCAACCCTCTGATCTTTACACTCCTCTACAATTCCTATGTGCTGCACTTTTAGTGGGATCAATCCCAGATTCACAAATGTCCCTTAAAATACGTGTTCAGGAAAAACAAACAAACAAAAAAACACAAAAAAACCCCACTGAAAAATTTGCTGTAAAGACAAATCGTGGTATAACCTGTTTTCTTCCTTTTCAGGACTTACCTTGGTCCTTCACAGCTGAAACATGTCTTTGGTTGTTCCCTAGGAAATTCCCAAGGAGTAAATCACACAAAACCCCATGCCAGGACTTACAGCAAATCCGGGACTTCGAATAGATGAAAAATATGGGAGAAAGTTCTGCTCCCTGCAGATAAATAGTAACTTTTTAGTTATTAGTATCCCAATTAATAACCCTGACAGGCTTTGAGTTGTGTCCTTGCCAGGGGATCCAAGCAGCCAGGCAAGAGTAGAATAAATTAAGAAATATATCATAAATAAAATAGAAGGTCATCTACAGTAAGATTACAAGCAATGATTGTAAGTGAACTACTTAAAAAAATAAAGATGACAAACAATAACAGTGAGCTATTAAAAAAAAATGAAGACTGGGAGAAGTGGGCATGGCTCCCTTGTATTTCCATTTTATATAAGCGCTTTTCAGCTCCCCAAAAGTTTCCCCACCTCTCTTGATACTTCTTCAAATCAGCACGTTACAGAATAGAAACTTTTCACAATAAATTAAGAAAAACAACATGTTTGGGGGTTTGTTTTTCCCCTTCAGTTCAGGGCTGACTCCAGCCCAGCAGGGGAGGACGGAGGAGATCCCTGCGCTGTTGCTGTGCTGGCGGTGGTTGATCAGGGGGTTTAAGGTCTCCAGGCCATCCCTGCAGGACTTTAATCTCCCACCACCGACAGCACCGAGCTCACAAATGTCCTCTGCACACAAATTCATGGAGGGGAAAGAAAAAAAAAAGCCATTCTTGCAGACTAACAACCATTCCCTCACTCCTTGGGGCCCTTCCACGCCGTGGCCTCGGGCTCAGGTTATTCCATGTTCCTCCAACTTCTCTGCGGCCCTGTGTGAGGTCTTGCTGGAGCTGGAGCTGGAGGACAGCCAAGGTGTCAAAGGGACACCTTTTCCTGTGAGCTGGTGAGTGGAATGTCCCAAGTTTCTGAACACTGGAGCAATTCTGAGTTCTACGGCCCTCGTGAGCACCATCAATCCCGGATTTTCGTTCCAAACTCTCCCTGGTTTGTTTTTTTTTTTTATGGTACTTCCCAAGGCTGGGCTGGGAGAAATGCTGTCACTCCCAGCAGGTCACTGCAGCTTACTGAAGTTGCTGAGCTGGGTGCTAAACTTTTATTTTTAATGCTCCTGGTGGAGCCTCCAGCAGGTTCCTGAGGAGGGTTTTGGAAATCTGAGAATGAAAAAAAAAAAACCTCCTCTCAAATATTCCAACTCAATCCAACTTTAGTGTAAATCCAAGTGTCCCAGGGCCTGCTGGGACAGGACTTGTGTAACTAAGTGTTACTGTGGATTTCTCATGGATAAATTTATGGTTTTATTCCCCAAAAACCCAGGGCAGTGATAAGAGTCTCTGGGATGTGTTTCTGACCTCTCAGATATTTCTAAAAATGTTGCTTTATCAACCTACTGATTTATCTCTCACTTACACAGCTCTAGAAGTTGATGCTGAGGTTACTGATTATCACCTCAGGGGTTATTCTGTGTTAAAATACCATAACCAAAAAAAGAAACAAGCAAAAAAAGCCTGAAAAAGCAGTTTAATTTTGTCTGAGCACCTACAATTGCTCATTCTCACCCTTTACTGGATGCATTTGGAAAGATGGGGCTCCTTTAGAATTTTACAGGAATGCAAATGATAACAGGCACAAAGCTCTCTAGTCCAGAGCAGAAGTACTCTAATTATCATTTTGTTTTCTGTTCCTATTTTATGAAATTAGTCATGAAATAACCAGAACAAACCAAAGTATTACCATGATTTGGAGATATTATCATTTATTAGGGATTTCCCCTTAAAAAACCTCTGATGTAGCAGAATCAAAACTTCTTATTAGAACACAACAGTCCTGCTCTAACTGATCTGTGAATTCTTTCTCCTCTCTACCACTCAGATAAGGTTGGGAATTTGCTGGTGGGACATCTCTTTGTTCCAAAGTTCTCCAGGATTATTCGATTTTAATGGAAAAATGTCATTTCAAAAACTCTTTGTCATTCAAAACTCTTTGTTTTCTTGTCAGACGCTGCCTTGGAGTCTCTCAGGTTCAGGGTAAAAGTCCCATGAGAGCCTCAAAAAGCTTCCCTGGACATTAAGTTGGTGCTTGGGAAAACAGATTGGATGAGGAAACCAGTCAGTGACAGTTTGTGGGATTTATGATGGAGCAGAGGTTTTATTCCACAGCCATCCCACCTTCCTGCCTCCTTCCCTGTGGGGCTCCTTGGCTTCCTGCAAGGTTCAACTGACCAGCTCCTTAGACAAAGAAATACAAGATTTTACAGGCAAAAACCACCACCAACAACAAAATACTGAAGGAATCTATTTGCCAGCTCTGGATTTTAAGGGAAAAGCTGAACTTGGCCCTGAATTTCCTTTCCTATGGGTCAAACCCCCGCGGTATTTCCAAATTCTACCTGTTTCAGTTTTCCTCGTGGCTTAGACAAAGGGATGGTCCATGTTGGGTTCCAGAGGGTATCTGCAGCCCTCTGTCCTAGGAGAGGACTTTCCAGAGGTGAGGATGAACAGGAAGAGGAAGGCTAAGGATCCATTCCACCCTTGGGTTCAACCAGCAGCAGGGAAGGAAGGACGAGACCACACGTCCCTGGCAGGTCCTCCTGAGCCTCATTCTTCCCAGGACCCCCAGGGAACAGGAAAATGGACCTCACCAGCTTGGATTCACCTCTCCCTGCCAACACCTCCCACCTCCTCTTGGCAAATCCTGTCCTTGGCAGAACCAATCCCAGAGTTCCATCGCCGCGGCATCTCTGCCTTTCCCACCCTCCCCTTTCACAACACGACCTCCTTCCTCCCCCCAGGCTTGTGCTTAAGCCTGGCTTGTGCTTAAGCCTGGCTTGAACCAGAGGTGAAACTGCACAGGATTCGCTCCCCTCAACAGGGAGGAGGCCAAGGTGCAGGCAGGAGTTCCCCCCCAAATCTCCTGTACTCCTCCAGCCCTCCCAGACATCCCGAGGTTCAGCATCCTCCACCTCCCAAAGCCGCAGCCCAAGGAGCCAGAGGCTTTGTCCAGCTCCTCTGCTGCCCTGAGGGGAACAAGGAGGGTATTTTCTCTGCTTGTTCCTTAATTCAGTCAGCAAACATTCCCCACACAAAAAAACTGGGCTGGGAAGAATCGATCCAGGCACCATCTTGCATTTGCCAAGTGGATTAGGCCGTAATTGCCGGGTGTCTCAGATGCCAAAGGGCTCCTGACTCCTGGCTATGGCAGGTCCTTATTTAATTTATTTATCATTATTATTTCCCTCCTGCTTTCTCACTCTGAGCTGTTCCCTAAATCCTCTTTTGTGGGGATGGTTATGGGGTTCTTTCCTCAGCAAAGCCTCTGAGCCTCCCAGTGACTTTGGGAGGCAGGATATCGACCTTTAGGGCTCCCAATGCTGCATTACAACATCTAATCCTGCATTCCAGGGCTGGAAAATGGGGAGAGAATGGGGAGGAGAGAAAATATCTCTCGTTGTGCAAAATGCAGTCACAGCAAAGGAAATGGGGGTCACTGCAAGGGAGGGATAGAGACAAAATGTGGAGCTAAAAGAGATTTGGGAGGGGTTTTCTGGGGTTGGACAGAAATGTCCAACAAAGGAGCTTTGGAGTGATTTATAATAATAATGATAATTTAATCTTCTCTCCTTGGTTTCACACCACTCTCCATTCTCCCCAAAATTATCTGCTGATGACTATTATTAATCATTTATCCCACCGGAGCCAGGGAGGAGCTGGACGCGAGTGGGCAGCAAAATAAGCCAGGCTGGGAGAGCTGGGGGGGTTCCCCTGGAGAAGAGAAGCTCCAGGGAGACCTGAGAGCCCCTTCCAGGGCCTAAAGGGGCTCCAGGAGAGCTGGAGAGGGACTGGGGACAAGGGATGGAGGGACAGGACACAGGGAATGGCTTCCCACTACCAGAGGGCAGGGAGAGATGGGATATTGGGAAGGAATTCTTGGCTGGGAGGGTGGGGAGGGCCTGGCCCAGGTTGCCCAGAGAAGCTGTGGCTGCTCCTGGATCCCTGGAAGTGTCCAAGGCCAGGTTGGAGCAACCTGGTCTGTGGAAGGTGTCCCTGCCCATGGCAGGGGGTGGAACCAGATGATCTTTAAGATCTCTTCCAACCCCAACCATCCTGTGATTCTGTGATTCCAAGAACAGCTTTCCCCTCTGGAGGAAAAGGGGAAAACCAAACCTATTTTTCCCTGTAGTGGAGAAATCCAAACACAATTTTCCCAGTGGGAAGACCAATAATGCTCTGAGACAGGAAAATCTCTCCATCTGCCCACATTACCTTCCCAGCAGGCACATCCCACCAGTCCATCTCCAAGGGTGACAGTGTTTAGGACAAGTCAGCTCTGTCCCCATAACATCCCTAAAATATTCCATACATTGTGTGGATGTTATGGATTCAATGAGGCCATAATGTCATCAGACAACATAAATCTTATTTCAAGATACTGCCACAAACATGCACAAAGAAGTGGGAAGAAGAGGGATTTGGGCAGAGGAAGGAGGAACAGAGAACCCTGAGCAAACACTAAAACATCAGCCACCAAAGGAAAAAAGAGAGAGCAAAGGATGGACTTTAAAACACCCACATTTGAAAGTCAATATTGATACCTATGACCTGAAGAACATCTCGGGGTCTTGGGGGGCAACAAAAAAAAAAAACAAAACCTGAACTTCAGTCAGTGATTTTCATTTTCATTCCAATCTTTTCCTTCTGTTGTTGAGTCTCTGGGAGGTTTTAATCTGGAATATTGGTTTTTTCCATGTAAAAAAAATGGGAATGTCACATAGGAACATATCGATTTTGATGACGTTTTATTCCAGAAAAAAAAAAACCAAAAGAGAAAATTAATAGTTTAAAATTTCCTTGTCTGACACGCACAGGGTGGAATGATTCATGTTATTCAAGCAATCTGGGGGAGAGAGGGAAGGGGATTAACTTCTGGGTCAAGTTTAGAGTGATTTTTGAATTACAGAACCCCCTTCAAAGGCAGGGTTGGATCCCACACAGTTTGTGTGCCTTCCAGTCTGCGTCTGTGGAGACGAACGCACCGATACCTCCCCGGCCACAAACCCAGACATCTAACTAATAATTAAATCTCATTACTGCAGCCTCAGGAAGGTTCCTGGTGTCTCTCTCAGAGTCCTGACTCCCCAGCACGTCTGGTGGCCAAGTGAGAAACCAGAGGTCGTGGTTTGAGATCCGAGAGCCGGGTAGGAACACGCGCCGAGCCATCGCCGCCAGCTGCTGCAGAATTGCTCCTTATTCCCTTTCCTCCGTCACATTCCCACTGCTCTGCTCACCCCTCTAACACTTTTAAACCATTTTGCTCTTAGTTTACGTTCCTGTGAATGAAACAAAATAAACCAAAGCAAGTCAGCCCCGACTGGGTTTGGGTTTGCTGCCTTTCTGCAAGGCGCTCACCAGGGCTTTGCTCACAGCAGAGCCAAACCCAAAGGACAATTAAACTCCAGCTTCCCTTTTAAATCAAACATTCCCATCCAGGTCGTGGGTTCTGTTCCAAACCAGGCAGAGAATCCACCGAAGGGTCAGTAAAAAGTTCAAGGTTGTGGCACAACTCCTTGAAAATTCCCATCCTGGACTTCAGGGGTGGTGACCCGATGAGTTTCTGCTTCGGGATTGGAGCATCCCAGTTTTTCACACAGGTTTGCAGACAGGGGAAGGATGTTTGTTGTTCCTGAAGAGAGATTTTATTATTTTTTTCCCTGGATTCCCAACAGCCAGCAAGGAGCAAAGAGGGCTGGAGGAGCTCATTGCTTTGCTAATGTGTGGTTTGCAACAGGAGCTGCGGAAAGGCTTCTTGAAGGAAAACCAAACTGGCTTCAGGAATGAGCCAAACCCAAGTGTTTGGGAGGGATCCGGGGCAGAGGATGAAGAGTGGGGAGGGGGAGAGGTGAAGGAGGGTAATCAGAGCTGTGTGTGGTACTTCTATGTAGAAAAAAAGTAAAAAGCCTGGAGGAATGGATTTGGGATTCCTCCCTTTGGAAACAGATGGGAAAAAAAAAGGGAGCAGAAACCTGCATTTAAGAAGAGGTTAGAAATGTTTAAAGAGCAAATAGATCCAAAAAAACCCAAACCATGTCCTTGAGGGTTTGTCTCCCATCAGCATTCCCATTCCAGGAGAGCACCCTGGGTAAGGCTACGTGACCAATGAATGTGCTCTGACCTCAAAGGCACCACAAGAATAATAGATCTTATATTGCACTTTCCTTTGGTGGAGTTTCAGAACACTTTATGGGAAAGGTTGTGTTTTCCACAACAAAAAAAAAAATGTTCTCCAAAAGGAACTGGAACCGGGAAAACAAAACAAAACCAACCCCGACTTTTAGAAAATTTCCATCTAAAATATAAAATCTGGAGCAAAAAACCATTTTGGGGAAGGGGGGGGGAGTTTTGCTTAAAACCAAAACATCTCATTTCTGAGAAAAATAAAAAAACCAAGGCATGGGGAGGTTAAAGAGGCTTGTCCAGAACACGCTGGGGGACTTGCACCTACATCTCCTAAGCCACAAACCAGTGAAACTGTGATGTCAACAGGCATTTCAGGCAAACATCAAAAAAAAAGGGGTTCAGTGAAGTCCCTGGGTTATAAACCAGCCTCTTGAGGGGGTCTCTGTGCCCACACACGGACTGCTCATCACTGGTGGAGAGCAGCAAAGCAAAGAGGGCCCCAGAGACAACATTCACCCCTCTTCTGCCATCCCACTGAAGTGCCTCCAGCATTCCCTGCTCAGTCTGCCGGGAATAATATCACAGGACGGACACAGGGTCACTGAACACACAAAAACCACTCCCAAGGCTCCAAAATTCCCGGGTGCTCCACTCAGGGAGTGAATTCCCCCAAATGGCACCAAGTTCCAGCCTCCCCAAGACCCCGAGATCTCCTCCCGAGCAAACAGCGCGTTAAATCCCACACGGAGTTTTTGCAGAGCGCACGGATCGTGTCACGTACGGAGCCTCTCAAGATGTCATCTGCCACTTCAGAGGGACGAAGAGAGCCAAGAATAGCAGAAAGCCAGAGCAGTGCATACCCCTGGGTGCTCCACAGCTGTGCTGGAGTCTGGGAGACATGTAATTTTCACACCATTTCTCACCAGCGTACACTCAGACAACTCCATTTTCCCAGCCCTGCGGTCTGAGCACACACATCTCCAATTTTCACTTTGTCTTCTCGTTCAGGAGGGTTGGCAGGGCCTGGAGGCAAAATGCTTTCAGTCTGCTGAGCTCCTTGCTCTGTTTTCTGTTGGCTTCTGGAATTAGATCCTCTGTTTGATAATTGTTTCATTAAGCAGAGAGTGGTGACAAAAAACCAAACAACCAAACCTGCCTGGATGGGTTGGTTGGTATTGCTTGGTGGCTTTACTGCACAACAGCTGGGAGTGAGGTGGGATGTTGAAATGTGGAATTGAGAGAAAATACATCACAATGAAGCAGAAAATGTGCTGGTTTACCTCCTTCCCACCCCCCTCCTTTTGGGGGAGAAGAAATTCTGGCAACCTTCAGCCCTACTTCACCCACCTCTTCAAAGAAACACACACACACTCCTCCAGACAACAGAGGTAAAGAGGTTCTACCATTCCTGTGATTAAAAGGGAAAAAAAAAAAAAAAAGGAGGAATTAATGATTTGGGAGGTAAATTTGTAAATTGGCTGTTGTCACCCATCAGTCACCACATGAGCAGTGACAAATGGAACTGGCTCTTCTCTCAGCTGGAGCTGCTCACAGACCATCAAGACCCTTCCCAGAAACTAAGCAGATCTGTTCCAGATGGAGAGATTTGAAAGAATTTTACACCTAAACCCGGCATGGGGTGGAACCAATCTAATCTTTCATCAAATGTGACAGTGGAGGATACAGAAAAACACCTTGTAAGGTGGATTTCTTGTCCTGACTTTGTGGGACTTGGGACAGAAGCGTTGGATCTGCAAGAAGACCTTGGCACAAAGCCCAGGCTTGCTCTCCACAGGAGGATATTGTTGTACTGGGTTGAGGGTGTTTTGTACAGACACATCACCAGTGTGTGATCTGCCAGCAGGTCCAGCCTCCAAGATTTTCCAACCAAACTTAGATATTTAGATTTGACTGGTTTTCCTGGGATCTAAGTGAATTAGTTGCTGAGGAATCAGTGCATTCCCTTCCTACACCTCTTGTGGACCTCTGGAAATCCTGCTGGAGCTGGTGCTGAAATCCAGCCTGACAACCAAAGGGTTAACACAACACCTAAGGAATGCTTCCAAAATGCAAATAGATTTAAAGTTAGACCTCTGGGTGATTTACTGGCACGTGCAGCCTCAGAGAAACATCATCCTTTACCAGTCCCAGTGGCCAATAACTCATTACACTCAAATCCGCTCAGGTTCAAGAATTCCAAAGATCAGATTCTTGGTGTGATTATCTGTTGGTTTTTGTTTTGTTCTGGTTTTTTTTTTTTTAATGATGGCCCTACCATATTAGCCTTAAAACAAACTCCATGTGAGGAAGAAACCTGTCAGCAACTTCCAGCAAAGAGAGGAACTCCAGGTTGGTCACCGACAGTCAGGGCTGTCTGGGATGTCTTCTCCAAACTCCCGGTGATCCAGGTCGGGAGAATCTCCCTGGATTACACTGAGGGGCCCACCCAAACCCTCCTCTGGGTGGACATGAGGGGCGAAGGTCAAGTCCATGAACCTCTATATCATAGGAGGATGTTGATGCAGCTCTGGGAACCAAAATGCTTCCTGCTGCTCTGTAGAAACGGGGATCTGCTGTGGGTCTTTTGTCTCCTGCCTTTCTGCTCCTACTTTGGGAGTAGAGAGGGAATTCACATCCAGCACTGGGACCATCTGAGCAAGACACTTCCCGAAAGGGCTCTCTTGCCACCTTCATGGTGCCCAGGGATATCTGTGCAAGAGCCAACAGATTTTGGGTCAAGAGCTAAACCTAATGGAATTCACCCTTCAGGATCCTGTGTCTATCCCTAAACCCAGAACACATGGGGTGGATGGGAAGAAAAATGTCTTGGAAGAGAAGGTCTCAGTGATTGGAATAAAAAATAAAATTGCAATAATATGTACTTTTCTCTAAACCTTACCAAAAAATTAAAAAAAAAAAAAAAATCCCAGTTTGGCTTGGATTGAACTGAGTTGAGCATGAAGACCAAAACCAGTCACTAATTAATGGTGTCTGGTTTTCTGGTATTTATGCACCATAAAAATTAATAAGGGACTTCTCTGGGAAAAATAAATGGTTAGCTGCAAAGCCAACCTTGGCCTTTGTTGTTTTCCTGTTACTCATAACTCCTCAGTGAGATTCCTTGAAACTCCGAGCTGGGAACTTCCCAGGAACTTCTAGTTATTTCCCAGAGCCAAGATTTCCGGTGAGGAATTGCTGCAGTCTCCCTAAATATTGTTGTACAGAGACTGGGGTGCAAAAGGGACCTGGTTTCCACAGCTCTCCCTCTCACAGCACTCGGGAAGAACACGCACAACGTTTTCAGAAGCTGGATGTGGTTTTAGATGCATCTTTCCCTCTAATTTTCTGCACACCAAGATTTAGGCCCCAAAACCTCTGTTTTTAACAGTTGCAATCACCTGTAGTGGTATGATGGAGGGCAGCAGGTCTTTCTTTTTCTTTGAAAAGAGCTCCGAAACTGGGGAATACGACAAGTGGGAGTGGAATGTGGAGTTGAGTCTTGCACTCCAGTCAGTTCTCCTCTTCCAGTCTAGTCTGGAACCATGCAGAGATACCAGCTTGCTCCTTTAAACAACAAAGTTTGCATTAAGTGCTGTATTTGAGCTGAAAAATCCTGCTTTCCACTAGGTTTAGCTGGTACAGAGCCATGGAAGTATGAGGAGAAAGCTCCTCAGACAACAAACAGGAGATTTAGATCCCAAATGAAGACCANAGGAGCTCCAAAACTGGGGAATACCACAAGTGGGAGTGGAATATGGAGTTGAGTCTTGCACTCCAGCCAGTTCTCCTCTTCCAGTCTAGTCTGGAACCATGCAGAGATACCAGCTTGCTCCTTTAAACAACAAAGTTTGCATTAAGTGCTGTATTTNGCACACCAAGATTTAGGCCCCAAAGCTTCTGTTTTTAACAGCTGCAATCACCTGTAGTGGTTTTATGGAGGGAAGCAGGTCTTTCTTTTTCTTCAAAAGGAGCTCCAAAACTGGGGAATACCACAAGTGGGAGTGGAATATGGAGTTGAGTCTTGCACTCCAGCCAGTTCTCCTCTTCCAGTCTAGTCTGGAACCATGCAGAGATACCAGCTTGCTCCTTTAAACAACAAAGTTTGTATTAAATGCTGTATTTGAGCTGAAAAATCCTGCTTTCCATTGGGTTTAGCTGGTGCAGCGCTGTGGGAGAAAGAGGAGAAAGCTCCTTCGACAATAAACAGGAGATTTAGATCCCAAACAAAGACCGAAGTCTGGGATATCTGACATTGCCCAACTTCCTGGTGGACTTTCCATAATCCTCATGAGCATCTCAGTCCCTCAAGAGGTAAATCCATTCCACCACCACCATTCCCACCTGTGGAAGAGACACGGATCAGCCTGGATGGGCTGGAAGAGGGGTGAGGGAGCTCAGAGCTTTCTGCTGAGCAGACCTTGAATCAGGAGAACTCAGGAGCTCATTTTCAGGGATTCATGAGGAAAACCAGCACTGATTCCACATCCCTACACTGCAACTTGGAGACTCAGGTGGAAGAACCTCTGTCAAACCTTCAGCTGCAATAAATTGTGATGGTTTTTGACCTTGACAGAGCTCTCCCGCGTGATATCAGCCCTCCTCTTTGATTTTTGTTGTGATTTTTTATTTTTCCCCCCTCCTTACAATTCTCCTGGAGTCCATGACTCCAGCCTTTCTCCTTAATAAACCCACTCCTTGCAGCAGCACAGCCCTGGAGAAGGAATCCTGCTCGGGCATTTCTAGGTCTTCTTTGAGGCCTGTGGAGAGCTGCGGGTGTTTGGCTTGGGATGAAAGGAGGAACTAACAATGCTGGTTTATTCCTGAGATTTTTGCTGCAGTATTTCAGTGATGTCAGAGCCAAACCTTAGGAAAAAAAAAATATATATATATATATGTGGAGTACACAGGGTTGGGTCCGGTGGATGGATTAAAAGAACACGATTATTTTGATTACCTTGATTTAAAGCACCAGAGGAGCTGAATCATGTTCAGCCAAAGAAATATCAGGGAGACAAAATTTACTTCTCTATTTGCAGAAAAGCAGAGGAGGAGGAAGGCAGGGAGGGAGGGAGGGAAGAAAAATGACTCTGAATCAAAAGAGGAAAACACACACCAGCTCAACATTTTCTTCTCGCAATGATTTTCTTCCTTAAGAGGGCGACCACAAAAGACAGAGATGTTTAATCCATTAAAAGTGGAGTTTTCTGGACAGAATAATCCGAGTTTTGTCAAGCCACCAGCCTGCTTCTCACTGGGTGGGCTCTGGCTGGGGAGGGAAGAGGCTTCCAGTGGATTCCCTCAGAACAGGTCAGTGGGCCACAGGCTTTGGGGATGGGATCTCAGATCCTCTGCTGGCACGTTGTCAACAGGAGCACTTTGGGAAAAGGGATTTTCCTCAGAGAGCAGCACAGATCTCGAGACCTGGTGCCAGAATGGCAAAGGGGAGGAGGACTTGGGTGAAGAGGGAAGTTCTGGTTCTCTTTCCATGGTTCCCTTCACCAGTCATTCTTCCTGTTTCCCTCAAAGGCTGGAAAGGCAGAAGATCCCCCAGTTTTTGCGACACACGGAATAATGGAGAGAGGTTTGGAAAGCCTGGCAGTGTAAATCACCTCTGGTGAGAGAGTGACTTTCCTTAAGCTTCAGCACAAGGAATGGCTGCAGATCCCTCCTGTCCCTCCATCCTTTCCTCTGGAACAGGGAGGACACCACCAGGACCAGTACAGAATTTACACACGAACACTGAGGGACTGGTTGGAAGAGAAAATGGAAAGATGGAGCAGAGGTTTTTCTGTCGTGGCATCAACCCCTCACCCTCCCTCCAGCGCCTGTCCTGGGTGGGGCTGCACCTTCTCTTGGACATGGGATGCCCAGATTTGAATTTCAGGACAACCTTGGTCACTTTTGGTCAGTTCTTTGGCTGTCCTGCCACAGGCCTCCATGTCTCTGGTATTTTGTGACAAGGGAGTCCAGTTTTGTAAGGCCCGATGTAAGAAAAATAAATGAAAGCTCTTAAAAAATAGATATTAATGGCACTTGGGGAAAAAAAATACGGTTTCTTACTCATATTATTCATACTTTGCTCACATAAACAGGCAGGCCAGGTCCTGATCAGAGAATTACAAAATCCTTTAGGTTGGAAAAGATCTTTGAGATCTTCAAGTTCAGCTTCAACTTGTTTGCACTGGATCTTTACACAAGCAAAGATATTTTGCCTCTCCTTCCTCTGCCAATTAAAAACAGGAAATACGCTTTTTATCTCTTCAGTTAAAGGTGATTTCCACATGAAAAGTTATTTTGTTCTCATCAAAATCATCATTTGTGTTGAATTCGAATGGCAAAAGGGACCCTGATGCCCAACAAACTCCAAATACTGATGGGTGAGGAGACGTGGGCCAGTATAGAAATGCTACATCTACAGGAGCTGGACTTGGATGATCCATGTGGGTCCCTTCCCATTCAGGATATTCTGTGATTCCATAGTCCCAAGAGGTCTCCACATTGAATCCAGCTGTGATATTCCCCCCATCTCTGTTGGGAGCAGACAAACAGCAAATCCCCTTCACTGTTACTTCCCACTCTGGCACGGGATAAAGGGGGAAAGTAGAAGAGATTGACTGACAGATGCTGAAGGTTGGGATTCCCTGGAAGGAAATTCAAGGAAAATCCCTCCCTGAAGCTCATCCTGGTCCCAGGAATTTGGTCCTTCCTCACCAAAGTCATCCTCACCCTCTGCCCTGCATTTTTAGCTGCCTTTGGGCATGGAAAGGACCAGGATCATCCCAACATGGAATGAACAGAGAAGAAGAACCAGTTCCTCCTGTTTGCAAGGGTTTGAGGTTGAACATTGCACCTCAACTTTGATGCAATGATGCTCTGAATGAGTGGGCACCTTACTGGGCTTAGCAAGACATTCCTGGTGGATAAAATCCATGGAGGCTTAGGATTGCCAGGTACAGGCACAAACCTTGTGAGGTGGTCCCAAAACCACACCTGAATATGGGGCTTTTTGGAGATGAAGCATATCCCAAAATCATACCTGAATATGGGGCTTTTAGGAGATGGAGCATATCCCAAAATCATACCCAAATATGGAGCTTTTAAGAGATGGAGCATATCCTAAAAATCACACCTGAACATGTTTTTTCCCTTCCCATTCCATGTGGTCCCAAAACCACACCTGAATATGGGTTTAGGAGATGGAGCATATCCCAAAAATCAGACCTGAATTGGGGCTTTTTGGACATGGAGCATATCCCAAAATCATACCTAAACATTGGGCTTTTTGGAGATCTTGCAGTGTCCATCTGGTCCCATGGAAGAGAGGTCTTCTTCTGCAAGGACTTTCCCAAAAAGACTCCAACTGCCCCCAGAGCTTCATGCCTTCCCCAGGCACAAACCCACACACACCCTGAGCCCCCGAGGACACAGAGTTAATCACTCATTTCCCAGAAACCTCAGGCTAATAAAGAGAATAATGGATCAGGGGGGAAAATCATAATTAGGGTCACAAAACACACCCCAGGCTTCTGTTTTTGTTTCAAACATCAGCCCCACCAGAGTAGGAGTATTTTGTGTTTCTATGATTTCCTGAGTGAAACCGGGAGGAAACTGTAAAACCCTAAAAAACACCCACGAAGGAAAAGTCCTTATCTCCACATGAAAATATTATTCAGAATCTCTGTGGATTGTTTTTGCTCATTTCCAAACTGGATGATCAAATACTGAGTGATCCTTCCTTGACTTGCCAATATTTTTAATAGGCATCTTAGTCAATGTTAGCACAGCTGTCCTTTCAAATCAACTCTTCTGGTGACTCACCCTTGGAAGTGGGAGATTTCCCGAGGTTTTATCTGCTCTTGGTGGGCCTTGTCCTTGAATCCCGTCACACGAGAGAGCGGGAGGTTCCTCCTCATCCAAAACACACAACCCAGTGGGCAGTGAAAAGGACACACACAATTAAAAGAGGCAGGAGAGAAGGAAGAAGGGGGGAAAAAAAGAAAGGAGAGGAAAAAAAAAGAGGGGAAAAAACAAAGGAAAAAAAAGACCAGCGGGGTCATTTCACGCTCCAGCAGGTCGGCATTTCTGTACAAAACTCTTGGAATGCCATATTCCTGCAGCCACCCTCCAGCTCCAGCCACATCACCTGTTTCCCCTTGGAGTCGACGTTTCCAAGGGGGTTTTGGCTTCCTGACGCCCAGCTGGAAAACTGAAAGGCAGGGAAGTCTCCACATCCCGGAGAAAACACAGCTCCAAGCGAAGCCCCACGGAAACGCCAACAGCCGACGGAAAGGAAGACAAGGAAGCCATGAGACATCATCCCTACTCCAGAAAACAGCTTTATTTATTGGTATTAATATTTGTTTAATGAATTAATACTCACTTGAGGAATTAATACTCACCTGAGGAATTTTGTTTCTCCCTGATTCAACTTTTCCCGCGTCAAATCGTCCAAAGATCGTGGGGAGAAAAACACTCCCCTCTAAAATCCCGCTCCTGAGGTGGAAAAGGGCTTTCTGACCCAAACTGTGCCATGAGAAAGGTCTTGTGTAGATAATGTAATTTTGTTTTTCTTTAACCCTGGAAAAAAAACCCTAAAAAACTATGGAGAAGTCTCCGGGCTGAATAATTTTGAAGCCTCCAGTAGCTTGAAATATCTCCAAACCTATTAAACCCTGAAACCAAAACAAACATTTTGTCCTCCCTTCATGGCAGCAGAAAGAATGTCTTAAGTCAACCCGTCCTGCCAATCCCAAATTGCCCTCAAGAACATATTCTCCAGGGCTTTGTCAAATCAGCTTTAACATTCCTCAAGCAACAGGAGGTTCCACCACATTCCTGGAAAGGCTATTCCACAATCTGTTCCTGGATCCTTTCTAAAAAGCACCCTGAAGTACCCATTACCTGCAAGCACCGGAGCTGGAGAGGGATTCAAATTGTCCATCCTGTGCTAAATCCCAGGCTTTCAATTATCTTTCCAGCCTGGATCCAAAGGAAAGCAAAATATTTTCAAAGTTTCCTAAAAAACAGAGAAAAGGATCCTTGCAGCTGATTAAAACGTTCATGGCAATAAAGGTAATTTTTTGGGCTGGATTTGGGGTTTATTGTTTCTATATTTTTAATAGGAAATATTTATTCTATATTTACGGAATCTATAACCAAGATGCTGCAGCATAAAAGGAAAACAAAATTAGGAATAAAAACACTTTCTGAATCTGAAAACCAAAGCTCTTCTTTTTAGTGAAAGTTCATCAGAATTAGTGTTTGCAAACCGTATCAGTTTTATCAAATTGGCTTTTTCCAGCAGGAAAACATTCCTGCAGAAAACTGTCCATTGGCTTTTCCACAGGAAGGTCAGAAGGAGTGAGGGTTGCTGCTGCTCTCCAGGAATTTAAACTGCCCAACTCTTTCTTTCCCAGAAGATGCACTTCAAAGGAAATTATTATATTTAAATGGAAGGAGTTTAAATATTTTCATCAATGCATTCAGCAGCAGCACAGGACTTCAAACACTGGTTATGTAGAGCCAATTCTTTATTTTCTCAGGGTTTTAATTCTTGGACCCTTTGTTTTCTAAATATGTTTATTCAATTAAGGACCTTAATTGAAATTAAATGGTCAATATACAACTTGAACTGCTCCAGAACTTAATTTTAAGTCTGGGCTTGATGTGGATTCTTAAATCAGAGAATAGTTTGGGCTGGAAGGGACGTTGTCAGGGTCATCTGCAAGGAGCAGGGACACCTTCAACAGGTTGCAGGGATGGGGCCTCCACAGCTTCTCTGAGCAACCTGTGCCAGTGTTTTACCTCTCTTTTTATATAAAATTTCTTTCTTATATCTACTCTAAATACCAACAACTGCCACAAACACCAGCCTCCTCTGCCAAAACCCAGTTCAGGGGTCACCTTCCCATTCCCTCCCACCTTAAAGGCTTATTTTTATTATCCCTTCACCCCTCAAACCCCTCAACATTGATTAATAATTACTTGCAGAGGGAAGCTGCCTGCCCTGTCAGATGTTTAGTATTGATTAAGAAGGCAAGGAAAGGCTGGGTGGTTCCAGCTCTGGAAAGTGCCAAGGAAAATAAAGCTGGTATTAGTGATCCTCAGCTTCTCTGCTGAGAAAAAGGCAGCATTGTGGGCTGGGAGACTGCTCACCAAAGGCAGATCTTGGCCAAAAAAACAATATCTTACCTAAAAAAAAAAACCCCTCTCCTAAAAACCATTGGATAAAGAGGTGGGATACTCACCAGGGGAACCAGCAGAGGGAATTAAAAATGAGCAAAAGAAGAAAAAGGGGAGGAAAAAAAGGAAGGTGTTAAGACTTTCCAGCATTCTGAGAGAACAAGGTTTTATCCTCAGTCGGGGGAAAAACAGATTTACTAAACACAGTGACCTCACTTGTTTGCACAGCATCCAGTAACATGTATTTTATTACCTATGGTACCTCCATGAGAGCTTGCAAAGCCTTTCCAGCAGCCCTGGGAAGGGTTTCGAGTGCATGGAAAAGACATAAAGCAGCTGGAGGAAGGAATGGCACAGCTGGGTGAAACAGAAAAAGAGAGGCTGGAAACACACTGGTGGGGTGTGAATAAAACTCAGAGGGAAATTCTTCACCATGAGGGTGGGGAGGTGGAGAAGCTGTGGTTGCCCCATCCCTGGAAGTGTCCAAGGCCAGGTTGGACAGGGCTTGGAGCAACCTGGGCTGGTGGAAGGTGTCCCTGCCCATGGCAGGGGTTTGGAATGAGTTTGAAGGTCGCTTCCAACCCAAACCATTCCATGATTCTATGAAGGCCCTGGGAGCAAACACATCTCTGCTCTGTCCAGTGTCAGCTCCCCAGTGAGGGTGGTTGAACTGGTGATGGGAGGTTTCTTCTTGTCCCATCACTTGTCCAGGAGAGTCTTGTCAGAGGTAAACCATGAGTGTTGCATCAGCTGCTCCTCCCAGCCAACAGTCAATCCATGAATCCCAGAATCCTGGAATGGTTTGGGTTGGAAGGGACCTTAAAGGTCACCCAGTTCCGACCAGCCACGGAGCAGGAGTTCACTCATCGCAGACTAAAGGGATTTGCACTTTCCCCTTCTTTGATTTTTTTGGGAAGAAATTTCTTAGTAAGACATGAACTTCCTAGGCTGAGAGGGGGGAGGGAAACAACCAGATGCCCAAACAAAGGTTCCTCTTTTTGTTTATCCACCAGGGGCTGTGCATTCCAGGGGGTGCCCTCAGCTCACCCTTCCCAAGGAGTTCTCCCCCAGCTCCACCTGGTGGCAGAAAGGACATCTGGGTCCTTGCTGTGGTCACTGGGATGGGCTCTAAGGGGACAGGGATTGAGGTGCTGCTGCTGCTGCCATTTTGCACCAGTGTCCCCCACTCTGTGTGGGGCTTTGGCCACCTCGTGAGGTGGGAACAGCCCTTGACTTCGGTGATAAGTAAATTCAGTCCCCTGAGTGAGTGGGGTGAGGAAATCACAGCTCAGGACTGGCAGCCAGGTTTAACTGGCAGCTCTTTCCAGAATTTTCCTTGGAGCTGAAACCCTCTTGACCATCAGAGATCCCATCAGGAGTTTTCTCTGAGTGCAATTAGAGCAGTAAGATCTTTAGACTGCACTTAGCAGGTCCAAGGCTGAGCCCAGTTGCCCAGACATGGGCATCTCATGTCTTCTGGGATGACCTGAAGTGTCTCCCCTGCCCTGCTTTGCTCCTCAGATGAAGGGGTGGAGGTTAAACCACCACCTCATGCTGGGGAAGGGACCTTCAGTCCATCACTATATTTGACATGACCACAGTGATAAGGAGTTGTGAAAAGATAAGACACAAACTTCCTGAGACAGCACTGGATCGGTGCAGGACCCTTCAAAGCCTTGGATGAGTCAGACAACAAATCCTGACTAAAATATCTCCAGGACTGGGTCAGCTCCTGGTCCAAAATACAGCTCAGACGAGGCCTTAACACAAATTTCTCCAGATCCAACAATCAGAACAGCAACAGAAACTTCACTGTCTGGTTTGTGCTGGTACCTACTGAGAGAAGGAAAGGAAAAGAGAAGAAAAAAGAGAAAGGAGGTGAGGAGGGAGAAAGGAAGGGAGAGAAAGAGGGAAAGAAAGTAAGGCAGAATTCTGAATTCAGATATTTTCTAGTATTTTTTCTCATATTACCAACAAAAAAAATTGCTTTTTGCACATATAAAAAAGAAACAACCCAAAACATCATCCAATCCCCTGCAGCCACTTATCACCAATGTCCTGGTTATGCCTTTGGAATATCCCCTTCCAGCTCATTTTCTGCCACCAAGCCTCGCTGAAGCTTCAGAAAAATCCACATGTGCCTTTTCCTCCTCACTTTGTACCTTCATGACTGGAAGTGGAACCAGCAAAACCTTCCCACTGCAGCACTTTTAAATCACAATTCAATTTACTGCCACAAAAAAAAAAACCCACAACTTCCCTGCATGGAACCAACCAGATGGACATAAACTAAACATTTGGCATCTTTCCTTTTGTTTATCCAGTATTTAAAATCATTCCCATTTCACTCAGAGGCACCACAAACTATCCCTGAGGGAATCAACAGCAGGAGACACCCACTAGAGTATGTAGGATCGAGGGATTGAAGATTCCCACCACCTCAAAATGTGACCTGGAATTCCTTCCTTTGTGACCAGGAATTCCTTCCTCTGTGACCTGGAAATCAGGACACAAATGATTTGACTGTCTGGAAAGTAATTTCTCGTGATGGCAGATGATTAATAACATTCCAGAGCCATCAGAGCTGAGAGGGACCAGCCCAGAAGGGAGAAGGAATCGTGGAAAACTCATCCCAGCAAGGTTGGGGCAAGACCATCATCAGACCATGGGCTTTGAGCTGGGCTGCCTAAAGGATCCAAAAAAAGCTTGGATGGCTTCTTTCCTGGTTTTTCTGAATGTCAGCTGGTAGAAAAAAAGGGGGAAAATTCAAAGTTAATGGCCAATGCAATCCAGGAATAAAAGTCAGTTATAAACAAACCCCCTCCTCACTGTGTCCTTGTGGAGCTCCTGAGCTGGGTATGGATCCCAGGGACTCCTCACAAGGAATAAAGGAAGGCAAACAGGCTCAGGTGAGGTCATTCCCACCTGAGGAAGGGAAACCTGGGGTTTTGCTGGATTTTCCTTGCCTCAGGAGACAATAAATGGAAGAACAAGAGAGAGGAAGCTCATGGAACACACGACAGCAGGACCAGCCTTGACACCTGGGAGGGTTCACCAGGACACCATGTCAGGCAGAGGACACCCACTGGTGCCTCAAATGTCTTTTTAATGCCTTTTTTTTTTTAAGCTGTGTCAAATACTTCAAGTGTTGCCTTATTGGAAGCAATTAACCCCTTTTTTTCACCGTTAATTCCTCCAAAAACCAGTGAGATTTCAGCCACACAGAGCCTTCTGTCTGACCCACCGAGCAGGGTTAACTGGCAAAATTCCCACATTTTGGGGGATTCCCTAGGGCTGAAGGTCCATCCAGTGCCAAACCACCTCTGTTGTCACTTTACTCCCTCAGTTCTCCTGGGATATCACTCACAGAGAGCTTTTAACAAGCAGAATCACGGAATTCCAGAATGGTTTGGGTTGGAAAGGACCTTAAAGATGATCTTGTTCCAAACACCTTCCACTAGCCCAGGTTGCTCCAAGCCCTGTCCAACCTGGCTTAATCCCTCAAGGAATTCCTCCCTGCAAGCGAGAGGGAGAAATGAGTGATAATTTATGATGAGTGCCCTTGTAATTAGCACCTTGAAAATTAACACTGCCCAGGGAAGCTGAGAAGGCCAGAGATGAAAGAGCAGCCAGGACAGAAATGCCATTCTGGGTAGTTCATCATCGAAGGAGAGGTGGAAAACAGGCTCTGGACCTGAATTTTAATATTTATAATTGCCATTCTAAAATTAAAATTGTGATCAGAGCCCATCAGGGTCTGTCTGTGGATTCCTGGAGGTTTTGTCTCAGTCCTTGGGTTTGGAATTCTTACAATGACCACTGCCAGCCTTTACATTTATAGGATATGAGAGTGGAAATCAGAGAATCACTAAGCTTACAAAAGACCTTTAGGATCATCAACCATTAGCTCAGCACCACTAAACCACATCCACACATTTTTTGGACAATTCCAGGGAAAGCACTTGCAAGGAAGAAATACCTGAGTGCCAGCACAGACACATATTGGCAACCCAGGGCAGGAATATGGATAAAGAGGTGTAGGAAAGGCACCACCTACCTCTGATTCTCAGGGATTATCTCCCCTTTAACCACAGGGGGAGGTTATGCCACCTGCATTCCTTATATAAGGATATTCCTTATATAGGAATATATTTATTATTAAAAATATATTAAAGATATTCCTTATATAGGTGCCCCAGTTAAATAGTTGAATATAATTCCTTATGTAAGTACCTCAAAGAATTCAATGTAATTCCTTATATAGGTACCTCAGTTAAGTAATTAAAGGATTACAGCACTTCAGTCCTTGAGCACGTGAAGTGAAGCAGTGGGAGGATTTTAGGGACCTACAAACACTGATAAGCCTCCAAATTAATTACCACTACTTTGGTTCTCACTTGACATGAGGCTTTTTTCAAGGTCTGGCCGTGTTTTATCCAAAAAGGGATGAGTTTTTTAAGGTCTACTTATATTTACTCACCATTAAAGAAACCACTTCAGGGGTAAATGTGCAGGGCTTGGTCCTTGCTTTAATTCCTGGTCAGCCAGGAAGGTCAACCTTCCTGAAATGTGGTTTCTCCACCAGCAGAATCAAAGGACCAACCAACAAAAACTTCAGGCTTGGCTTGGGAGGATTATTTGTGGAGCACTTGAGTTTCTGCATCCATTTTAGCACCCTCAAAGAGTGGCAAGGAACATTCCTGGGCACTGGAACGTGGACAAACATATTGTTACGATATTAGAAAATCCCCCGGTGTGCTTTTGGCTCAGGTGAAAGCACAGTTCCCAAGGAATTCCTTGGCATGTTAACATTCCCAGGGGACCTTTTGCACAGAGCCACCTTGTCCTGGAAGGCCAAGGGTGTTTAACAGGGTGGGTGTGGGCTGGTTTAGGTCAGGTGGCATCAGCATGAGAACTCTGTTTAATTAACGAGCGGAGCTGCGGCCAGAAAGTCAAATCATAGGCTTTACACCCCCAATGTGACTCTTGGAAGGAGGAGAAGGAGGAGCAGAGGTGACCTGGGAGAGGATGTAGAATGTTAAATGGCTCCTCCTCTTTTCCAAGCAGCTGGGAGCAGCTCCTCTCCCCAGCTCTATATCCCAGGTCCTGAGGGAAATGCTCCATTTGGATTTGACGGCACTTTTTATTTCATTAGCCTGGCTACAGCTCCCCCCCCAGTGCTGGAGCCAACAGCACTCGAGGGAATCAAACATTCAGTGTCATCTCCAGCCAGCTCTGATTCCCACTGCAGGGCTGGTGGTTGGCAGAAGTGGAGGAGACAGCTCCTGGTGGGAGCCTGGAGAGCCAGCTGGAAGCAAATCCATGGGGAAACACAAAAATCGTGCTGCTACCACATCTGCATCCCACAGCAGAGGGGCAGGAGGTGAATTCTGAAATGTGCCCCTTTCCTGGTCACCTGTAGCATCCCCACATCTCAAAGGGTGTTGAGGGCACTCACTGGTCCCAGGAGCAGTGCTCAAAGTGAGGAAGGTTTGAGTCTGGGCAAGTCTCATCTCGATTTTAGCCCTCTTTTACCTCTCTGGGCTTGTGTCTGTAGTTCTATTTGGACTAAAAAAGGAGTAGGAATCACATCTGTCTCTTAAATAACTCAGTTAGAACCTCTACAAGGAGATTTCCAAAGCACCAAGACACCTCATGTTAATGATGATGATGAATCAGTATCAAGTGTCCAAGGCCAGGCTGGGCAGGGCTCTGAGGAACCTGGTCCAGTGGAAGGTGGACTGAGGTGACCCTTAAGGTCTCTTCCAACCCAAACCATTCCATGATTCTGGGACCTGATTCTTCCATCTCAACTTTAGCTGATTGATATTATTTTTGTCCCATTAACAGTCAGAGTCTCTTCTTTCATGACTATTTAAGAGGAAGCTCTGTATGAAATCTGTCCTTGCATTATTTTCCCTCTCTCTTCCTCCTCATTCTCAGTCATTAGTTTCCTAGGTGGATTCCATAACAATTCCACACAGAATACATTCCTCAGTGTATCCAGAAGCTTGTAAGAGGTTCAGGCAAGTCATTATTTATTTCTAAACTAAAGGCACCCCTATTTTTTTATTGGATTTTCCTTAGTGCTCATCACCTCCCCAGCTGCAGGATGACACCACGTAGCACTGACACCGAGCAAAGCAACGGGAGGGAAGGGGGGCAAGAAACCTGGTTTATTTTTCTGGAGGTGAAATCTCCCATTTGACACTGGTTTTAATCCCAAATTCTTCCGATGCATTCTCGTTTCACCCACTTCCTCTGCGGGAACAGCTGTCAAAACGCTGCTCCATCCTCGGCTACTGCGGCTTTACGACTCCCATTAGCAGCTCCTTAAGGGGCCGGCCGGGCTGGCTGGGAGGTTTCAAGCCTGAGATTTCTCATTACCCAATTCCTGGAAGTGTAATGAGAGGTCATTTGGGGAGCTGAAGGAGTCAGGGAGGTGCACGGAAGGGTTTGGTGGCAGTAAACCAGAGGTACATCCACCTCCCATCCCATCCTCTCCAATCTGCTCTTCTTGTTTGAAAGGTGAGCGACCTGCTGCAGTGGGAGGTGTCCCTGCCCATGGCAGGGGGGTGGAACTGGATGATCTTTGAAGTCCCTTCCAACCCATTCCATGAAAACCACCTGGAGCAAACATCAGCCAGAGCATTTGCCTGGTTCATTTGTCTCATCACAAGAAAGGACAAAGCAGAGCAAAAGCAGGAGGTGAATTTATTGGGCAGCTTTTCACTGATTTCGCGACATTTCCTCGGGTCAATAAGAAGGTGTGAGGAGCAAAACAGCGTGATACCATCCCAACATCAGCATGATCCTGGATAAAGATCCATCTCTTCAAGGGTTGGTTAAAAGCCTGGATGTGGTTGCTGCACCACGGCAGGAAACGACAGTAGAAGGTAAATAAATGCAAGGATTTTGAATGCATGGGAGGGAGAGAGCTGGATAACCAAGAGGACTTTGGGCAACACTTTGGAGGCATGAGTCAAGGTTTTCAAAGGAATAGAATCACAGAATGGTTTGGGTTGGAAGGTACCTTAAAGATCATCTCATTCCAACCCCCCTGCTGTGGGCAGCGACACCTTCCACGAGAAGGTCCCCCAGCACATCACCAAGAGCACGGCAGCCCTTGCTTAATGGTCTAACCTGGGTTTTAGAGCAGTTTATCAGGGGTGCACTGAAAGGACAACTGGGGCTAAAGCTCTTTCCAAGCTCAGTTGCCTCCACAGGGTGTCAAACAGTTGGTAAGAAGCACCTGGACACGTGTGTGAGAGCCATGAAGTGACTGCAGGGTGGGCAGTGGCCTCCTGCCAGCTGAGCTGCCACTGTTGGTGATGTGATGTTTCTTACCCCTCCCCAGGAAGGTTCTTCACGTTAACATGATTATTTGACCCCAAGGGAGATGAGAAGGATGCCTGGAGATGGATTTTAGGCAGCTGAAACTCAGGTGGCTGCTGGTTGATTTCTGAGCTTTCTCCTCATGCAGGTGAAAAAGCTGCACCTGGGAACTGCCAGGGTTGGATAGGTTGGATACCAAGGAAAAGACTCTTCCCCCAGAGGGTGGTTGGCACTGCCCAGGCTCCCCAGGGCAGTGGGCACAGCCCCAAGGCTGCCAGAGCTCCAGGAGGGTTTGGACAACGCTCTCAGGCTCATGGTGTGACTCTTGGGGATGGGCCTGTGCAGGGCTGGGAGTTGGACTCAAAGATCCTTGTGGGTCCCTTCCAACTCAGGATATTCTGTGATTCCACAAATATCCCACAGCTGGGGGAAGAAGCAGCACCTCATTCCATGCACCCACATAAGGGGCCACCATGTGCTTTCTGAGAGGTTTTACAAACCCAAACGACCCTGTTTGAGTTCTTAGCAGTCTGCAAGACAAACATCATCTCTGGTTATTTAAAGCTCAGCTGCCACGACTTTTAGGTACTAAACAGCTCCAGGGGGCCACTGTGAAGAATTAAAAAAAAAGCCATCTGATCAAGAAAGACAATGTGCAGCCTGGGATAATGACAATTTTTTTAATCGTTGTCATCGATCCAGGCTAAATTTGGCCACCTCCAACCTACTCCGAGCTTTGGGTTGATCAGAGTCACTCTGCAGTCACACCACGGCAGTGCCACTCTGCCAAGGTATCCAAGCTTCTCCAGGGAAGTCTGATGATTGTGCAGTTCCGTGGAAAGCTGGTGGAGCCCATCACCCTCCTGGGCTCCTTTAACGTTGCACTGCTGGCCCAAATCAGAGCACTCACCAACAATCCCGAATCAGCTCCTAATTTCTGAGCTGTTTCACAGGGAAAGCAGAAGATCTGGAGGGGGGAGAGGAAAAAGCAGGAATCTGGGGGTAGACAAGTCACTCTTTCCTCATGTAAAATGGGTGTGGAGTCAGTTCTCCAGCTCATGGCACCACTACAACACTCTTGTCACCCTACGAGGCTTTATGGTCTTTGGAGGTTTAAATCAGGCTTCAAGGACAAGTTCAAGGTCAGAATTTAGGCTGAAGGAGGCACAGGGTCTCCCACAGCCACAGCACACAAAACCTTTTCCAACACACATGAAGAAAGAGGAGCACACTTCAAGTATAATTTAAAATACATTTATTGTTTCATTTGTTCTGGCTTTTTTTTCTTTTTTTTTTGTTATACAAAGATGTTAAATAACTTAAATACATTCTCAACAGTCACTCAGAATCAGATTTATACCTACAAGCTGTACATATGAGGTAGAGAAAAATAACTTAGGCTCCCATAAGACATTGGAAAAAAAAAAACAAAAACAAAGAAAAACAAGAAAAATACTAATCCTTCATGTTAGTATTCCCACCTCCCTTTAAAAGGAAATGCCATCCCAGGTGTGCAAAACAAATCCTAGACTTTACATTCGTGTCTCAAAGGACATCTTTGGAGACTGGGGTGGAACAAGGGAAATTCCTGGGCTATTTTGGTGTTCCTGCTTCAAATGGGTAAAAAAGGAGCTGGAGGGATTATCCACGTATTTTGATTAATTCTGAATTCACCCCCACCTCTATTAACCTGGGTGTCCGTGTCTTTATCCCCTTCTATTGTCAGCAGGGAAAAACTGGAAGCTCCACACGGGTCAAAACACCTTCCAGAAGGACCAAAAAGTGATTGCAAAGCCAGGACTCATTTAAGGAGGGCAGATTCCAGGTCCATTGCAAATGCAATGGAAGCATCTTTCCCAACATTCCTGAGCGACCCTGCGGGAAGGGAAGGACTTGGTGAGGGAGGAACCTCCTGTCCTTTTGGGTCACCTCAGCTAATGCTGCTGATTTTCCCCATTTCTGAAAACATTCAGCAACAAGTGAGAAAAACCACCCCGACAGCTGAGATTTTGTGTGTCTGGGACTCATTTCTGGGCTGAATTTACACCTGAAGAAACGTAGTTACAGGAAGCCCAGCCTGATGCCAAACTGTGTCCAACTGCTTCCCCTTCCCACCCACAAAGAAATATCCTGTCCAGAAATATTTAGAAATCTTTTGTTTCCTGGAACTTGTAAATAATTTGGTCAAATCCAACGTTACTCTGCGAAAAGTAGAAATAAAAGCTGTTCAGTGATAATACCCACGGCCCTCAGCTTGGCTGCTTTAGTAACAAACAGATTCCAGGGGCTTGACCAGATTCAACCAGGAACTGGATGATCTTTAAGATCCCTTCCAAGCCAAAGCATTCCATGATTTCCATGGATTTCTGTGGTGCCATACTGAGCCTCCTTCAAGTTACACAAACAGCACGGTCCAGAAAGGCCCCAAAAATGCATTTTCCTGCATCTCCTGGAGAGCAGGAAAACTCTGCTCTCCAGAAGTCATCACCTAGTTAGCACCCTGGAAAGTGAAAACTGGGATGAGCTGGGCATGGAAGCCAAGCCCAAGCCAGCAGATGTGTCCCCAGAGCTGGATAAACCGGGAATGAGGAGCTTTACTGCACCTGTTTTATCGGGAACAGAACAGACCCGATTTTCCTGCAGCATCAACTGAGGAATTTTTCACAGGCACCATAATCCACCAGAAAATCACCTTAAGCAGCATCTACTCCATGAAAGTAGCCTTGAGAAATCTGTCCCTCCATCCGGGGTCTCATCCAACCCCACCACAGCCAAACCACGTTTGCTAAACCAGGGCGGCTGAGAAATGCTTAACAAAGGAATTCCAGACCTGGGAATGAGCCGGTTGCCAACAAAAAAAAAACCCCTCAGACGTTATTTTGCCCCCTGCTCAAGTCTCCAAAGCAGCAATCCCAAAAGTTCCTTTGAAAACAGAGGGTCCATAACTCATTCCCTGCTCCCAAAAGCTTCCTGTGCCACAGCAGATCATTCCCAGCTCCCCAAATTTACACTGCTCCATTCAAACAGATTCAAATTTGCTTGTGTTGGATCAAACCTGGAATTTGGTCCTCTTCATTTAACTCAGATTATTATTCCCACCCCAAAAATAATCTTTTTTAAGGATCATTTTTCTCAGGCCCTACTGAGATCAGTGGCAAATAACTGGTAAATAGGTTTGGCTTTTCTTCCTCCAGACCCATCTCAAAATCAGGATGCTCCACTAAAAAAAGGGGAGAACGTGAAAAGTTGGGGTAGATTTTTTTATATTTGAATTACAAACGACTCATTTTTAGTGTTCATAACAATATTAATATTAATCATTATCATAAAAAAGCCCCTTTTGACTAAACACTGGCTGTTTCACCAAGTTTTTGGTAACTGGAAGACAATGAGAATGTAATGTCTAGGACTTGTTTTGCATGTCTCCACATATATGAGTCAGTCAGACAGAACAGAAGCTTGTTAAAAAAAACAGATGACGGGTGCAACAATTATTTCCGTGGGTTTTTATTTCTTTTATAAGAAAATTCTAATATAAAACAACAAACGTTTTCAGTTTGCCTTGTTTACAAAAATATTATATATTTACTTTTTTTTTTATATTTCTGACATAACTAAATGCACTATTCAATAAAAATATTCTTCCATCAGCTAAATTCTCTTTTAAAAAAAAAAAATTAATAAAAAAGTTATATAAATAATGGTTGCACCCCCTCCCACACCCCCTCCCCTCCCCAACCCCAAAAACTGATCTCACAAGTCTTGCTGGATCAGCTGAGGAGAACCAACACTTTTTGGGGGGGACAGGGGGTGGAAGGGGGGCAGAGATGTCCCCTCCACCCCCCTGTTCCTTCTCCAGTTACATCTGAGCAAAAAACCTGTTTCTCTGGGGGTAAGAAAAAGGGGAAAAGTTGCTTTGCACTTTTTGTTGTTTCTTTTTTTTTTCTTTTTTTTTTTTTTTTAATATATCTCTGAAATAACACCAGGGACCCAAATCCACTCTGGTAGTAGTTTTACCAAAACAAAAAAAAGGAGCAATTCCACTGAATTACACTGGAGATCCAATGGTGTGTGTGAGTAGGGGAGGAGGTGGAATCACCTCTCAGGAAAAATCCAGTTGAATCCAGCTGGAATAAAGAAGGTTTTATGGGACGCTCCCCAATGCTGGATGAGGATTCAGTGTCTCTTTTACAGGAGCAGCACAAGCAGAAGCTCCTCCTGCTCCTCCTCTCCTTCACTCAACTCCAACACACACCAAGAACCACCAGCAACCCCCCCAAGCGCTCACGAGGGCCCTGAGGTGGTTTTACACCTGCTCTCCTTTCATCCTACGGGATTTTTCCAAAACAAGGCTTTTCTCCCCCTTCCCCCCCTCCGTTCTTCCTTCAAGGATAAGGCAAACATTGGAAAACGCTGGAACTGCCCCCCCTCCCCTGCCCCAAACACACCCAGCGTGGTGCAGGGAGGGGGGAGAACTAAAAATAACCCACGTTCTGTTTTCCCACCCTAGGGCGAAAGGCCAAGAAGACAAGTTCTCCTGATTTCAGAGTGTTAGTATATTATTTTATACACTGCCTATACATTTAACACATGTGCCTCGCTACTGTTTAGTTATTTATAATTCTTTTTTTTTTTTGCTTTTCTGGGTTTTTTTTGTTGTTTTTTTTTTTAACCACAGGAGAATAAACCTTGCTATTTACAATATACAACAGGCAATATAACGACATTAACATAAATACAATTTTGGTGTGTTTTCTTTTTTTTGTGGTGGTGGTTTTGTGTNGTGTTTTTTGTTTTTTTTTCTTTTTTTTTTTTTTTTTTGGGGTCTTTAGTTTTTTTTCTTTCTTTTTTTTTTTTGTAAATACTTACAGAAAGCATCCAGGCTTCAGTGCTGAGTTCTAACACACAGAAGAGCTCTTTCACTCAGTAGTTCATTCACTCTTTGCTGCTTGGACAATCTGCCTTATTTCCCACCCAGCTCTCTCTCTCTCTCCCCCACACCAAACACACCCAGCTTTCCTATCCCATCCCACTCCAGCATTTTCTCTCCAAGGATATTTCTGCCACCACCCCCCTCTCTCCTGTCCTAGGGAACTCATTCTCCTCTCACACCAGTGCAATGTGGATTTACTCCAGCGAGGTCAATGGAGACAGAGACACCAGTAAAGAGAGGGAAAATGAGGCCCATGGTTTAAA
>VYXB01006399.1:27290-82660 GCA_013397135.1 Pachyramphus minor | reverse complement strand
AGTTTGCACATTATTTGTGTAAGAGAGAGAGAGAGACAGAGACAGAGGGAGAAAGAGAATTTAACATAATACCACAATGAAACCATAAGAAGGTCCTTCTGAAGGGCTTTACAATAAATAAATGTTCGTTCAATATTTATATATATATATATTTATGTGTCAGCATGTGTGTATATATAAATATATATATATACATATACACATGTGCACGCTGAACTAGAAGTTTTTAGTCTGATTATTCTTTAAACCATTAGATAAACTGCTCGTGGGTGACTTGCCAAGCACTGCATCCCCTCCCTCTCCCCCAAAAAAAAATCCAGGGAGACCTTCCCTCGAGGTGGAAGGTGGGAATTCCACCGTGTGTGGATTCCTCCTCCTCCTCCAGCCCTACCCAAAACCTCGGGAATTGTACAGCAAATAAGGAAACAGCCAAAAAGAGCCGGTTCAGTTCACTTTGCACCCCGTCCCTCCCCACGCCCCCAGGGCAAGATTTGATGCCAACAACGAGCCAGGCTGGAACTGCAGGTATTTGTTAGCAAGAAAAAGCAAAACAGATCTTTTCTCCTCCCAGCAGATGCACAGGAACAGCTTAAATCAGTGGCTACTGTTGGGGGAGGCACAGGGAGAGGGAAACCCGAAACTAAACAAAAAATAAGGAGAAAAAAAGGCTTTGAAAAATCATGGTCCATCTCAGAAAATTGCTCTCACTTATCTTGCTGATTTCTACTCCTGGTTGAAAAATTCCTCTTTTGAGAAACGGATTGAATGGCTTATACAAAACTGGTGGAAATTGCCGCTGGGCAACGAAAAATCGCCACCAAAAATCAAATTAAAGGCCCTCCACACTCCATTGTTTCCTTTGGAAGCTTTGTTGAGGCATCCACTGGCTGCTTCCAACCCATTTTTATACGAGTGGAGAATGTTGTTGCATCAAGTCCTGGATTGTGAGTCTCCTCTTCCAAGGAAAAAAAACCCAGGAAAAGCTGAAGGTTGTCATCTGTTTCACAGCATTGGGATTGATCTACCACTGCAGTCAAATTCCTGCCTTCCCTGGCCACTTGCTGCTTTGTCTCTGTGTGTCCGTTGGTTATCCCAAATCCAAGAGTTTGCATTTTGAAAGTACAGTTCTCGATCTAGTGGTTAAAAAAAAAAAAATTAAAATAAAATAAAATCTTAAGGTCATAGGGTTTCCATACAGCTTGTGTCATGTACCACTGCCACGGTTCAGGGAAAATGGAATGATGACCTAGGAAAGGAAAAGTCAGCTCCTCCAGAGGTCTGATCCAGGCCCAAACTGCTGCTGTAGAACGCAGGACAGCCCTGGCTTTCCAAGAGGCACTTGGAGATTTCTCTTGTCCTCCTCAAAAACACACATCCAAACTCAGCTGGCATGAGACTAAATAAAGTTCCAGATCCGGATTCCTGAAGTGGTTACCACAGGGTGAATATTCCATCAGCAAGAGGTGGGAAGAGGAGAGGGAAAAAAAATAATCAATCATGCACAAAAATGAGACCAAAGTATCTAGTGGTTCTTAAAAAATAATAATAATAACAATAATAATAATTAAATTTAAGACAGAGATAGTGCTAAAGAATCTGCATTTGGGGAAATTGTTTTAAATAAAGAATATGTGATTGGACTGGAGGTGACAGGCACAGCTGGTTTTCGACTTGTCTTCCCAACCTCTTTCTTGGATGCGTTTCTATCTGCAACGTGGTGGACCCACCAGTCTTTGGGAGCTGTACTTGGTGACAATGCACGTGGAGCTGTCATTAAAGAGCTGACCCTCCCAGTGGGTCTCTTTGTCAGAGCCTTGTTTGCTCCGTGTGCAGGAACTCCACTGGAAGAACCACCCAGCACCATCATCACTCCAGTTTCAGGAGAAACGAATGATCACTTTTCGTGCCGTCGCACCGGAGGCAGAAAGATCCTTCCTTTTGTACCTGCTCAGCTCTGCAAGCAGCTGGAGAAGCTCCAGGAATAAAGGAGCACGGATAATTTATGCCCAAGAGAATCTGTTAGCCCGGGAGTTCATGGAGGATTGCTGGAAACGACCGAGGCGTTCCGAGGAAAAACGATCCGTCAAACTGCGTGGACGACCAAGGTGAAGGTCCACTGGTGTCTAACCCCAGTGGGACAGGCACTTATTTCCACATGGTTGGACCTCATCGAAATTCAGTCTACAGGAAAACAACATCCAAAAAAAAAAAAACAACAACAAAACCAACAACAACAAAAATAAAACAAAACAAAACAGCAACACAGCTGGGTCACCTGTACCCTACAAAGTGCTTATGTCTCAACACAGCGTTCAGATCCCGGAAGGTCCGTCAAACCCTGTTTGTCTCCGTACGCAGTTCGCCCGTCGCCGAGGGGTCTCTCCCCCTCAGGCAGAAGAAGGGTGACGACAGCCACGTCAGTCCTTGCAGGTGTAAACCTCCTCTCTCTGGGTGCACTGCTTGCACTCCACGTAGCAGCACCACCTCACCTGGCACTGGCACGGCCGGGTCACCACCCGGCTCTGCGTGTTGTGCCCGCGCCCGCAGCAGATGCTGTCACAGTTCTTGTCCTTGTAACACTTCCTGCCCGAGGTGCCCGGCGAGTATCGACTCATCATGCAGAAACTCGGGGAGTCGTCGATGTAGACGAGGTCTGTAGTCCTTGGGATTTGATCACTGTGCCCGGGGGTGGATTTCTTGGGCGGGGAGATGTCCCCTTCCCCCGTGGCCTCGTTGGTGGTGCTGCCCACCTTGAGGGACGTCTCGTACTTCTGCTTCAGCTGCTTCCCGATCTCGTGGAACGGGGACAGCTGCCTCCAGCACGTGCGCACGGTGCAGGACCCGGACACCCCGTGGCATTTGCAGGTCGTCTCCACCCCGGCCTTGATGACCTGCAGACAACACATGGGCCCCAAGAGACAATCAGTTACGGGGGAAGGAATCAAAACACCGGCCACAATAACATTCGCTAGAAGACATTTCAGGAAGACACCGAGTCGATGACATCTGTTGGAAGGGGAGAGAAAAAACATCATCCTCCGGGAAACACTCGTTCTAGAAGGGTCCAAATTTTCCAGAATATGACATTCACCTGCCAGAACTTTGCTTAAGTGGCTAATTGATGGTACTAGAAAGGTGCACAAAGGTTGTCCAGTGCTGCCACTCATCATGTGGGCAGAAATCTGAAACTGTGATGCAACCGAGAGATTAGTATACATTTTAACACTTATTTATCTACGTCAAGAATAACATGTAGATAAGTGGTAGTGAAAGTGGAAGGAGTCGGTTTAGTGGAAAGGGATGGGTGGCACACACTCCAGAACATGGACATGGACAGCAGGAACCTTCTCCACACCACGGCACACTGGAACCACCTCAAACTCGAGCAATTTGCAGCACAGGCTCAGTGAGAACATGGATAAACTGTGCTGTTCCCACCAGCAGTGACTGGGCTTAACATCCCACCCAATTCACTTGGTGACTGGGGAAAAACATTCATGTGGCTGAAATAAATACATATAAATATATAAACCCCCGAGCCTGAATCACCATCAACAAAAGCAGCTGCTCCCAAAACATCCAGGGAGCTTTCACCTCTCCAACCTGTGTTCAGGATATTATTCCAGACTGTGGCAGCACTACTGAGTGCAAGGCTTAGTTTCAAATCCTTTCTTAAATAATTGGGTTTATTTATTTTAAAGTTCAAACTCTTGCAATGGGTGCTGCAAGAGGAGTAAGACTCATTTCTCAAGGCCCTTAAAAAGAGAAATAATTTGTTCAAAATATCAGAAAGTAAATGTGTACGTCTGATTTATTCCCAAAACAGAAAGAAAGGGAGTTTCCCCGGAGCAAAATGTCCAAATCTTGCTTGGGGAGAGCTTGCATGGGAATGGTTCTCTTCAGATCACCACAAAGTGTGAAGAGAGAAGGGACATCAGAGCCAGTGGAACCACAGTGTTCACATATGAGAGGGAGGGAACAGAGAAACAAGGCCATTTTCAACAGGAAAAGCAGCACAGGGAGGAGAAGCAGTATAAGGAAGGGAAGAGAAAACAAGGAGAGAGTCAACGATTAAAGGTGGTAACAGGCCCTGGGTGCTGTAAAGGACCCCAAACCCATCAACAGAGGATCCCATCCTTTTCAAATGAGGGTGGAAAATAAAGATGCTTCATGGCACAAAAGCACATCCACCTCCTTAGAAATGGCACTGGAATGTTCCAGCCCACCTCCCACAGAGAGGGATTTACACCTGGGACTTACACCTGGGATCACTCCATGTGAGAGCAGACACATGATTTGGACAGTCACAGATAACCTGCCTTCTGTCCACAGGTTATGAACCAATATTTGTAGTTCTAATTCTCCCTTCCCTGCTGAAAATAAGCTGCACTTTGACTTTAAATGGGTAAGGTACAACCACCCCCTAAAAAAGCAGGTTTGTTTTACAGAGCTGGCTCCTAACAAGGTCCCACTGAAAGTGCCCTTCCTTTGGGCATCTGTGGTATTCGACAGAGAAGAAAACAACCTCCCCCTCTGCCCATTGTGGCATCTGCCCACGTTGTGGCCTCCTGACAGCACAGGACTGGCTCCAATCCACTTCCTGACCATCCGGCTCTTAATGATTTGGCTGCAGGAATCCTGCTGAGCTCCATGTGCAAATGTGCAATAGGTCATGGACTCGGAATTGGGGCCTGGCCCAACCCTGATATTCCAGAAACATTTTTAGAAAGACAATATGCATCACACAGCCTGGCCAATGGTCACACTTCATTCCTGTGACAGCCAAGACCTTTTCTAATGCAACCCAGTAATCCACAGTAGCATTCAAACAAGTGAGGGGTTACAGAGAGGGATGTGTTGCTGCTTGGAGTGCTCAGCTGGGCCGGCCTGGTTAAGGGCTGTCACGCTCTTGTGTGCCAAAGTGTCTGGCCAAGTCCACAAGAAATCCCACAATGTCAGACAAGAGTGTACAGAACACGTTTCAACACCGTGGAGGGGGGGAAAAAAATCCAGCCCTCACCCGCAGGGTCCCTCATGTAAAGTCACATTTCACTGCCTGTCCAGAAGTGAGAGCTGAGTTCATGTGAAACAAAGCTCCTCCACCTGATTTCACACCCAGACCATCAGCAAAAATTGCTGGGATCCTCGGAGAAGGGCTGCACACCGCAGTCATTCATCAGCACAGGCTTTTCTCAACCCTTCCACCCCCTCCTCGAAGCGTTTGCATCTGCTCCACCTGGAAAAGGAGACGCCCACCATTGTACAGGAGGTAGGAAAGCAAGAAACCAACGGGAATTGGCTCAGCTGGCAGACAAGATCCTGGATTTAGAGCTGATTGAACAGGACAGGGTCAGGAAATTCAGGAAGGGAACCTGGAGACGGGGCGAACCAATATTGGAGCCACCTCTCTCCAGAGCTCTGTGGTACAGCACTGCCAGGGCATCCACATGGGGCTGGTAGACAGGGCACAGCACGTGTTGGAAAACCAGATCCCGATGGATTGGCAGCTGGTGGATGGAGTCAGGAATAAGCATGTAGGTTTAGGCACTTGAATCACAGCAGCCAGCCAGGGTTGACCTCACTGAGGCAAACATTTTAAACACCTACACTTGAGGAACACCTCTGAAGTCCCAGCAGAGCCAGAGCAGGCAGAGGATCCTGCAGTGAGGCAGCACCTGCTCCACTGAACAGCTCTCCAGGCTCCCACCAAGTGTCCTCACCACATCCCTGCTCTCTAACGAGGGCCTGGGGACCCAGCTCACACAGAGGCACCTCAGTTCAGCCATTTCCACCTGTGAGAATCCCACCCCCTGGGATGAACTCAGGTGTCTAAATAACACTATTTCAAACAATGCTGCTGGAAAACATTGCTCTTCACCACCAGCTGCCCCTCCTGGGGTCTCTGAAAGGGTACTAATGTGCATATTCAGGTAGATGAACCTATTCTCCTCACCTGGGCTCAAACAAAGCCCCTAATGAATCCCAGTCTGGTTTTTCCTGACTCACTTCTAGCTCCTTGTTAAGCTGGGACAGCTTTGGTGTCACGCCCTGGTGGCCCAAGGCATAAAAGGTTCCCATTGTCCCCGTTCTCATGAATGCACCAGTTCATGAAACGCAGCGTGTGGGTTTTCATACGGCCACTGCGCGAGCGTGGGGCATCCCACCCGCCCCATAAACCTGCTCCTGGAAGGACTGGGAATGACTCAAGAATGTTACGAGGCAGCAGGAGTGAAAATCCTAGGAAAACCTCCTGCCCAGCAGCCTCCCCTGCTGCTGTCAGTCACGCTGCAGCTCCTGCAGGCGATGCCTGATGGGGAACCGCTGCCCACGGGCCCCAAACCACCCACGAGCCAAAAGGAGCCTTGGCAAAGCCCTCCTGTTTCTCATCTCACTCCCCAGCTTCCACAGAGACCTTCCCTCCTCTTGTTGCAAGCCCCTGTCACAGGCACTTAAATCCACCTCGTTCCTTCAGGAAGCAGAGCAAGGCTGATCCAAGTCAGCAGGTTGGAGAAAGCTTTCCTGGCCTGGTCCCTGGGACAAGTGGGGAAATGTCTAGATCATGCTTTCAAACCTGGAGGGGTTTCCAGGATAGAATAAAATAGGATTTTGTTACCCAAAAACTCCAGGGGAGATGAGGCAGAGTAAGATTTTATTATAAACTTGTAATTTTTTGGTAAAGATACTTCATAATAAGGTAGTTTCTGCTTTCTTTTCAAGGCATGTCATGGCTCAGAGCCAGATTTACATCCATCCTACACAGACCTTCTCCAGAGCTGAACACACACTGCGTCACCACTGAATAACTATTTCATCCACACCAAGGAAGTGGCCACCTGAAATGCCTCTATCTTCTCACAGATGTGAGGCAGAACGAATTAAACTAAATCCAAAACACAAAATATTTCATGCTCCCTCAGGTCCAAACTCCACAGCTACTACACAGCAGCAGAGTTGTAACTCAGGAGTAGAAGAAATAAGGAGTATCCCTCGTGTTTTATGCTGTAAAGAGCTCCCACCATGAAAACAAAGCCAAACAAAGCCAACCAGTGGGTCAGGGATAGCATCACACATGGAAATTATGTCCTCCCACTCTCCTGTGAACAGCCACCTGGTCTGGTTGTCCCAGACCAGAGTAGTTTGGGAGGGGAAATGAAGCTTCTTGAGCTAATTAGCTTGACTTAGGAACACACATTGCCATTGATCTCGCTGTGAGAACACCAAACACCGACAACGGCGGAACGAGGAAAACAAAGCCAGACAGAACCATCTTTCCTGGTGTTTGCTGCTCCGAGGAAATTAGATAGGGCTGCTGGACTGGCTGCCCAAATGGCTTTACAAGAGCCATGGGGAGAAGGGATCACAGCAGAGCATTGCTATGCAACATGTAATCCTTCCTCCCAACAATGGTTTCGCTGCGAAGCTCAGACTAAGTGCCCCCGTAATGATCAGTCTCAGACATGCTGCAACACACAATTTCTCAGTGTTTTAGCTGAGGACAGATTCCCATTCATTCCCAGCTGGGTCACGGGGCCCTGGCCGTGGTTTTCAGACAACTCTTGTCTGGGCAGCAGCAGTGGGAATTCCTGGGTTATGGCTCCGCTGTCGTCATGGCTGGGCCGCGGCTCCGAGGCTTCCGACCATTCGCTATGGTTCGGGGCAGAGGAGGGAGCACGGAGCCCTCCCCAGAGCCAGCTCAGCCAGGGAAAAGCCTTGCCCCTACTTCAGAAAGGGCTTTGGGGATGCTGCTGCACAAATCAAATGCCTTCCATCCCCTCTGCACAGATCCCTCCTCAATTTAAATAGGCTTAGTCATTCCCTCAGCCCGAGCGTTTAATGTTTGTTTGGACAGCGGCCACGGTCCCCACATAACCAGCAGACCAGGCTTGTCCCTTAACACTGCCCAGTGCCATTGGCTGCATTAGAAGTTTTCCCTTCTTTTTCCTTCTATCTTGTTAAAAAAAAAAAAAAAAAAACAAAAACAAAAAAAAAAAAACTTCTTCTGAGCCTGTTCTCAACTTGTTTTTTTCAGAACAATTTTCCCATTCCACCGCCCTTCCTTCTTCAAATACAGGGACGCTCATATTTTAGGGACATGTGTATTAAAATACAAAAAACTTGAGCACACAACAACATAAACCTACTAAAACTGAGAACTTTAGAAGTATTTTTACCCCCCTTAGTATTCCTAATGTGCTTCACATCCACATCAACAATTAACTGCAAACACTTAGGGACAACAACAAGCAAATTTTTCCAGAGTTTTGATTTCCAGGCCTTAGAAAGATTTTGGCTGAGCCAATCTCAGCCTGAAAAGAGGGAAAAATCCAGAAAGCATTCCATAGGCATTCCTACCTGTCATAACCTGCAGCAATTAATACCAGTGGTGGCCCTGAAAACTGATCTGTACATCGAGCCTAGGGCTCGTCTCAGGACGTTATTTTCTAGGTTTGGTTTGTACCCTGGTAAACATGTGATGGGATTTCTCACTGCAAGCACAACCCTAAAGAAGCTGCCTAAAGGATGCATTATACCTCCTTTTTTTTTCCATGCAGCAACTGCCCTAAGCTCAAATATTTGTCCCAAAAATACCGATTATTACACATCTCAAGGGTGCAGAAAAAAACAACATGGCTATTAACATTTAAATTTGCCTGTTAGATAAACTCTGGAATCCGACTGGAATCATGTTTACTGGGAGGAACTGGATGGGACTGGATGGTCAGTGCTTGTAAACACAGTCTCTGCAACAGGAGCCCAGGGTGCAAGGCTGTGCTTTGCTACGCCTGTGTGTGACCTTTAGGGAGTCACTTAATCTTTCGGGGTCTCAGTTTCCCCACCCTGTAAAACGGAGCTCAAGAAATGAAGAGGGTGCTGTGCTCTGATAACCTGTTATGTGATAGCTCATGAAGTTCCTCAGACAGATGATAGCTGGGCAAACATCTCCCTGATATGGAGAGTCCATCTCCAGCACGCTCAGCTCCTCCAGAGAGATCCCTGCCAGCACTGCCTGGAGGGGGGAAAAGCCATTCCTTGCATGGAATTCCAAAATGAACAAGTCAACAGCAAGGAAAAGTCCAGGCACCTCCCACTATCCTCTCCAGAGCATCCCACATGGTTCAAGGTATAACATGTTTCAGGTATAACGTGTCTCAGGATGGGTCTGGACCCGAATCCTACAGCAAGGCTGACAAGGATCATGGCAGGGGGTTGGAATGAGATGATCCTTAAAGTCTCTCCCAACCCAAACCACTCTAGGATTCGGTGATCCTTCAGAATAGTCTCCACAGTCTGCACAGACCAAAACATACTGTGCCAACACCAATTAAGTCTCATGAAGGAAACCAGTTTCAAAGCAGGATATTTCCTAAAGAAATACCTTTTTTGTGGGGGAAAAGACTTTCTTTTCCTATTTTGTTGCTTAAAGGGAGACCTTTTTGGGGGTAAAAGCCTTTTTATTTTGTTCTCCATTTCTGCCCTCCCACAGTTCTGCACTACACACTTGTGGCTCTCAAGGGTCCTGAAGGCAAAGGGTTGTGTCCCTCCTTCTGGAAGGCTAAAGGAAAAAGGGAATGAGAACAGGATAATTTTTTTTTCCTTGGGTAACAGCAGCCCCCTTTAATAGTGCCCCTTGGATCTGTAAGACATGCTTGACCAGACATACCTCCAGAAGAGGTCAGCACTCCTGGGATTAAGAAACTTAGCAACGCTCCAGAGAGGGAGTTGGAAAGTCATGTTTAATGATACTTTGCTGAGAAACTGGGCAAATTTAATTAAAACATCACTTACTCAAGCCCAGTGGAACTAATTGAGTGCTCTAATATTCCGACTTTTCATTAATGGGTTACAAAAGAGGGCTGCACTTGTGTGTACAAGGGGGAGGGAGGGAGGGAGGATATAGAGAGAAGATGAGAGGTTTAGCAAGGCTGCCTGGGCTTCTTTTAATATAACTAAGAAACTTCACTGCTGGCAATGGGGCTTTAATAGAGTTGGGTTCTCTCAGCACCACCACCCCCTAGACACACACAACCACCTCCCCCCAGCACACACCCTCTCCACCCAGGACCCCTCGGAAAGAATGGCTGGATGAGAAAGGGTAGATCTGGCAAAGGAAGGGAAATTGCTTTTTTAATAAGTGGTCTATTCAGAGCTCCTACTTTTCAATAAAGAGGAGGCTGGAGAAGTCCTGGTCTAATTACCTCATCCTCACACCAGACAAGCTCGCCCTTTCATTAACCACTGAGCTCATATCATATAACTTGGTGAGCCACCACGGGCACAACATGTTCAGTGATTAGTTCACTGGTGGCAGCAAAATTACAGGCAGCCCATCAAGGTTGTAAAAAAAAATAAAAAGTAGAAGTAAAATCATAATTAAATGAGAACTTCCACCAAGAGACACTAAAACTAGGCGGGATGGGATAATGTCACCCTTCAGAAACACGAGGATTGTTTGCTGGGGTGACACCATGGAGAAACTGCTGTGTTGAGCAGGAGGTTGGTTGCCAAATTACTCAGTTAAGCACAGGTCCTTTTTTTTTCTTTTTTTTGGTGGGTCTCAAGGGACTATTTGTGTGTTTTGCCATGGTTGGGAGTGATTAGATGGGAAAAATGACATGGGAGAGACCACCAAGCTTGTGCTGTACCCTTAATGGATATTCCTCCGCTCCCTCGGCGAACACACACGCGCACGTCCATCCACACACTCCAAGTGCTCCAGTTCAAAACTGCTCAGCTCCAAAATGGCTCCAAATCAAGGCTATCTGCACTCCTGTGCTGCCTTTGATCAAATCCATATGAGTTACTGTTCAAACAGCCAAACTAGGTTAGTTCAAAGTGCTTGCAGGCTGTCGTACTCACTGGCTTAGCAAATCCTACTCAGTGGTTGGAATGGCAGGAGGTATCCACAGGCAGCTTCTTTTGAAGACAGACAGGTGGGAAAAACATGCTGAGGATCATATTTAACCCACTACCTTCCTCAAGCAAAATATGATTAAGGTCAGCAAGGAAAACGTGGTAGTACCTGCTGAGCAACCTCATCCTCCAACGCTGCACTCGCAGTGGGACCAGGACACAGGTGGAACCTGATATTAATCTACACCCAAGCATAAGCAAAGTCAAAGAAAATCCACCACCACACCAAGAGCGTCAATGCTCAGGCTTCAAACTGGTTTCAGTTTTGGAATCTGAAGGCAGCACTGCAAGATTTGACCTTGTATTTACAAAGCCAGTTTTGAATCATCGTTTCTGATCATCTGAATGGCACCATATCGTGCCAGTGCTTTAGGTCCACACATCCTGACTGTACAGACCTATGTTCTCCTGATCCTGAACCACCATCCTCCTAAAAACTTCCTTCTCAGCGTGAAATTCCCTTGTTCTGTGCCTGGTTTCATGTAGTGGTGGTGTGGATCTGGTGCTTGGCTTGTCTTTCAACCAGACCATGGTCCAATAATTGCAGCAGCACAAACAGAGGAATCATCTCATCTGCTGCTGCAAACGGGCAAGGAAAGCTGTCAGGCAGCAACACCAACTTGACAGACACGTTGTGGGTGGACAAAAATAGGAACAGTGAGTGGATCACTGACCTGCAGCAAAGGTCTTTGACTTGGATTGCCAGGAGGGCTCTGAGTGTCTGGACAACCGTCACAACTGTTACTCAGCTGTTTTGCTGCAGATATTACACTTAGAAATCACTGCCAGCGACCAGAGCCCGACTGTGCCAAAAAAAGGGGAGGCAGAGGATGCTGGAGAGTCCTGCATCTTCCCCTGGGAACTAACTCGCAGTGGGATCAAGAAAGGGAAGGAAGAAAGGGAAGATTCAACCCCTCCAGCTCATCCTTGGAGTTTGTTTAGCTCCAGGTGACATAGTGTAGGGCACAGGTGATAAGTAAGGACACCTGACCGAATTCCAAGACTGGCTTCAGCCATATGGGCATCCTGACTACAGCTCCTGGGGTCAGGAACACTGGGAGTTGGGTCAAATCCATTGGGCAAGTTCCTTCCACTGTCAAGCCCATCTGCCACATAGCCAACTCCACAGAGATGGGACAGGCCCTCAGGAACAACCAACCACAAGGACTAAAACGAATTTCATCACCCTGCAAAGCGGGTTTCACACGTCAAAGAGCTGCAACAGGAGTTCAGAGACACTGAGCCCTCTAATCCAGAGCAGAAAAGCTGCCAGCAAACACCAGACAGCAGCTAAATCCAGGATGTTTCTAATCCTGATCTCGGCACTGTCTAGGAGCATCTGGTGGTGGGGAGAGGGGCAGACCTTTGGCTGGCCAGCCCTCGCTGGTGGCATTCCCCGATGGCCCAACTCTGTCGCGAGGAATGACATTTTCTACATACACACAGGAACAACTGAGCTGGGGTGGCCATTCCTAGAATGCACAACTGGCTGGAGCTGCATTTGCCCAGGAAACTGGAGACCCAGGTCCCCCATCCCAGCCCCAACCCTGCATCCAATCACACAGACAATAACAAGGCTCGAAGGCTATTTCTGGCCTTACAGTATGTCCCCCTTGGAGGTTGGCGCAATGAAACACTGATCCTGAGCACCTGTGCTGGCCAATCTGAGGGATTTTTGTGTTTGGGCAACTCTAGGTACAGCCCAGCAGATTAGGGGAGAAGGTGGAAAGCAGCCCCTTCCTCTCCCCAGCTCCTTGCTGGGATGACCCAGCAATTGCAGAGACTTTGTCCTTTACATCAGTCGTAGAATATCCTGAGTCAGAAGGGACCCACAAGGATCACCGAGTCCAAATCCTGGCTCTACACAGGACAACCCCAAAAATCACACCATGTGCTCAAGAGTATTGTCCAAATGTTTCCTGAACTCTGGCAGTCCCACAGGGAGGCCCCTGGGCAGGAGGGTAAAGCCTTGTGGGAAGAGCAAGGTGCAAAGGGCAGGAAGTCCTCCAGCAGAGAGGATAAGGATGGGAAAGGAAAAAGGGGCTCGACATCCAAGCACTGTCACCTGCAAACACACCAGCTCTGGGTGACATGGAAGGTTTCTGCTAGAAAACAAAGCTGAAGGGACTTTGGGGTCTGAGGTCAGTCAGAAATTAGTTTCTCCACCCTGGTCCCCCTGCCAGGTTCTCCAGCCAGTGTTAAAGAAACCTGGCCACAGGGATGCTCTACTGTCCATGTTCTACTGAACAGCGCAAGAAGAGCATCCCCCAACCTGTGTTTTAGCAGCATAAATCCCTTCCTCTGTGTCCCACCCCACGTAAGCCTGAAGAACCCATCTTGCCATCCCTCTGTAGTGTAAGCCCTGTATTCCTTGTGGAAAACCACCAATCCTTATCCCCCCCCGTCCTATTTCCTAGACCTGGGCAGTCCCATTTCCTCCCCTCTGGTCCCTGTCTGACATTTTGCACCGTGACAAAACCAGGGCAGGCTCCCACGGGCGAGACCTCACCCTTCCAGAGGAAGGATCACTCCACGCCTTGTGCACCCCACACCCGAACGCCAAACCCCCGGCGCCCAGCGGCCTCCGAACGCACCTTCATGCCCACCAGGTTGTTGTGGAAGTCCACCCTGGCTCGCAGGTCCTTGTTGGGCTTCCTCCCCAGGAACTCCTTGACGAACTTGTTGCTGTACTTGAGGTTGTCCCCACAGCCCCCCCACTGCCAGGCCTCCCTGTTCTCCAGGTCGGGCGCCTCGTCGCACGTGCACCGCTCCATGCGGCCCGCGCTGCACGCCTTGGCCATGGCGTGGGTCAGCCCCGCCGAGGAGATGGCGTACAGGAAGGCTGTCTCCTTGAAACCTGCGGCAGGGAGAGGGGGGAGAGGCTTTAGTTGCAGCTGGAGGAAGGGTTAGAGAAAGGGGGTGGGGGGGAAAAACCACAGGAGGAAGTCGAGGGAAAACCCGCTGTGGAGTTGTGTCATAGAATCGCAGGGCGGGACCGCAGCGGCTCATCTGGGCCCGTCTCCCTGCTCAAGCGGGGTCATCCCACAGCACATGGTGCAGGATTGTGTCCAGATGGCTCTGGAATGTCTCCAGTGAGGAGGCTCCTCACCCTCTCTGGACAATCTGTTCCAGTGCTGGGTCACTGCACTGGAAAGTTCTTCCTCATGTTCAGGTGGAACGTCCTGGGCATCAGTTTCAAGATGATCTTTAAGGTCCCTTCCAACCTGAACCATTCTGGGATTCTGTGACTCTATGAAAGGTGTTTTTTAAGGACAGCACTTGGTTCTGGGTTTCTGCAGTCCTGACTCATTCAGAGCTCCCATCCCACCAATGATATCATCACTCCAGTCCAACAAAATTAACAGAAGGCACCTGAGGGCTGGGACCCCGACACAGCACCTCACTTGAGTGCCACAAAAAGCAGTTTACACCTCAAACCTTCCATGCACAACCCCTTTTTTTACACCTCCACACTCACCTGTGGGGATGTGACAGCATCCACTCCCCTCAGCAGTTTAAGTGACACTCAGAGAGACCCAGGATTTCAATCCAAATTATAAAAGCCAGAAATAAAAAGCAAACATGGCAGTATTTATAGCTGCCCATTCTCTGGCCATGGCAGCCGTAAACGACTGCATATCTGAGATGCAATTCCAGACCAGCTTTGGATGGGGCTCAAGAAATCCCCCACTCAAAAATAACACAAGTGGATGGTGACAGTAGTGGATATATCTGTGAGCTGGTGTGTCAACCAAGGACATGCAGAGACACTGCCAGGTCATTTTTGGAACTGTTCCTTGGGAGGTCCATGGTAGTCCAAGCTCACAGGGCACTACCTGGCTCATTCCCAGAGCCTGCCTTCCCAAAACACTCCCAGGTGCACAAGGACTGATGAAAATCCAGCCCAGGAGACTGAGGTTTGGTCCTCCCAAGGGTTCTGACTCAAACCAGATTGTGGTAGGAATTATCCGACTGTTCTACTGCTCACCTGGAAAAGAAGAGCAGGAACCTTTTCCTCACTTGCAGGAAAGTTAAAATAAAAAAGGCTCAACTCCACAGTCACTGAGGACATTTTAAGGACTAGTCAGGGTTGAGAAGCCAAATTCAGAGTTTTTCCATCTGTTTTCCCTCTGAAGTTAGACCACATCCTCTTACACCATCTCCAGCATTGCAAACACTCTCCCAGGAAGTGCTGGGAGAATCCTTTATTCAATTCACACACCAAAACATCCTGGATTCTGAACTCCTCTGGGCAGCAAATGCCTTCTAAGCAGCTTTCACCCTCTGTAGGGTATTTTTTCTGGGTTACACCCTAGGTCAGCTTGCCCACATGCCTGTCAGAGGGATGCCACTACCAAAGACAGATGTTCCCAAGCCTCTGTGCTCCTGGACTGTAGAACTGGCTCCTTGCCACTGTGCTACAAAATGAAGAGGTACCAGTGTGCTGAGAGAGTCCTCAATGGAACAGGGGGTGTGAACCCTCCTCTGAAGGTCTGAGACACTGAAATCATGGAATAATTTGGGTTGGGAGGGACCTTTAAGTCCATCTTCTTCCAACCCCTGTGCCACAGGCAGTGACACCACGCTCTAGACCAGGTTGCTCCAAACCCCATCCAAACTGGCCTTGGGCACCTCAGTCCCAGCAAACTGCGTGGATGTGGTTTGGTTTGTTAGCCCAGACCCACAACCTGCCTGAAGAGCTCCTGAGCTGAACCACTGGGTTCAGAGTGGGTGTGAAACCTCAGCAGAAAGTCAGCACCGTGCCACCCCAACAGAAACCCAGGAGAAATAGTTCATTTGCCAGGTTCTCCCCCCTTCCATCAACCTCCACCCATCAGCCTGGGCTCTGCCCCTTCCCATTCTCCACCCCTGGAAGCTCCACAGATCACCACAGGTATCATCTCACCCACCAGGCAGCTCTTCCAACCAACTCCACGTGACACGTGGCTCTGGCCAGGCCCAAAGCCACCTCTGCCACGAACTATTTGATTGCACCAAGAGATTTGGTAACAAGATAATGAGCTTCAAATCAATGCAGGCATTCTAAGCCCCGTGCACTGACAGTCTGCAGGCTGCAGCTATCCAGTTTCAGCCATTTCCAAAACTGTTTGCGAGGATCCAAAGAGGATAACGAGTCCCTCAAACAATCCCCTGTTATTTTAAGAAACGGGCTGCATCAGCCCAAGCTGCAAACCAGCAGCCAGGCTCTGCTGGTGACCAAGTTTAAAACTGTCTCCCCCTCCGTTTTTAAGTGAAAAAAAAGTGGTTTGGGGTTTGGTTTTTCACTACACTCCCCCCCCCACAGTTTTTTCCTTTCTCCTTAAGAAGCTGCTCGTGGAGGAGAGGAAAGAAGCCCACATGGAATAGCTGTGTCTGAGAGGGTGATGCATGTGCCTCTTTGCCCTGGGGTATCACTTGCTGCAACGCTGAACCAGGAACCAGCAGCTCCCGGAGAGGAGGAGAAAGATTTACAGGGCAGCACGTTACTCCATGGAACACCACCTGAAGGATTTACAGCGCTGGTGGAGGGCAGGGATGGTGCAGGGATATAAAACACGGAGGAATGAGACAGCAGGCAGAGCCCTGCAGCCCTCAGGGCTGTCATTTATTACCCGGGTCCCTGACAAGGTGAGGGGGAACGAAGGGGGAGTCCCGATGGTGTTTTGGGGCAGCTCAGCTTCGGGCTGTTCCTGCCCAGGGGACAGGTCTGTCTGAAGGAACAAGCTGTGGCCTCCAGGTGTCAGCATGAGAAAGTGCTTGGCTTTCCCAAGGCGCCACTAATCCAGGGACTCCTCTGGCATGCGGGGATATTTTTAAACGTCTTGCAGCTCTGGCTCTTGGACCTCTTGGGTTTCATAAGGACTTTCCTTGTTTCCACCGCTCAGTGACAGTGCATTAGTTAAGCCCCTGGCGCTTCTGAATTACTCCTCCTCACTAATTAGCGAGGGAGGGAGCCCTGCAAACCTCTGCTCTGGTCTTTAAAGCCATCAGCCCCTGGGTTTCCAGGTCCACCTCCGAGTGTGGCACTTTCTGGAATCCCCTAAAACCCTCCAAACCAACAGATGTTGTCTGTAAAACAGTCCTGCTGCATTTCAGCTGGGAGCTGGAAATAACACCTGGATTTACTGGGAGGNAGCCATCAGCCCCTGGGTTTCCAGATCCACCTCTGAGTGTGGCACTTTCTGGAAGCCCCCAAAACCCTCCAAACCTGTAAAACAGTCCTGGCTGCATTTCAGCTGGGAGCTGGAAATAACACCTGGATTTACTGGGAGGGTGGGGGAAACTGGACTGTGTGAGACAGCACAAAGGAAGGAGATAAAAGTACCACCTGATCCTCCAATATTCAGATGGTCACTTCCACCTGAACTGCTGGGATGAGGTGTGGGAATTACCCTCCACCCACAACCAGGAGCTTTTCCCTGGGTAGGGCAGTAACAGGACACTGTTACTGGGGGAAAGGGGGGGGGATAAAAAGGCGGGGGGAGAGAAGAAGAGGGGAAAAGAACGAGGGAAAAGAAGGGGGGAAATAAATAAGAAGGAAAAAATCGGGAGAAAATCAGGGAAAAAAAATCAGGAAGAACCGGGAGAAAATCAGGGAAAAAAAAAAATCAGGAAAAGTTAGGGGGGAAAAAAAAGACGGGACAGCTTTGGGAGTTTCAAAACCTTCCTCTCCAGCCAGAGCTCAACTTCCAGAAGAAACGAGGAGCAAACGTAGCCACTGGCTGAAGACACACACACACAAACATCTCCAGCCTCCATGGAGAGGAGCTTCCAGCGGGAAGCAGAGGGGAGAAGCCCATCAATTACCCCCATTAGCACATCAATTACCCCCATTAGCACATCCTTTGCCCGCTGGGCACTTTGGGCTGAGCTGGAACCTCCTGCCAGCTCTTTCTGGACCTCTGGGGAGGCGGGGACGCGCCAGTGGCACAGGACACAGCAGGATGCCAGGGGAGGGGGTGGGTGCAAGGGGTGCCACCACCCCAAAACCTTCCCCACCACCACCACCCTACTGACCTCTCTTGAGCAGACTGGCCCGGTAGCGGCCCTCCAGGGTGCAGTTCCAGCGCTCGAAGCGGAACTGGTACTGGCACTCCAGGGCGCTCATGCTGATGGCCTCCATCAGGGTCTCGGCCACGCCCGGGTCCCGCCGGCACATCCTGCGCTGCTTCTTCTCCAGCTTCAGCCGGTCACACACCTTGTAGTGGGCTTTGACTGCGGCTTCCTCCATTTCTGAGGTCAGAGGGAGGATGGTCAGGGGTTCGTTCCCCGTCAGCCTGCGAGGAAACACAACGGGGGCGCAGCGGTGAGGGAAAGGAATTTTAAGAAGTAGCTCTTTATTCGGAGGGAATTTTAGGGAGAAGTTCTTTCTTCAGAGTGTGGTGAAGCACTGGAACAGGTTGGCCAGAGAGGCTGGGGATGTCCCATCCCTGGAAGTGGCCAAGGCCAGGTTGGACAGGGCTTGGAGCAACCTGGGCTAGTTTGAGGTGTCCCCACCCACGTGGGTTGGATCTCAATGGTCTTTAAGGTCCTTCAAACCCGAATCATTCTGTGATTCTATAAAATACAGCCCATGGGGTCAATGGTGGCATCAGGATCTCATGGCTGAGCACCTATGTCATGGCTTGGCTTCACAAACGAAGATTTGGGAAACACTTGATGTTTATGCAGAGTGATTTTAAAGCAAAGCTTCTCTCAGTGTGTGTGCAGGGTGGGGGCAGGAGAAGGGTAAAAAGTGGGTTTTTGTTCCCTACCAGCTCTCACAGACATAATGGACATTATGTTTAGACATAAACCCTTGGCCATCTTCACTGTAGGACTCTAAAACCAAAACTGGAAAGAAATAATTGAAGGCACCTAACTGCAAAAACTTGGGAAAATAGCAAAAATACATGAGCTCTACTGTGCATAAAGAAAAAAAAATCATTTTGGCACATCAAGAAGAGCCAGAAACCAACTTGGGAAGGGGTAGAGGATGCTGTGCCCCATCAAACCCCAAAAGACACTGAGAAAGCACATAAAGCCTCCCTGCCCTCAGCAGAAGAGATCCTGACATAAAACCCAGTGAGCCACAGCCTGAGGTTTGAGAGCAGGATACACTTTCCAGGAGACACTGCCAAGGGCTTTTACAAGACAGAACAAGCTCAAAACCTAAAAGAAAAAATGCCCTGAAGAAGTAAGTTCATGTCCCACTGCCTTCTCCCCTCCCTTCTCCCAGCACAAGGTCCTGGACTCCCATAATGTGCCACAAAAGCCCAGAGAACTGTTCCCGGTGTCAAGTGACGGAGCTGCTGGAAAAGGCCCAGCCTGGCATCGGCCCCAGGGAGCAGAGAGGCTGCAGGAACATCTGCTGGGCTCAGGAATGGTTTGTTGGCCAGGCTGGCTGTACCCCACTCTCCTGGCTCTGCCCTGGCCAGGCCAGGTGCCAGTCCAGGCAGTCAATGGGAATCACCAGGCAGGGTTTCGGGAGGACCTGGACACTCATTCTCCAGCCCCCAAAAAAAGGGAAGAATGGCTTAAGTCTGGAATTCCAGGATTGCTGGAATGTTGTAATCCTGACCAGGGGAGCATGGGGATGGGTCACAGGCTTGGACATCTCCATTGCTGCAGGACCACCAGGGAAAACAGGGAGGGGAGCTCACACTCACCCCCCCCTTTGTTGGATGCTGGTGGATCCTGGAAACTCTTTAAATTCCCACCTGTCCCACAGAAGCAGTGATTTCTTGGTTTTCATTCCCTCTATTCAGTGGGATGCATCCTGCCAGGAGCACAGCTCCCCAGGGCAGGCAGCTTGGATGCTTTAAATCCCAAACCTTGGTGCACAAAGGGCATAAAATCCTGCCCTGAGTCCCATCCAGCAGCATCCAGGACAGATCCAATCATTCCCGATGCACTGATAAGGTGACTTAACATCAGTTATCTGAGGGTGGGGGGAAAAATGGCTGAATTGGGATTTTTAGGAGAACAAGGATGGGCAGGGAGACGTTCTTCAGTTACCTTCAAGAGTATCAAGATCTCCAGAAAAACCTTGCAGTGATAAAAACTCGTTGAAAATACGGTACAACCCACTGTAAATTTGCAAAAAAAAAGAAAAAATATTTTTCTCCCCAAAATGAGGAAAAAAACCAATCTGAAAGACCAAACAGGAAGCTCCACTTGAAACATAAATGCCAAGCCTTTCATTTTTGGTCTGTCTTAACAGGGACAGAGTGGGGATTTGGTTTCAGTTGCTCTCCAAGGAGAGGGGACATCACCCAGCCCTGGTGCCTGGTTAGTAGGAGCTTCCAGAAGGTTCATTTATCAGAAAGGTGCCTTAGCCTGAGCTTCAGGAATCTCCAGAATGTTCATTCCTGGCCTTCATGACACTCTGAAGGTTCATTTCTGCCAGTTTTCATGGTTGGCACAAGAGACCCTCAGCTGGCAAAGGAGAGACAGGGAGGGCGAAGCATTTTTGAGAGTTCCCCCTCCCCGTTTTACCTTTCCACCTGAGCAGGTGCTGTTCAGCTAAATGGCCTGGGAAACACCTGCTCTGAGTATCATGGCTATTGGAGCAAGGAGGGACACAGGAATCAATCCCACAGCCACAATTTCTGCAGAGCAACTGGTGGCTGTCAACCCCCTCCCCACCTTCCCCCTGAGATGCTTTGGCCTCACGATACTTCAAATTATGGTTCACAACAGATCAGCCTCCCAAAACCTACTGATAGCACAGCCCAGTCACACGGATCTCCAGTAAAATATGATCACAATAAAGATCCAGGGACAGGGAGAAGGTAGAAAATGGGATTTATGGTGCTGCACAGTGGCACAGCACTTCCACAGCTGGTGGAAGAACAAGCCATGTAACATATGGAATGAGCACAGATCTATCCATGACAGCCTGGATCAGTGCCCAAGAGCATCCCCAGAACAAGACAAGGAGCAAATTTAGGGGGAAAAAGGGCTTTTCAAAGCCAACCAGCAATGAAACTCTTCCAGGTGAAGAACTCCCTGAGCAGAAGCCACACACGTGGACCCACACACGTTCTCCCTCCCCAGCACTGGATGGGTGCCCAGGGAGCGATGCAGCAGCCTCAGCTCCGCACACACATTCCAGAAGCCCGGGAAGAGGGGTGAGGTGGCACTTCCCAGAGCATGGCATCAATACCAGAGTGCAGGCAGAGCCAGGGAGCTCCACCTGACACGCTGCACAGAACCTTCCTAATCCCATAAAGCCCTTTTATGCAACCCGGGCTGAGTGAGGTCCTGTGAGGCAACGGTGTCAGTCGGACGCTTTCTCAGCTCCTCACAAAGGCCAAGCTGTTCTTTCCAAGGAAATTTCTCAGGGTGTAGTGTGCTTTTTGTTTTGTTGTTTGTTTTTTTTTTTTACACCCCCAATCCACAACTGTTAGGATTAAACTGCCAGCCAGGGCTCTGGGATTGCAGGACTTTGCATCAAGAGGGGGCTGAGGGTGAGGCGGACACTTCGAGTGGAAGGTGTCTCCCTGCCCACGGCACAGGGGTTGGAACTGGGTGATCTTTAGGGTCCCAAACCATTCTAAACTGGATTTTAAGATTCTCAAGATGGTGTGTTTGACCAAACAGCTCTTTGCACACAGCCCAGGAAGCTTTAACTCTGCAACTTAACCCTGGCCTCTCCGAGAGCAACATGAAGCTACAAATCCAGGACACTCATCATAACTCAAGCCTTGGCCTAATCTTCCCGGACTTTCCCTCACACTTGCACCATCCTCACCTCAGGAAGGACCTGCTTGCCCTGGGCCATTCCCACCATCTGCACCATTCCCTTTCCAGTTCCACCTATCCCTACTTTTAAGCCAGGCATCCAGAAGGTTCCTTATCCCCTGCTGGAATTACAAGGCCCATCCAGTTTGCACACGCGCTACCTGGTGGCATTTGGTCAGGAGAACTTGATCCCAAACGCTGCTAATTGCTTTGTTTTGCCTGGAATTCAAGTCTCCAGGACTTGGGAGAGATCCCAAACACTGCACAGCTCACCCCAAAGCTGTGTAACCAGGTTTTATCAGTGGAATTGTTCCTTCCAGAGGGGTAATCCAGCTTTCAGCTCATCTCAGAAATCGAGAGTCTTTCTCACCTCGTCAGCTCACACCTCCAGCACAGTCCCTGGATTTCCCCTTGTTCAAGTGGGGACTTTCCTGCTGGGAATTTGAGGGGGTGGTGACACAGAATGAAGGCACCCACACAGACCTGGGGGTGCTCTCTCATTTTTGGGGTGCTCAGGAATTTCCTTTCCAAGTGCCCCTGGAGGCACAGGCCAAGGTGAGCTGTTTTCCTGCAAGGAAAAGCCTCTGCCATCCCCACCTGGAATGACAGGCCTGCTGAAATATTGCATTCCTGCTGAAATATTGCATTCCTGTCCCGGCACTTCCTCCTGCTGGGAGATTTATCTTTGGCACATCTGCACAGTGACTCAATTGATTCTGGTCTCATTTTCTATGGCACTGGTTTTCCTGCAGTGTTGCTGCTCTTCCAGCCCTTTTTCTCCTCTTTCCACCCTTATTTCTTCCTTTTCATAATTAAAAAAAAAACAACCCAAACCTGGAAAAATCGACAACTTCCAGCCCTTTTTCTTCCTTTTAATAATTAAACAAAAAAAAGCTTCTGGAAAATTGACAACTTCCAGCTCTTTTCCTTCTCTTTCCACCACTATTTCTTAAATAATATTTTAAAAAAGCTTCTGGAAAATTGACAACTTCCAGCTCTTTTCCTTCTCTTTCCACCACTATTTCTTAAATAATATTTTAAAAAAGCTTCTGGAAAATTGACAATTTCCAGCCCTTTTTCTTCTCTTCCCACCACTATTGCTTCCTTTTCATAAATAAAAAACAAACTCCTGGAAAATCAACAACTTCCAGCCCTTTTTCTTCTCTTCCCACCACCATTTCTTCCCTTTAATAGCTAAAAAATAAAAAAAGCTCCTGGAAAATTGACAATTTCCAGCCCTTTTTCTTCATTTTCCACCACTATTTCTTCCTAACCCTAACCCCCCCAAAACCAATTGAATATCTGAAGTGTAAAAAGCCCAAAATCCAAGAAAATAATCTGAATTTCACGACGAGTGATGAAGATTTGATATTTGGAGGAAGAGTCAGCCAGTGAAAGATCAACCACCTCATTCTCCACTGCGTTGTTTGGTTTTTTAAGTGTTTATAGGTTCAAGTGTCACCATTTTGCTCACACCCAATGTCCTCTGCAGGAAACCATTCACCAGCCTCAGTTCTGCTCTTCCCAGAGCTGTCAGCAGCACTGGTGGACCCCAAAAATCACTTGGTATCACACAAAAGTTCTCTCTTTTCTACTAAATAATTCTCTATTTTCTTTCCACCCCTCAAAGTGAGAACTGAGTTATTTTTTATTTGCCCCAAGACACCTTGCTCACCTCAAAATTCAGGTGTTTGTGTCTATTCCACAAAACCTGGAGCCACTCAGGCTGGTTTCTAAATTCTCTGCCATTCTCTGAGCTACAAAGCCAAAGGTTTCCTACCCTGGCTAATTTATACACACTAAAAAAAAAAATCACGTATTTCCTTAAATTTTAACATGAAAATAAAGCCATAGATTCTCCAAAGCTCAGCAGGGATTTCTTGGCTTCCACAGTGACATCTCAGCCCCTTCACAAGATGGTTCTGTTGGAGTTCTCCACTTCAAGCTCAACTTTTCCTTGGTGTAACTTTCCCACCCACCTCCTCTGGCAGGTGCTGGGATGTTTTGGGGCTCAAAGAAAGTGGCAGGAGGAAAAATCTGAGGAAATTAAGCCCATGCAGGGCTTTAAAAGGCAGAGGGGAACAGCCAACAGCCCACCCCAAAATCAAACCCAGCCTGGCTAAAACTCATCCATCCTGGCCCTTTCCAGGGCTTCCTCCCCTTTTCATCACCCACAGATCCTTACACATTAGTTCTCTTCCTTCAAGGTCATTCCCAACCAGCTCCTCTCTGAGCTCCCCTCTCCTTTTGGATCTCCATCAACAAAGGAGAATTTTTGGAGACTCTTGAGCAAAGCAACTGGAAACTCCAGCAGCTTTTCCCACCCCAGTTCTGTCCCAGCTGCTGTTTCAATCCTCGCTTTCCCCTCAGCATCAGGGCAAACATGCTCAGAGCCTTGTTTTAGGTGGCAACAACTCAAACATGGGTTTTCTCAGGGCCCAAAACTCAGCTGCAGCTTCTGCTTGCACAGAGGAGTAACAGCCCCCACCACAGAACCTACTACAGCTTTACACACTTCTACCAACACACAGTAGGGACAACAGGGCCTTACAACCTCACCACACACAGGTGGAAACTGCCATTCCAGTCTCCATCATATTCCTGGTGAAATATGGTCCAACAGATTTTTTGGGGTTTTTTTTAGGAGAAAAAGGTGCAGATTCTTGGTAGGTGCCAGTCATTCAAGTTTTTCAACCACAGCTGGATAGATTTATACATCTGAGCATCTAAGGATGGACAAGTGGACATGAAAGGACCTTGCTACCCACACCTTCCAGGCTCTTGGGTGCTGTCAAGAGTTACTTCCAGCATCCAAAAAAAAACCAAAAAAAAAAAAGGAGAAACAAAAGACAGGGGGACAAAAGAATTTGCTGGTGCAAATCTTTCCTTTCCAGCACAGCTTTCCCAAATGCTTCCAGCACTCACAGCAACCACTCTGATCCCAAAGCTGTTTTCAGGCCCAGGTGTTGTCACCACAGAGATGCTGGAGTTTCCCATTTTAGCCTCCACACAGGAGCTGGAAGAGTTCCAGCTTCTCCCAGGCTGCTGAACACAGAGATCCAAGAGGAATTTCCCCAGGATTGAGGACAAACCACCCCCCCCCTTAAAAAAAGGGGTTGTCACATCACTTCAGAAGGGATTTTTCTGTGCCTGGAGCAAGAAAAGGATGGTTTTCTCCCAGATACAGGATGGTTGTTCTACTTATAAATAAACCTCCAACCAATTTCCTGCCAAAAAATTGCCCTCACCTCCTCCTGCCCAAATTACCAAGAAGTTTGGTACATAATACATGAGGGCAAATAATTTCCTTCAACTGAAGGAAAAATATCTCAGTGAATGAGCGAGGAGTTCATATGTGGAAGGTTGGAGATGTCCCTGTGATGGTACCTTCCTGCATAAGATTTTTGGGATCAATGTGCCACAAGGAACAGTTGGGTTTGCACCACAAGAAAACACTTCAAGCTGCTGCAGCATTTCCTACTCACACCAAGCAAGAGACCTGCATAGGTTAGGAGTTACAGGTATTAGAAATTATATTAGAAGTTATTATGTATTTATAAATGTGCCACACATTTCCTTCACTGAAGGAAGGAATTGCCTTCCCTCCTGCCTCCCTTCCCCCAGGGAGGGGGGCACAAACAATCAGGAAAACCCCACAATGGAGAAAAGAATCAAATTTGAGTCTTTCAGCCCTTGTTGGTGTATCTGAAGCAAAAAGATGAACTACCCCTCCTTTGCCTTCCTCTCTGCTTGCAACAAACCTTATTGAGGAAGTTTCTGGTCCAGCAGAGCAAAAGACATTTTTATTTCAGGAAAATATCTCAGTTGTAGAAGAAGATTCAGCAGACTGGAAGTGACACGAGGACAAACAGCAGGAGTAGCTCTACAGGCATTTCCAACATTTCCTCACGATTCCTGTGTGCTGAGCAGTTCCCAGCACCAAACCACCTTCAGAAAACACTGCAGGGGTTTTGAGGAGGGGGTTTTACCCAGGGAGACCACAGGTAGTTAAATCCACTGGAACAATCCCACTGGAACGACCCATTCTGTCCGTAAGGGAGCAGAGGAGGAGGAAGGAGGCAGAGAGGGAAAGGCTGTTTCCTCTCCCCTTCATCCTCTCAAGAATGAAACAGCAATCAGGCAGATTTAAGAAGGATTTTCAACCCAACTTAAGACCAGCCTGTGCCAGTGGAATGCACGGGCCAGGCGGCAACAGGGGCTTTCACTCCTGATTTAAGAGGGAATTAGCTTTGCCCTTGGCAGCCTGTGCCAGGAATTACCCCCCGTGCCAGTGTCCCCCTGCCCAGCTGGACAGCTCCTGGACCCCCACCCACCCCTGCTCCTTATCCAGCCACTGCTTATTTTTATTTATTTCCTTTTTTTTTTAGCCCAACATAATTTCTTTTGGCCTGAATCCCACTGGATCTTGGGCAACGGGGAGCTGGGAGTTTTGGTGCAGGGGAGCAGTTAAGTGGGAGAAATGTGATGGAAAAACAAAGATATAAACCCAGAGAAGAAAAGAAAAGGTTTGTTTTAACCTCTTTAGCACCATATGGTCTGAGAGGGGAGGGAAAGAAAAAAGATGTTTTCAGAATATAGGGGGGTTTTTTTGTTTGTTTGGGTTTTGCTTGGGTTTGTTTTTTTTTTTAAATTGCTGAACATTCTGCCACCCCAGAATCTCAGCTCCCTGTTCCAGTACAAACCAGCTCAGCTCCACTCCTGGTATGGGGTTAGAGTAGCTCGTGGTCTCAGGCACAAAATGTGATTGTTGGGGTTGTCCTGTGCAGCACCAGGAGTTGGATTTGATCCTTGTGGGTCCATCCCAACTCAGGATGTTCTGTGATTTTAATCCAGAATTGGGTCTAACAGTTTTCCATGACATGGGAAAAAAGGGGACATTTCTACATGACCCTTGTAGAAAATATACATGATTATCCCTCCCCCTGCCTTCCTTCTGAATATTTTTTTGGTGGGATTGAGGACCAGGAGAGGACCACAAACATAATGGATCCCAGGACAGACACAGCAAAAGAATTTATATCAGATTTTCAAGACAGGAAACAGGTCACAATATTCAACAGCCTGATTTTCTTGCAAAGTTGAGCCACATAAAACCTCTTACATCTACTTCTACCATGAAGCCCGAATTCCTAAAAGCCAGAAAGTCATCTGTGCTATAAACCTGCAACAACAGCTTTGTTTTCCTGTTCCAAGCACAGAAAATCCAAGTTCACAGTCTCAGTACCTTCCCTTGTCTAGGAAGAGTTGCACAGAGCAAAGGATAATTAGAATTTGAAATCTAAAACAAAAGTGGACCAGAAAAAGCTCCATAAACATTTGTTCCTTGTGCTATTTTTTTTTAAAATTTGCACTGCTGCTGCTTTATATTTATCCCTGCAGGATAAATAAAAGGAAGGAATCAGAAAGCATCACACACGGGGTAATTTCCAGATCCCCAAAACACCTCCTTGTCCATCCTTCTGCCTCTCTGCACATCAAGCCACTGCCATGAAGCCCAAACAAATCCTGCAGATCTGCTGGAAGCTCCACAGGGATCACTTTGCTCAGGGCAGTGCAGGGATCAGAGCTTTTGATTCAGAGCAGGCACAGCATTAAAAAAAATACTAATAATAAATGTTGGACGGGGCAAACGGAGCCTTTTTTCCAACCAGCACCTCATTAAACTTCAAGGCTCATTGCCACCGGATGTTGTGAAGCCCAAAATGATGAACAGATTCCAGAAGGGATTAGACAAATTCAGGAAAAGGGAGGGTTCATCCAGATGGGTGATGAAACACAAGGGCTCAGGAAGCCTTTAAAGCACCGAGCGCCGGGAGCGAGCGGGACACGTCAGGAGCCACATCACTTGTCCCACTTCTCCTTGGATTCCCCAGATGTTCGTGTCTGGCTGGACAAATCACTGATTTGACCCCATGTGGGGCGTCCTGAAGGAAGGAATTACCTTCCTGGTGTGTCCTCAGCACCTAAGAAGGCAGCTGGAAGATGCAGCTTGGTTTGGCTGCAGCATTTAACCCACCTGCTCTCCAACCCTTCGGGTGGTGGCAAGAACCAGCCCAGAGGTGCCAAGCACAAACCACCTGGTATTTCTACAATTGTGGCCTTCCAGTACTCCAGAAGGGGCTTATAAAAAACAGGGAAAGTGGCTTTTTACGTGGAATACCGACAGGACATGGGGGAACAGTTTTAAACTGAAAGAGAAATTAAGGTGTTCTGAAAAGTTCTTGGCTGTGAGGCCCTGGCACAGGTCGCCCAGAGAAGCTGTGGATGCCCCATCCTTGGAGCTGCTCAAGGCCAGGTTGGATGGGGTTTGGAGCAGTCCCTCCACGTCCCCAGCAAGCCTCCCACCCACGGCAGGACGTGGGAATGCCTGGCAGGGCCGGCCATGTGTCCGTGTCAGTCTCTCCGGCCGCCCCTGCCAGGGAATGATCCGGCTCCAGAATGAATTGCCCATTTGTCTCCCTAACACCTCAGCCAGCCCTTTTGTTCAGTTTGGGAGATAAAGCCTCAGCAGCTCCACAGCAGACACAATCCAGCAGGATTTGGGCTGCTCCTCTGCCTGCCTGTGGGATAAATCCTGCTGGATAAACCCTGCTGTCCCTCCCAAACACTGCCCGCTCTGTTCTCAGAGCTGCCCTTGCCCAGACCACAGCCACTGGCAGCCAGGGAAGAAACTCCTTGTAGCCAACACAGCAGCCTCCCAAGCTGCCTGGAGATATCCCTGTGCACACACACACACACACAGTGGAGCAGCACAGCAGCTAAAGAGAAAATAAAACTTTACTCTGCAACAACACAAACGGAACGAAACCTTTGAGGGAAACGCAGCGAGCGCAAAGAGCTCCTCGAGTTCACCAGGACAGAAAAACAACTGGAGAATGAGCCTCTTCCTCCTTCCCCTCATTTTACACTCAGGACCTGGAGGTCCCAGCTGGAAGCAGAGACTGGCTCCTAGTCAGACTTCTGGATAAATGACAACTTGTAGAAACGAGCATGTGGGTTCAGGGGGGGTTCACCTCTCCCTCCCCTCAAAACACGCTCCCCAGCCCCTATTAGATATCGCAGGGAGGTCAGCTCGTGGAGTATTCAGATGGTTGGGCGGGTTGACACATCATCTGATCTATTTTGGGAGCAGTTTACGGGTCTGCAATTCCTCCCCTGCACAGCAGCGATAGCTTTTCCACTCTAATGTCACATTATCCTCGTGGCAGGTTTCAAAACTAAACAGGTGAAAACCCAAACTTTTGGGGCACTGGAGAGAGCAGGATGCACCAGAGACAGTGTGGGGATGGGATGGAAGAAGTTTCTCCTCCTTCTGAGACTCAGCAGAGGTTGTGGGAATGAATTGTCAGCACGGAGGTTGGTTCCTCACAAAACACATCAGGAAGATACTCAAAGGCTCTTGCATGGAGATTATCCCATGACCAAAGAGGTCTCTTGAATGTCTTTCTGAAGGAGCTTTGCAGTCCTGAGGTTCTACAAGCTTCAAATGAGGCTTCAGTGGTCAGAGCTGCAGCTAAACAAAAAAGCTCTGGCCAAGGTTTCAGACTCTTCAGACAAGGACAAGCCACCAGGGCAGGAGATTATGTTCTTGCTGAAGTCAACCAACACCACAAACCACTGTCTTCTGCTGCAGACGCAAGGGTACTGTGTGATCCTTCCCTCCCTGAGATCCTTTGGACATTGCTTTTCCCTGGATCTCCCCCAGCAGCCCCAAAACTCCGCTCATCCACACCACAGTCTGTGCAGACAAGGGGAAGAGGGAAAGAACAACCAATGTGAACATCTGCACGTATCTCCTGATGGTCACTCACCAAGACAGGCCCAGATCCCCCAGCACGAGATTCCAGAACACCAGATTCCCCCAGGAATGGTGGCATCCTTCCTCAAAGGACTCCAGTTTTGTGGAAGGGGAGCAGATGCTGCCACAGTGGTAAATCACAGGTGATGGATGAATCAATAGTGAGAGCCAAGTTGTTTTTCACAGGCCTGTGCTGCTGGCAGGACCCTCACACCACCCTCACCTACCTTCTGAAGGTGACCTGACTATGGAATATTGGCCAGGACCTCAGCCAGACCTGCCCCTGCCAACACTTCAGGTGAACACCCTCAGGATACTTGCTGAGGCACATCCACCTTTTTTTATGATGCTCTCTAAGGTTTAAACAAGCAAAAGGTCACATTAACCAAAATACCACAGGCCAGGAGAGCCAAGGTTTTATCCTGTGAGTGCTGCTGAGCAGATGGAACCACTTCTCATCCATTAAAAAGGTTTTAAAAATCAGGGAGAGCAATTTTTTACACGGGCAGATAGTGATGGGACAAAGGGGAACAGTTTTAAACTAAAAGAAGAGAGATTGTGATCAGGTATCAGGAAGAAATTCTTCCCTGTGAGGGTGGGGAGGCCCTGGCACAGGTTGCCCAGAGAAGCTGTGGCTGCCCCTGGATCCCTGGAAGTGTCCAAGGCCAGGTTGGAGCAACCTGGGCAAGTGGAAGGTGTCCCTGCCCATGGCAGAGATTTGGAACTAGACAGCCTTTAAACAGTCCCTTCCAACCCAAACCATTCTCTGCTTCTATGACCCACCTTCAAATCAATGCATTTGTGCTCAGTAATTAAAAGCAAAACCCTTTATTATTAAACAAATCCTGAATTGTTAAAGCAGCACGTGGGGAACACTCAATGAACCAGTCTTAAGGAAAGCATTTCCTTCCTGTATTGATCATCCATCCACCCACCCATCAAGAGGCATTAAAAAGGCAGGGGGAGGACAACAAGCCAAGTGTTATTCATAGCAAATTCTGATTAGATTATGAAACTTTAAGAAGATCTTAACAAGTGGACAGTGTGCATTTTACATAATTAGCTTGTTACTTATAAATGCCTCCCATAGTGCCAATGGCAGATTTTCACCACCTAAAATAGCCTAAAGCTGCTGGATTCAGGAGCTCCTGCCATCCCAATTTAGATCAACTCAAACACAGAAAACCACGAGGTGGTTTCGTTGCACCAAGATTAAGGATTGAATCGGCTCTTGTGTGCCTGGAGCTTGGAAGGGGTAAAAGATTAGAGGGCAAAGACATATTATGTCACTCTGTGCCTCGCCAGCCCAATCCTCACTGAATGTCAAAGCTGTTCCTCACTGCATTTTGAGAGATTTCAAGTTACTTTTGGGGGGACAGAGCCTTGCTTTAAGGCTGCATGTAAAGATGCACGTTGTGGGATGCCACAGCTGCATCCATATTCATTTAGCAGAGATGATCCATTTGGCTGCTCCCCAGCTCCATGAGACACATCCTTCATCCAACTGGTGAACTGGTTCACCTCAGTTCCAAGAAGCAGCTCAGAGCAAGCCCTGAGTCACAACCACTGCCTAAAAAAGGTGACCTCAGAAGCAGCAAACCAGGCAAAGAAACCACTTGAGCTGCAAGTTGTTCATGGCTGAGAAGAAAGTCCCAACAAAAGCAGAGCTACACCATTATTCCCATCCCAATCCCTGCAACACTCCTTCCCAGTTCCTTCAGACAGAGAAAGGCAAAAACATTTTCAATTCTAAGTAAAGAAGTGCAAGAAAACATCCTGGAAAGATCCTGAGGACAAAGTGTCTCATGGGAAGAGGATCCAAAGGCTTGGAGTTATCCCAGTGTGCAAAGATCATCCAAGACACCTTCAGCCACTTTGTGCCAATTCCCATTTTCTAAACCATCCACTGACAGCAAGTAGAGAAGAAAGGCAGTCCTTAAATCAAGGGCTACCCAAACAAAATGATGCCCCACACCCAGAGATTACTGAGAGATCAATAAAGCTGCCATGGACAATACTGAGTGTGTCCTTTCAACATTCCATAAAATGGCCATGGCCAAGGACCAGAGGGGGAAACGGTGGCCACGTGCAGTGAACAGTCCCAAATAAATTGAGGGAACAGGAAAATACTTCTAGTACCTAATGGGATCCTACAAGAGCTGGAGAGGGACTTTGGACAAGGGCAAGGAGGGATAGGACAAGGGGACATGGCTTTAAACTGACAGAGAGCAGGGTTAGATGGGATATTGGGAAGGAATTCCTGGCTCTGAGGGTGGGGAGACCCTGGCACAGGTTGCCCAGAGAAGCTGTGGCTGCCCCTGGATCCCTGGAAGTGTCCAAGGCCAGGCTGGATGGGGCCTGGAGAAACCTGGGCTGGTGGAAGGTGTTCCTGCCCATGGCAGGGATTTGGAACTACATCTTTAAGGTCTCTTCAAACCTGTTCTGGGATTCTGTGGTTTCCCTTTGTCTTAATAGCTTTACTCCTCAGACCCCAGAAATGTCACTGGGGGCATCCTCTTCAACAAATCTCCAGCACAGGACATGAGTCTTTGCCTTTAAAAAGATTCCCAAATTACAGCTGAATGGAGGGCACAAGGCTCCAGCTGACTGTGAGAAACTACAGCGAGGCCAGAAGCTCCAACTGAGAGACATCCCATTAAATCTACTCATCTGGGAAGAATCAAAGCCAACTGCTGCACTTCCTGCACTCAAACTGTGGAGTGCTGACCCAGGATGATAATTCTGCCTTACAATATAAATTGATTGGTCTGAAAATACACTGGGAGATCCAGCTCCCAATCCAGGGCCAGATGATGAGATTTTCCCAAATTTAAAAGACATTTGCCTGACATCTCCTTTGAAATAATTATCAACATCCCCAAACACCTCTTGAATTCAAAATGATACAGAGTCCACCTGTGAAACAGAGGAAGGGATTTGAAAGTTTGGTCTCTAAATTACTCCTTGGGAATTCCTTTGAGAACTACAAGTGGAAGAAGCAAAAAAAGAACTAAATTGTTCCATACAAACTGCCTACAGCCCCTCAAGGGCTGGGAAACATCAGCATAATTATGTGCAAGCAGTAGGAAATCAATTCTGTTTTTCAAAAGGTTATTCTGCACGAGATATTCCTGTCCAGATTCCCACCTTGCCTTCATTCCCTCAGGAAAATTAGAGGGAAAACAGGCCAGGGGAGGAGCAAACTGATCTTCCAAGCACCATTTCTGAGAATTCAAATCATTCCTGCAGGGAATGACTGAATGCCCACAACAGAGGGCAAAGTGAGTGAGAGCTTTTCCAGTTGTTCCCAACCTCGTTTTCCAGTCTTTAGGTTTCCCTGGTGTGACAACAAAACGTGGGATGACCGATAATAATTCCAAGCGCTCCAAAGTAATGAAAGGAAAGCTCCAGGATCAGAAGGGACGCTGGGGGGGAGTGGACTCTCGACAGCATCTCGAAAACACCCAGGAGCAACCAAATGTGTTTTCCATGGAGCAGAGAAGGTGGATAATGAGCTCTAAATCAGCCCTGGGGCCAGGCAGTTAATGAGAACGGGTGAGGAATATTCAGGAATGGCCCAGTCACCGGGAGAGGGAGGAACTTGCAGAACAAACCTCGCATGGAATCACGACCCGGAATTCCAGTGCAGCGCAGAGATGATTGAGGTCACTCCTCCAGTTCACCTCTGGGCTTTCCCAAATTAAACTGTGAACAGTCATTGTGTATTAAAAGGTATCTCCAGATACTTTGGGTCTGGATTCACTCGCTGATGTACCTCACTAATTATGGTTAATTTTTACATATATTTGTCAGAAATTATGTTCTGAGGAACAAGCAAATTCCAGGGACTCCAGCCTGTCTGGGATAGCAGGGAAATCCCATGGTGTGGATAAATAAAAAGGTAGTATGTTTGACAATCAGGTGGAATTTGTCCCATATGGAAATGCTACAATATGAAAAATAAAAAATGAAACAAATAAAATGAAAATAGAAATTAATAAGAAGAAAAAGAGGAGGAAAGGGAAGGGAAGAAAAAGAGGAGGAAAGGGAAGGGAAGAAAAAGAAGAGGAAAATTAAAGTAATAAAATAAAAATAAAAAAATAAAAATTTTAAAAAAATAAAAATAACACCCTCCCCACATTGGGCATACCCCAGAAGCAAGAGACCTTTGCTGCAACTCTTCACAACCAACCTGAGTCTCCCTTTTCAGCCCAGCCCTTGTATCCCAACATGACCAGTAATAAAAAACACCCAGAACTCCTCTCCAACTACTCCATCAACAGATGCTCATTAGAGTTAATCACAACCAGAGCAGCTCCAGCCTGAAATGGAGTTTCCATCTGTCTTCAAAATGCACGTGGGCTTGTTGTACAATTCCCACATCCCACCTATTTCAGTGGGTCTGGAGTCAATATTCCCAGGATGGCACAGGCCACAACTACATGGAACCGATCAGAATTAGAACCAACAGGGTAAAAAGAATTAAAAAATAAAAATCAGAAGATTTAACTTCATTTCCAAGTGTCACAAAGGTGCTCAGGAATAGAATAAAATCTAAAAAAAATTATATGAATAATGATAGTTGAGCAAAATTGATATTTCTATTTAAAAAAATAAAAGAATATGCCCATGAATAAATCTCCCCAGCAGGTTTCCTCCCCATGGGGATAAGCAGGACCAGAGCTGCCCATTCAATACAAGACAACATGAAGATATTTCAGGGCAAAAGAAGTTAAAATCTGGCTGAACCACCACCTCTACCCTCCCTGCACTTGAATTTTGCAGGAATTATGTTTCCCCTTGAATCCTGGGGCGAAGCACATTTGAAAGGAAGGGTATCAATGCAAGCTGAAGGGGTATAATTAGGAAATCCAGGGAATTTTTGAGTTTTAACGGACACATCCCCCCAGGAGGAGCTCTCCCCTTGGTTTCTGGCACAAACTGAGCCAGAATCCCCCGAGCTTTAAGCAAATCACTGCACGGCCACGTTGCTGAGGCAGCAGCTGAAACCCAAGAGCGCCGCCACGAAACTTGGCCACGTCCTTCCCTGGGAGACGGGATCACATTCCCCAGCCCCTTTCTCCGTCTGAGCTGGAGACTTTGCAGTTGGCCCCGTGTCAAGAGAGCTGTCCCACCCCTCCAGCCTCGGTCTCTCACCTTCTGCCAAGCCCTGCACAGGCCCTCCCCGAGGTTACGGAGGTATCCAGCACCCCCTGAGCTGCATTCCCAAGGGACACCATCCCACAAGTCTCACACCTTGAAGTGCAGGTTACGGCTCTGGAGGCTGAAGCACAGGAACAAGAGTGGCAGGAGCTCAGTTGTCCCTGGAATGACATTTGTTTCCTCGATGGTGGAGAAAGGAACCCCTCCAGTTCACCCCTCTCCAGCCCCAAAACAGCAGTGCTTGAGGGTGCCCCAACAATATGTAACTCTCACATGCAGCTGGAGCAATAAAAACCACCAAAACTAAAAAAAAACAGAGAAAAAAAAATCATTTTATGGCAAGGGAACAACTGGGAGACGTTCACCTCGTTGTTACAGGCTGACTAGCAGGTCTCAGCATGAAGGGAGCCAGAATAACCCATCCCAGCAAACAATTATTGTCACTTGTCATCAAAAATATTCATTTCTTCCACCCTGTGTCAAGGAGTTTAAGCAAGTACTCAAGACTGGTCTCCTAAGCTCGTGATTTCCCACCCAACTTCTTGCTGAAGGACGTCCACGTTGAGAGCTTTGACATTTCAATAACAAACTCTGATCTATTCTGGAGCTGTCAAGGAGCAAAGGGAACTTCAGCAAAGCAAATGGCAGCTTCAAGGAGGAAAGTAAGGCCCAAAGAACACAAAGATAACACGATTTCTTTGTGAATCAAAAGCATTCTTCACACTGGAATTTTCCTCCGAGGTAAAGAGGACTTGCAGCTAATTATAAAAAAAAAAAACCCTCCAAGTTTCCAAAGTATTTCAAGTGATAAAACCAAAAGTTACAGCCTGAAAATAAATCATAACAGTAATATGCACACACTTGAGAGGGGGAAAGAAAAAAAAAAACACAACAGATATAAACCTACACTGGAAAAATCTTACACTTAGCACAGCCAAAATGCCAGTTGATACATGTCACATTTGGGCGCTCCAGGCAACGCTATCACAATGGCTAATACAGGCAGGCAGGGCTCCAAGACCAATGTCCAAAGCCCAAGAGGACACACAGATGCTCCCTGGAGCCTTAAGAGAACAGTGATGGCATCTCAGGCCTTTTGCTGAAGCTTTCACACGCCTTCAGCATCTCGAGCGGCGGCGCAAGTCAAAGCAAGGCTACGACCTTTGAGACGCCGTTACCGGCTAATCCTGCCTGAAGGAGGGCCTCAGAAAACATTTAGATTGAAGTATCCATGAGATTAAGATGTTTATCCCTCCTGTGTTCTGCACAGTTGTGATTTCAGTGTCTCCTGGCTGCAAGAGCCCGGGAGGACCAAGGGCCAAGAACGAGAGAGGGCGACCCGCGCGAAGGGCAGGGATAGCAACGCTAACAAATGTTCCTGTGTTTGCTGGAAACCTGTCACCAGCCTGCAGATAAAAGAGGGGAAATAAAACCAGGGGAGATTTTCCCCCAGATGGAAATACCTGGTGTGGCCAAGTTGACAAATCTCTTGGGTACAAGCAGAACTAAGAGCAAAACGTGAGGCTACAGAGGGCGAAATGTTAAGACTTTCCAGGTGTTCGTATGTGGCTTCAGCCAGAAGTGCCAGGAACCCCTTTAGGTCACCCCAGCCCAAATGCTAAGAAGGAGGTCAGTTAATTCCTGCTCTGACTGGAGAAACTGCTCCAGCAACCACATGCAGACATGAGGGTCTTCCCTTCTCCCATTCCAAACTGGGTGTTTGGCACCAGAGTCTCCATGGGGGAACCTCATGGAGACACTCAAATCATAGAATATTCCAAGTTGGGACTCACAAGGATTATCCCGTCCAACCTCTGGCCCTGCACAGACACTCCAACCATCCCACCATGTCCAAACCCTCCTGGAGCTCTGGCAGCCTTGGGGCTGTGCCCACTGCCCTGGGGAGCCTGGGCAGTGCCAACCACCCTCTGGGGGAAGAACCTTTTCCTGAGATCCAACCTAAACCCCCCCAACAGCTTCATGCTGTTCCCTCAGAGCCTGTCAGTGGTCACCAGACAGCAGAGATCAGCAGCTGCCCCTCCACCTCCCCTTGTGAGGAAATGGCCACTCCTGGAAGAAAACACTGAGCTCTTCCCAACACAGTTTGCAGCAAGGGAATGAAGGTCTCCAAAGCAACTTTGGCCAAGTACCACAGAAAAACATACTTTGTAAAAAGTGGAGAAGGTTTAGGTAACACAACAGGAGGGAGGATGAAGACACAGTTGCAAGAGCATCCCTCAGTGCCCTGGAGTGAGGAGGAAGGGGCTTATGACAAGGTGACCAGTCAAAGCCTAACCCTTCTGCATCCCAAAATAATTAGGATTTGAAGAGTTCACCAAGTCCAGAGTTAGGACACTCACACCAGACACGTCTGGTCACAGATGAGACACCGTAACTTTGCTCCAGCACAAAAAACCCACACTGAGCTACACTGCCCAGAGAAGCTGTGGCTGCCCCATCCCTGGAAGTGTCCAAGGCCAGGCTGGATGGGACTTGGAGCAACCTGGGATAGTGGAAGGTGTCCCTGCCCATGGCAGGGGGGTGGAACGAGATGATCTTTTTAAGGTCCCTTCCAACCCACACCATTCTAGAATTCTACAGTCATGCTTTTGATGCTGTATGAGGATGTGGGACAAGTTATCCAGTGCTTCCATGAGGGCTCTGTGCCAATACCTCCTGTGGTTTTTTTAGCATGGTGAATTGGTCCTGGGCAAAGATGATCACTGATAATTTTATGTTCCTACACATTTGGTCATAATAAATGTGTGGGTGGATCAGAGGGAGAAGACATCAGCACTGGACACCCCCCAGACAAGGTTTTATATCTTTCCCCCAAAAAACACCCATTGGTTCCACACTGAAGGCCCCAGAGCTTGCAAGGCAGGTTTAATTTTAGAGCACACTCATGGGATTTGCTTACATAATTTTCTTGATTTGGAAGGCTTTCTATTTTTCTTAGTGAGAAAAGCTGTCCAAATTTATCACGTTAAGCAGGGGGGGCCTGTAAGGATCTTAAAACACATTGGCTGCGATTCCCCTTTTAAAGTTTGCATATCACAATTAGGGCAGTATGGAATTAGAGCAGCTTTAAAAAGTGAGGTGGCAAAGAAACCATTAGAAAGGACAAATCCTCACCAAATTATATTGGCACCCAAACACAAACGACCCACAGGTTGTCCAGAGGCTGCTGAAAACAGGGCAGCAAGAGATCAAGGAGTGTTCCAGTTTGAACCCTTTAAGCAGGGTGCAAATCCCACAGCAGAGATCCTGATTGATTTGAAGAGTTTGAAAGTGATTTTGAGAACACCACCTTTCTGTTAAATGCACATTTATAACTACTGGAGATGATGTTGGCCTCATCCAACTGGACAAGAAAGAAATTTCCCCTTTGGGTACCCTGCAAACCAGTCCCCAAAGTCCCAGAGACAGGACTTGGCAGCAGCCTTGATACCACCCCAGACTGAATTCCATCCAAGGAGGAGCTGAACGGAGTTGAACCAGGATCAGAGCAAGAACCTGATCACAGCAAGGACTCAGCCTCTCAGGTTTGTTCTCACCAACCTGCAACCACAAAAAGCCATAAAACCCTTACACCAACATCCCACTTGATCCATTACTCCTAATTTTCATGCTGATTGTTTTTGTAATGGAAGTTGAGTATCTCCTACAGCAGACATTTCCAACCTGCAGGAGTAAAGGAAGGGGTCAATTTACAGAGCCTGAAAATAAAGGAACCTTCACCAATCCCATGGATGCCAGAGGCCAACATCCTTCAGATTCAAGATTCACAGGAAGGAGAATTCACTTTAAGTGTTACCAAGCATCTTCTACCTACTGAAGACCCTTCTCAGGGGCTACTCCAGCAGGTCCCTGCTGCCCAAAGGTCACAGCAATGCACAATGGAAGAAGTTGTACATCAGGCAGAATCATTTAATCTGGGCCTCAAGTACAAATCAAGTCTATGAAGGTCTTGCCTTTAGGTTTCCAGCACTTCTGACCAACTCAGGAACAGCCCTGCAGCTCCCTGGAAGTCCCTGGAACTCCAGGAAGCCACAAGGGTTGGAAAGCAACACCTTGGGCTGCTCTTTGGAGCGAGCAATTCCCACTTTGGATGATGGTCACCCACAGAAGCTTCCTGCAGCTCATGACCTCAGAGAGGCCTCCAAAAAGCTGTCCTGGAATCCCAGAACAGCTTGGGCTGGAAGGGACCTTAAAGATCACCTCATTCCAATCCCCTGCCATGGGCAGGGACACCTTCCCCTAGACCAGGTTGCTCCAAGGCCCATCCAACATGACCTTGAAAAACATCTCTCAGCAAGACCTTGGTGTCTTCTCAGGAGTGAAGCCACAACTTGGCTGCTCACACAGAAGTGATGTGTTCTCCACAGTCACTATTTTCAGCACTTCCCAGAGCAATAGTCCCAAAAAGTCTTTAAGAAACACCAGAGAGGAGGTTAATGGCCTCATGTCTCAAAGAAGGAAACCAAAACTTGGGGAGACAGAGCTCCTGGGTCAGGTAATTAAAAACCTGAGGATTTAATGCAGTGATAAGACTTTTCCCCTGCCATACTGGTAGAGAATACTCTGGGTATTTCTGTTTGAGGGTGCTCTTTGAGCAAAAATAGAGATTTAGGTCAGATATTGGGAAGAAATTCTTTACTCAAAGGGTGGGGAGGCCCTGGAATGCACTGCCCAGAGAAGCTGAGGCTGCCTCATCCCTGGAAGTGTCCAAGGCCAGGTTGGAGCAACCTGGGGTAGTGAAAGGTGTCCCTGCCCATGACAGGGGTTGGAACTCAATAAGCTTTGAGGTCCCTTCCAATCCAAGCCTTTCTATGCTAAGAAAAAACCTCCCAAAATCTGACCATTGATTTATATCATTGCTGGAGGAAACTTAACCAGGGAAACCAGATTTATGCAGAACCACATCAGCCAACACCCACACTGCCACTGTTTGTTCCCATCTGGCCAAGCCTGAAGGCAACCAGGGACCAAAGAGCAGTATGGTGACGTCCTTCAGTCATGGACAAAGTGCTGGAGAGGGAAGAGGAGTTCCTTGGTGATAGGAGAGTAAGAATTAATCAGCTTAGGGTTCAGGCAGAGCCAAAGAGATGCAAGCAGCACAGTGGGTGCTCTGAGGGACCCCACAGAGGGGTCTCACAGCCCCCACACCCCAGGGCAGCAGCACCCACATCCTGCTTGTGTGCAGTGTCTGTTCCCTTCTCCACAGCCTGTGGGGATTCTCTGTGAGAGCCATGAAAAAAAAGCCCAACCTAAAGAAACTAAAGGTTTTTGTCCCTCCTACCCCCACCCCCCAAAAAATAACCCTTATATAGCTGCCAGCTGCTGCTGTGACCACCCAAACTGCTCCCCCATTTCTCAAGTGATGCTAAACTAAGTAGAGGAGCTGAAATATCCTAAGCAGGAGGGGAGGGTGAAGTTACACAGGGGCCATTAGTAAAATAAACCTTCCCTGGCAGGCTGGAGAAGCAGCACCAAGAGCAATGTTGGCACTTATTTCAGTCCCTGGGTTTAACCCTTCCTTTCCTCGGGCACCATCCCCATGAAGGGTGGCAGAGCTGTGCCAAAGAGCCATTCCCTCCCCAGCCCACTGGTGGCCAATCAGCAGGGATTAAATTTGGGCCCAGAGCAGCAAAACAAGGGTCTCAGGATGGAATTAAATCAGATAATGGGCTGTAGGGACACAGAGAGTGGATGGAGGGCACCATCTGCAGAGGGTCAGTGTCTCCTCCTCTCCCCTTCAGAAAGCAGAGTCCAAATGTTTAAAGTCAGAATGAAGGAAAGAAGTGCTGTGATCATTTCTCCCCTCCCTGGCATTGGCAGGATTCTCCTCTTCACCCCAATGCATTCATCATCTGACTCTTAAAACACAGAGGAAAACCCCATCCCACCAATCCCCCTCCAAAGCAGGAATTATCCTGCCCATTTGCCCCCAGGGCACCACATGTAATGATTGTTTTTCCCTCAAACTTCAGGGAAACAGAGGCCAAAGGCTTTCCAACCACAGCTCATCCTCAGCTGGAGAGTTAAATTACTGAGCTGAAGAGGACGAGTTGTGCTGTTGGTCAAGTATTCCCAGTTCATCCAGTGCCTTCAGGACAGCAGAGGAAAAGTGGGGTGTGACTCACCACCCTGCATTTTTAAGTGAAAAAGCAAAGAGTTTGGTTTGGGGAATTACAGGGGAAAAAAAAAAAAAAAAAAGACACCATCAGGGAAAGAAAATAAGAGTAAAAAAGAAAAACAATAAGGGAGAGCAAAACCTTTAAAACACCCTGGTTGGGCAACTGAAAGCACTGGATCAGCAGATGCAGAAGCTTTTCAGAGGAGCTGGTTCACACATTAGCAGAGGTAAAATGTTTGCAGCTTTCTGTGTGAGAGGCTGCCTATATTAGTCATCTGTAAGGGGACACTCCAGCAATGCTAAGTGGAATGAATCGAGCACAGGAATGCAAAGTGGGGTGGTTAAACCACATCACTTTTGGAGTGCCTCCTCCAAACAAGGCTCTAAAGTGCCCTTAATTCAGTTTAGCCTGATTTGCATTGAAATCAAGTACGTTAAAGTGAATTAAGGACCTTTAATCCCCAAGGAGAGTGTTTCCACCAGGGCTAGTTAAGAGTAATTGAACTAATCCACTTTAAAAGTCAGTTCAGATTAGTTGTGCTAAGTGGCTGTGCAGATGAGGCCTGGGAGCACAGGGACTGTCTCTAGGCTGCAATAATCCCATCAATCTGCCTCTGGGAGGACAGGGAGAGAGGCTGGGAGGGATCCAAAACACTCAAATAAGAACACTAATAGAAATGTCTACTTGTGCTTGACAGGTGCCATCTGGTTGCAACCAAAGGCATTTTCCACATGTATTTTCTGTGCATACCATATTCCCTGGGCATGGCCAAGGGGCAGCTGGTTTTTATGGGCAGCTCCAGGCCCAGGTTACTGGTCCAAGAAGTGCTGGCAGCATCTCTCACCCAAGCCACGCTCGAGGCTCACATCCCACACTGAAATATGAAATATTCTCCACTCCCCTTGCCCTGAAGGAGTCAGAGGGTGTGTCTGGGCTCAGCAGAGGGCTGAAGGGACCAACTCCACCACAAACCAATGCTAGGGGTGGTTGTTATCCCCGTTTAGTGCCATCACAACCACCCCACTCCCAAATTGCTGCCCGCTTCCCACTGGTTTCCACCACCAGCTTTTCAACTGGTTAGAGCAAAAGCAGCTCACAATTCCCACGGAAACAGGGAATGGGAAGCTAAAGAGAGGCAACAGAAATCAAAGAGAGGGATAAAACCCACCCTAAACCACAAACTGCCCCAGTTTTTACTCCAGCCCCACACACACACACACACCAGGCAGCAGCACCAAGCAGGCTGAGCACAGGTTTTGCCTTTCTAGGAAAGCACCGAGCCCCTGTTCAATCCAAGCCAGTTCTTCCCCAGCTAAGAATAATCCCCCCAGCTGCTGTTTGATGTCCACATTGCCATGGAGGCAGTGTTTTTTCTCTGGGAGATCCACAGGGGACAGGGAGCGGGGCTGCGTGTGTTCGCTCCAGTTAATGTTTCCTGTGCGGTTCAGGCCGTTTTACCTACAGGTATGTTTATTCCACTACTTTAGCAAACCAGCAGACTTTTTAATGGAACTGTTGATATTTTTCCTGGCTGCTGCTCCTCCTGGAGAGGCGAGGCAGTGTACAAACCAAGTTCATTCCTAGCTCCAGCCCGAAGCTACTCTTCTCCTCCTGGGACCGCAGGGAATTGGAGGTTTCCATTGCACTGGTCAGGTTTCTTCCCTTCTCCAGCCTTCAAGATTTAGATACACAAACAGAGGCTCTGGGGCAGCTGACAGTAGCCAGAGAAATGTGTGGCTGGTGCTTTAAGCAAGGGCAGCAGCTGCCCTGGAAATCCAGCCACACATCCCCCAGCACGGCCCTGGAAAAGGAGAGCAGGTGCAACACTGCACCCCTAAAATGAAGCCTCCATACTCATCTTGTTTTGCAGCCAGGAGCTCGGTGTCTTCTGCTTGTAAACACTTCAGAGCTCACTTTTGCCCCCCATACTTTTGCCTCTGAACCCCTTTTATTGCTGCAACAGGAGCAGGAACTCCGACCCAGAGGGTTCTGCTTCATCAGGCACCTGGTGAAGGCACTTTCAGATGTGATCCATAATCAAACAGCCCTCTGGGGCCCTGGGAAGAACCAAAGGATGGGCACCAAGTCCCTGGCTCAGCTCACTGGAGAACAGTCCTGGTTTACAGCTGAAATACCCCAAGGTGCCAAAGCTACACAGATCCTGAGCAACCTCTGCACTCCCTTCAGCCCTATGGGGCAACTGGGTCAAACCTACCCCAGGCCTCTGAACACACCCAGACACACCAGACCCCAGCTTTAGAGCCACCTCAATCCAAAGCACTTGAGAGGAGCCCTCCCAAGAGCTCTGGTAACAGAGTGAACAGCCCCACACACACAGGTAGGAGCATCCTTGTTTGGACAAGGCCACCCAACTGTCCCTGTGCTGCTCATCTGTCCCCCACAGCTGCAGCAGGACATCCCTGAGAGCAGCTCACCAGCCCCATCCCTCACTCTGTGCTGGAGCTTCAGCCTCTGGGAGCAGGTGGGATCTTCCCCCTCCACGAGGTGCTGCCAGGGAGAGCACCCAACCCCAGCCAGCTGAAAAATACACCCAGTGGCATCATGGAACAGGGTCATCCAGCCTGGTGCAGTCCCAAACTGAGGGATTTTTGTCCCAGTGAGTCAGACAAGGCCAAGCTGTCGAGCTCACCTCCCCCCTCCCAGCGCCAGCTCCCGCTCTCAGATTTTCCATGAGCTTTGCAGCAGCACAAGGGCCTCCAGGGATGCAGGGATGAGGGAGGATGCCCTTCCTTACCCTGGTACCTCCCTCAGGGCAGTGTCTGGGACAGCTCTGGTGAAGCCAGTCCATGCACTGGGAACACAGAGTCCCCAGGGACACACCTGCACTTACTTTTAAGGCATCTCCACTACATCCAGAGAGATCTGTTGCTGCAGGGTTGTTGATCCCTCTACAAGCTCAAAAGACAAATGCAGGATTATTCCTGGTCCCACTTCCCCTCTCCAAACACCTCCTTAGCCCAGTGTGTCCTGCACCTTGCAGAGACACAGAACTCTGCCCATAAATTCACTTTCATCAGCTACAGAAACCACTTTGGACATCACAGCCTGTACCACTGAGCACAGGGACTGCTCAGAGCTGCCTTTAGCCCTCCCAAGAGCAGCTCCTCAGCTTCAGAACTCTCTTGAAACTCATGCTAAGCCTCTGGATTCCCAGAGTCAACATGGGACAAGCCAGAAGATAGAAACAGTCACCAGGGATGCAACACAGCTGTGCTAATGAGCCAAGGGAAGTGTTGGATCTTTGGTCAGGCCCTGTAATTCAGCTCAAGTGGCTGTTTCACCTCTGGCCTCTCAGATCAACTTGTTAACCACAGACCGGGGAAATCGCTCCCTGCTTGCTCCCAGCAGGAGATTTATCTTTGGCAGGGGCTGAAAACATCCCTCCCCCCCTCACCTTTGATTATAGAGAGGCCCAGGGATGCAGAAAGAAAGTTGGGCTCTAAGTTCACCAGGTATTTCAAGATCTCACCTTACACTGGAAGAGGATTAGGGCTGGAAAAGAATTTTGTCAAGATTAAACCGAACAAGTCAGTTCTTTTAAATCAAGTTCTGGTGAACTGTCCCCAGAGGGGTTTGGGCTCCAGGGTTGGGTTTCTTGGCAGAGGAGATGGGCAGCATGGGAGAGCTGTAAGCTGAACTCTGTGTCCCTGAAGTCACAGACTGCACTGGGAGAGGACCCTGGAGCCAACACCAGTGGATCCAGCTCAAAGAGAACCCTCATCCCAAGTGCAATCCCTCAGCTGCTTCCCAATCCCACCAGCTGCTCTGACTCCCAGGTGGACACCTCATCCCTGAGCTGAACTTGGCTCCCAGACACTCTGATGTCACAGCTCATGGATTCACTTCCCACCTCACCCCTGAGCAAGCCCAAAGCTGGCTCAGGGCAAGAAGCACAGGGGAGTGCTGGGATGTGCCCCAGGAGTCTCCTCTGAGAGCACTGAAGGAGTTATCCAGGCCTCCTCAGGCCTGGCAGGGTTGGGATCCTTGTGCCTGAGGCCACAGAGCAGTAGGATGTCAATAAGCTGACAAAGCCCAAAATCCAGCAGCCTTTCTGTGTTAAACTCAAGTGGAAGCACATTTTCTTTGTCTGCCCGACTATTTTGCAATGCTCTGCCTGGGGTGCCCTCAGCCACACTCCCCCACTGCCTCAGAAGGGGCTCTGCACCCACAGGAGACTGGACTGACTGGTTTTCCACGGGAATCAGGAGGCACTGAAGTCAAAGCAAGATTTAGGGGGAGCAATCCCTCTGGGAGACGCTCTGGCAGAGCTCCTGCAAGGAAGAGACAGTGACCCTTCCTGCAGGCAGAGAGTGCCCAGGCCAGGAAGGGGAGATTCCCAACCAAAAAAAAAACACAAGCCCTGGCAGCTGAGGGCTGGTGGTTTTCCACCCCCACTCCAAGGGTGGCATTGCCTTGGCCACCAGGGCAAAATGAAGCCACTGCAAGCTCAGCTTCAGCACAGCCAAGGAGAACCATCTCCACAGCCAGAGGATGGAACATCTCGCTGTGGAAGCTTCAGAGAGCAAGGTGTGTGCTGACAGCAACCCTAAAATGGAGCTGCAAAGCCCCACGGGGCCCTCTAGACCAGCAAGAAGCACCTTCACCCCCCCAATCTCCAGCTGCAATCTCAAAAAAAAGAACCAAACCAAACCAAACCAGTGCAGTTACACCCCCCAGGGCTGCCTGGCTTTGTTTTTGTTGCCATACCAAGCATCAGATCAGCAATCTTTAAATAAAAATAATCAATCTTCGCAGATGACATTAAAATGAGGATATTTAAAAGGTCTGAGCTCACTCCCTGGCTTGGAAAAAAAAAAAAAACCAAAACAAAACAATGCACCCAGCTCAGCAGGGTGAGGTTTATCCTGGGAATCAGCTGTGGGCAAACAGGGCACAGCGAAGCCTCTGGGTTGTTTCTCTGAAGGGATCAGGTCAGGGAAGGCTACAAAGACCCCCAAAAAGTCCTGAGAGGAGCCTGGCAGGCTGTGCATGGCTCAGCAGAAGGGACAGCCAAAAACCGATCCTGCAGCCCCCCTAGTCCAGCCCAGCCCAGCAGGGTCAGTGAGCACCAGTGCCCTCCCACACACCCTGCAGCAACACAGAGCTCCCTCCCACGGGCAGGGCTGGGGAACTGTCACCTCCTGCTGATGGATGGCACCAGGAAACATGAGGCACTTGGTGGAGGTGGAATTGAAAGGGTAATAACTCGCCCTGGCTGGGAGTTAGAAAAGGTTTTCTGGCAGAGATGGCTCAGCCCCCCCAAGGCGATGCTCATGTGGCACTACTGGTGGTTTTGGAGCAGAGCCACGACCAGTTCCTTTCAGGCAGAATTCCAGAATGGTTTGGGTTGGAAGGGACCTTAAAGGTCATCCAGTCCCACCCCCTGCCATGGGCAGGGATGCCCTGTCCAACCTGGCCTTGGACACTTCCAGGGATCCAGGGGCAGCCACAGCTTCTCTGGACAACCTGTGCCAGGGCCTCCCCACCCTCCCAGCCAGGAATTCCTTCCCAATATCCCATCTATTCCTGCCCTCTGGCAGCTTACCCCCATTCTCCCTTGTCCTGTCCCTCCATCCCTTGTCCCCAGTCCCTCTCCAGCTCTCCTGGAGCCCCTTCAGGCCCTGGAAGGAGCTCTGAGGTCTCCCCAGGGCTGCTGGAGTTGCAGAAGCAGAAAGCTCAGTGTGGGCTCTGTGTAGCAAAGCAATTCATCTTTGCCTTCTGTCCCACCTACCTGCACATCACACACAGTCCAGGGGTCAGAGTCCAGACCCACCTTGGGTACTTCAAAATAAACTCTTAATTTTCTACTATTAACAATGGAAGATAAAAAAAATAAGTAAACCAAGAGTTAATGGAATTCTAATTCTTTTGCTCATCAGCTGAACTCTTCCAAGAGCCCCTGGCCTTGAAAACAGCAGTTTCTTGACCCTACTCGAGCTGGGGGCTGCTCTACCACGTGGTTTCAGAGATTTTCAACAGCAGACCAAGCTTCTGGCTCAACTTCTGCCCATTGCTCAGCCAGGCAGGACCATCTGACAGGTTTTTAAGCAAAGCTCAGATGTTATCTGGGCCTCCCAGTGCTTCATTCACATTTAGGGGCAATGACACGTTGCTCCCCAGCACAAGAAGCCACCTCCTGTCCCACACAGGACATGTTCTGCTACTTCAGGCTCTGGGAAACTCCAAGCAATTTTTCCAGGAAAGGAAACTTTTGCTCCAGTTACAAAACTCACCCCTCCAGCACACAGCAGATGCAGGAGTCAGAACAAGTTCTGCCCCAAAACTCCACGAGCACCTGGCAGTCCAAGTGATGCCATTTTAATCAGCTGGGCCAAATCTGCTCCTAAAACCCATGTCAGCTCCCACAGAGCCCAGTGTCCCACCCTCCCAGGCCAGCACAGACTCAGCACTGCTGTCACATACTGTTGAGTTGGCATGTTCTGCAGGGCATGCACAGAAGAGCTGTTTCCCCTCTGTGTGTTCTTTCCAAAGAAAGAGTTCAAGTTTTTTTAACCTGTCATTTCCCCAAAAGAAACCCTCCAGCAACTGAATTAACAAAACACTCCCCACACCTCAGAGAAGAATGATTTAAGGTCACAGGCAGACTGGAAGAACTACCAGAGCCCAGGCAGGAGCTGCTGGATCCATTTGGAACAAGAGTTCTCTGCAACAGCTGAGGGGGAAGAAAAAGTCAGGATAGATTTTTTTCTATCAGCTACAGCAAATTTTGTAACTGCTGTGTTTATCCACGCAGTCAAAATACTCCCTGTTCCACTCAGAGCAGTGCAAACATGCATTACAATAAAATGTAAAGCTTGCTGAGCTGATAAACTTCATAAGTGTATTTTCTGACAGTATCTCCAGAGATAAGACTCATTAGCACTTACAGCCACGCTGAGGGAACCTTGAAAAGCACAGTTACAAACAGGAGAAGAGGGAAAAAATTGTAATTAGATGTCAAAGCCCCAGCTTCTAAAAGGGTTAACCCTTTCCACCCAGCATCATAGTAGTGTCTAGCTCCTATTCAACCTGACCTGAGCTGGCTCCTGAGCTCTGGGACCAGTAAGTCAGGAAAATACATCCCACCAGTGCTGGGTTGGACCAGGACCTGCAGCCACGCTCTGCAGCAGGAGCAGCAGCCCCCTATGACCATTTAAGAGTGCAAAAAACAGGCCCCTCTGCTCGAGGGCTTCTCCTCAGATTGAGAAACCAATTGTATTAACACCCTACAAGCCACCAGAGAGCTTTTTTTTGGCTGCAGAGAGCAAGGGCTGCTTCGGTGTGGAGGGGAGCCAGAGGCTCAGCGTGTTTGCAGTCTGGAAAGCCAGGTGTGGGAGACTCCTTGGATTGCTTCAACACACCCTCAGGGAAGCTGGCAGGTTGCTACCTGGATGGTTTGGGCACTTGGGGTAAAGATTGTGTCTAACAAAAGGTTTTAGTATGAATTAAGCAAGTGCCATCCCCACCCAGGAGCCAGCTGGAACCCACGTGGTTAGAAACAGGGAGAGAGCAGATCAAGAGAGTTTCAATGCACTGAATCCCTTTGTCCAACACCTCAGACAGCAAAAATCCAGATGAGAGTTGATCCAGTCCAAGCCTTTAAGGTGCCTCATCTCTCTGTGTGACTGGAGCAGAGATTTGGAGCTTCTGGCAGCAGAAGTCGTTCCACCCCTGGTGACCCCAGGCCGTTTTCAAGAAGAGCTGTTTCCCCTCTGTGTTCCAATGTAACATCTCCAAAAAAACCTTCAAAATCCCCTCCCAAACTAAGTCCCTCCTGGAAGGCATCAATGCACAGGGATGCAACAGAGACAGGGCAGGTTAAGTCCAGTCTTGAGCATTCCTGAGCCAAGATTTGCAGGTCCCACCACCCCTGTGCAGCTCTGCACCAGGAATTCCCTCCTGCAGTGATGCTCTGTGGGTCAGCACCTCCTCTGGCTACTCAGTCACCTCCATGGGATCTTAGTTCAGCAGTGCCTTCTGATGGAGATTTTCCACCAAAAAGAAGTCTTAAGGGGTGTTTAAATATTAACATTTATTAGGAGTAAAGACACTGTCAGCACCTCCTTAAGTGAAGGGAATGGAGCATCCCCAGGAGGGAACATCCATAAGAAACCTGGAGAGAGACTTTTTATGTGGTCAGAGAGTGACAGGACAAGGGGACATGACTTTGAACTGGAAAAGAGCAGGGTCAGATGGGATGTTGGGAAGGAATTCTTCCCTGTGAGGGTGGGGAGGCCCTGGCACAGGTTGCCCAGAGAAGCTGTGGCTGCCCCTGGATCCCTGGAAGTGCCCAAGGTCAGGCTGGAGCAACCTGGGCTGGTGAAAGGTGTCCCTGCCCGTGGCAATGGGTTGGAACTAGAGGGTCTTAAAGCTCCTTTCCAACCCAGATCATTCCATGATTCTCCAGGATTCCATTACACCCAGTCCTCCAGCACAGTGGACTAAGCAGAAGAACAAAGAAAGCAGCAAAATCTGACAAAACTCAGCCTGGTCAGAAAGACTCAAACTGAGCAGCATCACAGTGACTCCTCCATGTGATCTCCCAGACCTTCCACTTAACTTCCTCCCCCTTCCCAATCCCACAACTAATTCAATTACTTGCCACTGAATGAGCCTCAAGGCAACTCTCATTACCCCGGATAAAGCACAAGGCCTTTAATTATTAAACACTCCCGGGCTTTTTGTGTTGGGGTTGTGGGGCTGGACTCAACCCTTTATTGTTGTCAGCAGCTTCCAGAAAGCAAGTTAATCATTGACCAGGCCTTTCACCAGGAGACCAGAGTCCTGTGGATTCCTGCTCTCTAGTCCTGCACCACACCAGGCTGAAGAACTGTGCTCCTGCTTTGCCAATTATACATTCAATATTCCCCCATAAACAAGGCACCTTCTCCCCCCAGGGGGTCATTTACAGCACTGGGGACCCCTGCAAAAAAAAGAAATGCAATATTTGGACACCCAGGCTGTGAAAATTCTCACCCCTGTGTTGAGTTCAGAGAGAAGCAGCCCCAGTGTCTTTCCAAGGGAGGGAAACTGAGGCATGAGGCAGTGGTTCCCAAGTCTCAAGCAACACAGTCAATCCAGTACTTAAGGCATAAAAAAAATGCTAATCCAAATCTAAGTTAACAGGTTGTTCCATCCTCTAAGCTCACAGCAGGCAAGAGGAGCTTTCACACACTCCCCAGCCTGATCTGGGACAGATCCTGGTCCCCAGGGATGAAGCTGCAGGTCTGGCAGACCTCAGCTGCACACACAGTTATTTTTCCAAGTGTTCTTGGGTTTGCCACTCCATCAAACCCCAGTGCCACTTCCAAGCACCTCCAAAGCAAACGCTGCTTCTGGGCACGGGGCTCCAACGGGGCACAGGAATGGAGGTTAAACACTGCTTTGAATTGCCCCAGAGAGGCCAACTTTGGGAGAGGAGCCAGGCAGGACTCAGAGCAGCCCCTACGTGACAAGAAAAGCAGGGGGGAGGAATAAAACACTCAAACCAAACCAGGCACACCCTTGCTAAGAAACCCTAAAACCCCAGCACCTTAAAACCCACCTAGAAAAGGCGGGGTGGGATGGCAGAGCCGCCCTGCCAGCCCCAGGGAGCTGCTTCTGCAGGCTCCAGCTGTGTTTGCCTGCTCTCTGCATTCCTGCCTCGCCACCCGAGCCCAGGTTTTGTTTTTTTGGGTTGCTCCGAGCCCCAGCTGCTCCATCTCACACACGCCTGGAAGAGCCGAGGCGCCGCGGCTTCCCCGGGAGCTCCCGCGCCTTCGGGTGGCCCCACACCACCATCCAGTGACAGGCACAGAAAGCCTGGGTGTGCAAGAGCCCTGGTAGCACCCAGAGTGTCCCACGGGCTGGGAAAAGCAGGCAGCAGGGCCCGTGGGATGGCTTTTATTGGAGGTGACATTCCAGCTGATGCCACGCGCTGGGAGTGACAGCGCAGACACGCGTGGTGAGTCTCACCCCTGACAGGGACTCAGGATGTGCCCAGTTGGAAGGGACCCACAAGGATCAGCCAGTCCAACCCTCAGCAGTCACCCCCTGTGCCCCAGAGGATCATCCAAACCCTCCTGGAGCTCTGGCAGCCTTGGGGCTGTGCCCACTGCCCTGGGGAGCCTGGGCAGTGCCAACCACCCACCCCCTCAGTGCTCACAACTCCTGAACACCCCTTCAATCCAATACTTTTCCAACTGCTTTGAGCAGAATTACACCCCAAACCACCAAGTTTCCACCTGACAGCGCCTACAGTTACGTCCAACGTCCGTGGGCACCTATTCTGCACCTGCCAAAGGGAATAAAAATATATTTATTGCACTTCCCACACTAAAAACCCCCCACTGTGCAGCGAAGGACCTGCTCTCACCAGGGGTGTGTTGGTAAATTAGGGCAAGCTATGCTTCCCCTCCCTCCCTCTCCCCCTCGTGAGCATTTGAGGGTTCCTGTTGCCTGCGTGCAGAGCTCAGATCAGTTACATTTATGAAGAACATTGCAATCTGTCAATATAAACACTATGTAAGCAGGAGCCACTTGTAACATTACTACTGTCTTGACGAGTGTTTGCAGAGGGGGCAGAGCTGCTCGGCTCCTTCTGCTGCTCAAGCAAAGCAGAGCAAATCCCAACACGTTCCTTGGGCCAGAAAAACAAGGAAGGGGTGCATCAAAACTGAATCAGACTCTAAATCAGACTCTCAATCAGAACACCCAGAAAGAAAGAGGGGGTGTGTGATTTATGGCCTGTACAGGTTGTCACCTCAGCTCCACGGATCAGGCAGCTCAGGAAAGCAGCAGCTCCTCCAGGCTGGTTTCCCTTCCTTCCCACCAGCACCAGGGCACAGTAGGATTGGAGTTCCTCAGCCTGCCTGTCACCCCAGCACAGCTAATCTTGTCATCTGCCACTTCCAGAGCCCAGCAGTGGCAAGACCCAACACAATTCCCAGATGCTCCTCCGGCATTTCCACCACCCCCAGCCACATGGGAGAGAGGAAAGGGAGGAGGGGAGGTGCCCACACCCAGAGCTGCAAGGCAGAGGGAAAGCAGAGCAGGAGGGAGAAGTGAAATGCAATGCTTGCTTAGGGATCCCAGCAGTCTGGGGCTGCTCCAAACTGCCCCCACCAGCCACTTGGAATATGGTGTAAATTAGTTTTCAGACAGCCCAGCTGCAGAGGAGAGGGCTGGGCAAAAAAAAAAAAAAAAAACAAAAAAACAGCTTGGGGAAGTTTTGGAACAGCCAGTGCATCTCACACTGCTCTCAGCTGACGCTTCTCTCAAGGCAATGCTTCCCCCTCTGGTGCAGACCGAGCCTGTAACATTCTCTGACACGTTCTCCTGCCCCAAAATGCAGCCACCATCATCACCAGGTATCCTGAGGTGCAGCTCTAAACACACAGCAAGCCACGGGGGCTGTGCTCAGTTTTGTAAACACAGGTTTTGCTTTTTAGCATCAAGAAGTCTCTTATCAGATGAGGCTTGGGAGCTGTAGCACCACCACATCCCTGCTGCTGGTCTCTTCCAGCTGTTTTCCAGTAGTTAGGGCTGACTACAACCCCTAAAACCCCTCCTGAGCAGGTGCCTGAAGGGTCTCAGCTCTGCTCACACCAGCATCCCCTCAGTCCTGCCACTGCTGGGTATCAGCTCCAGGTCACCCTGGCACCTGCTTCTCTCTGCTCCAGGGAAGAGAGCAGCAACACCCAGGACACCCCCAAGGCAAGGGAAAAACCTGTCCCTCCCCTCACCCTGGACACTGAACCCTTTCCTTCAGCACATCTCCTCCCCAGGCAGCCTGGGGAATGGAGCAGGGCAGCAGCCAGAGCCCCATCTGCACCAACATTACCTCACACACACACCAAGCTCTGCTTCCAGAGGGCATTTCTCATTCTTGGCTGCTTGTGCATCCCTCCAAGAACACCACAGCCAGACTTCCAGGGAAGCAGCAGCCTCCAGCCGTGCTATTCCCACCCCAGCATCCCCTCCTGCCCCTCGGGACAGCCCCAGACATAACTACATGCTGACACAATCTTGTTATCACGTAACCAGGGCCCCATTTCTGTCCCCACTAATTCCCCACCAGGCCACACATTTGGAGACATGGAATTCTTTCCCTGAAATAAGACATTGGGGATGGGGGGTGGGGGGGAAGGGATCATCCACAGCTGTCCCTATCCCCCTGCAGACTGTGGAAGGGAGCAGCCAAGCTGCAGCCACACCACGACATCTGTTTAACACGGTCTGTGCCTCACCACCTCCTGTGACAGGGGTGGCAGCACCCAGAGCAGAGGGCACCAAAAGGTGTCCTGGTGGCTTTGGTGATGCCTCGGGCTGGGAAGGAGCCTCCCTCCCCCTGCCTGGTGCATCAACTGAGCCCAATTCAGTGTTTTAGCTCAGGTGACACCTTCAAGTGTTCAGGAAAGATTTATTAGAATAAACAGATGTGCTGCCTCCCCTGGAACAGCTTCTCCATAGGAAGAAGGGTCACTGCCAGCCTTCACAGGGCACCAGAGACACCCAGTTCTGCGGGAACATCCAGCTTTTCACCACGGAAGATTTCCTTCCTTACCAATACACAGAAGCCCGCGGTGAGGAGGGCTCAGCTCTTCCACAAGCACTTGTTGTATCACAGCAGGGATTATCAGGACCCGGGATCTCGGCTCTGACTGCTCCCAGTGCCCCCCAGCAGCTCAGCAAGTGCAGACTCTGCTCGAGGCCTCTTGGAAGAACAAAGAGCAGATTAACAGCAGATGCTGCTCCTTCGCCGGGGCTTTAAGCAGAGCTCGGGATGCTTTGCATAAGCAAACTCCTCACCGCAGCAGCCCCGGAGCACTTGGAGTGCACATCTGGCTGGGTGCACATCTGGAACCTCCTACCCCTCTCCTTCTTGCCAGAGAGGGAGTCTCAAATCAGAAACAGCAGCTGTACCGAGACAGGGAACAACCCAAAGCGCTCAGGACAGACCCAGCCGTGGCTCCACGTGTTCCCTCTTAAGTTAAAATCTCCCCCGAGCCAGGAGCGAAATCCCAGAAGGAACTGGAACGAGTTACCTGCTGCACTCCAGCAGATACCAGACTGCACAGATTAATAGGGGAGCTACAGCCAAGCTCCTTACAAAGCCCATCGGTCCCCAAGGCGCAGTTCAGCTGCTCAGTGCCGGTGGTCTTCAGCAGCCACACGAGCAACGGGCTCGCTGCAAGCCCTGCGTGTGCTGCCGAGGCAGAGGAGGGCTTTTCCTAAAAACCTGCACACACAGGACAGGCTGTTTCCTCAGCAAACCAGCCCCAGCAGCAGGAAGTTTAAATGGTTGCGGAGTTGGAAACAGAAGATGTAAGTAGCGCTGTTTGGAAGAGTTTGCCAGACCACAAGCAATGGACAAGCCTCAACACCGGGATTTGTTTTACTGGAAAGAAAGGGGGGAAAACCTCAAGTCTGCTAAAACATTCTCCAGGGCTGGTCCAGTGGCTCCTACCAGCGGTCACAACACAACATCCCATTAAAAAAAAACAAAAAAAAAAACCCCAAAAAACCGAAAAGCAAGAACCACCACTCTGGAGTAAACTTGCACCAAAACCTCTTATACGACTGCTCGCGTCCTACTCCCCTCACGATCTGACAACATTTTGGGACGAATAGTTTTAAAATAAAGGATAAGAGGCAGTGACACCCCAAAAAGAGAGAGGGAAAGACACTGAGAGCTGGAACCCCGCGACGTGGCTGCGGGAGTGAGCGGGTTTTATTTGGGTCCTCCAGCGCAACCCCGCGCCCACGGATTGCGTTTAAGGGGGAAGAGGAGGATAACAGGGATAACTGGGATAAGGGGTCGGGAATGGGAAGGATCGGGATCCACCTGCCGGGCCGGGAGCGCCCCCTGCCGGCCACACCCTGCCCCGCGCACAGGTGAGCGCCGGGATGCGGGGACCCCCCGCTCCCTCGGGAATCACCTCCGCACCGTGGGATGGTGGATACGGCACGCACCCCTCCAAAAAACACATCACCGGGGTGATGCCGGCACCCGCCTGCCAGCACCTCGTGTCGAGGCATGACGTTAAATCGGGCGAAAGAGAAGAGTTTTTTGGGGTTGCCCCAAGCTGGAGGGGGTGACGCCCCGCACCTGGCGCGCCGCAGGTCCCCTCCATGCGGGTCACCCCCTCGGGAAAAGGGGGAACAGCGCATTCCCCCGACCTCAGCGGCTGCTTCCCGCAGCCCGGCAGCTCCGGGTGGGTTCCCGGAGAGCCCGGCAGCGCCCAAGGAATTCGGGGAGCGGTGGGACGCGGGACAGGCGCGGGGCTGTCGCCCCCCGGTGCCCCTCTCCCGGGACGGGCTGTCATCCCGGGATGCCCGCACGCAGCGAGGGGGAAGGAGCGCGGCAGCATCCCCACCTCGGGCGGGACGGAAAACGCTCATTCAAAAAAGAAAAATTAAAAAAAAATAAAAAGCATTAAAAAAAACCCCTAAAATAAAAGTTAAAGAGCAGGAGCGCGGGGGGGCACCTACCCGAAGTAGGCGGCGGAGGGCCGCGGGGCGCAGGCGAGCAGCCCTAGGAGCGCGCAGGAGGAGAGCCATCCCAGCAGGACGTGTCCATCCAGCATCTTGCAGCGGCGCCGGCGCTGCTC